>OX392523.1:14996271-15319900 GCA_947623375.1 Apotomis capreana
AGTGCGACATTGTGTGACAAGAGGGTGGGAGGGGTCCTAAATTTCGTGACGTCACATTTCAAAATCTATTATAAGTGTTAAAACACGAACTTTAAACTATTACTTTACGAAAACCTCAAAAACATACAACTATATCTGTGTAAATATAAGATACCAATTGTTTTGTCGACCACTCGCTCTACTATCGTCGTTTTTAGGGTTCCGTAGCCAAATGGCAAAAACGGAACCCTTATAGATTCGTCATGTCTGTCTGTCTGTCTGTCCGTCCGTATGTCACAGCCATTTTTTTCCGAAACTATAAGAGCTATACCTACTGTTGAAACTTGGTAGGTAGATGTATTCTGTGAACCGCATTAAGATTTTGATGCAAAAATAAAAAAATAATAATAAATATTGGGGGCTCCCCATACTTAGAACTGAAACGCAAAAATTTTTTTTTCATCAAACACATACGTGTGAGGTATCTATGGATAGGTCTTTAAAAATGATATCGAGGTTTCTAAAACATTTTTTTTCTAAACCGAATAGTTTGCGTGACAGACGCTTCCAAAGTGGAAAAAAGTTGGTCCCCCCCCTCTAACTTCTAAAATAAGAAAATGAAAAATCTAAAAAAAACATATGATGTACATTACTATAAAAACTACCAACGAAAATTGTTTTGAACGAGATCTAGTAAGTAGTTTTTTTTTAATACCTATTAATACCTAACTTTGCACCTAATTTATATGGGGCGCTATACATACCAGGTGCAAACTTAACTTAACCACTTAGGGATGGAAAGTGTTTGTACGGAACCCTCGGTGCGCGAGTCCGACACGCACTTGGCCGGTTTTTGTTTTGTTAATTGTTTGATTTGATGTTAATTTTATAAAAAAAAATGGAAATAATACCGATTTCGGAACCGCTGTTTTCATTCAATAATATCTAAATGTAAATTTGCAAAATATGTGACGTCACACTAGGGAGGGGGGGAGTGTCCCAAATGTGACCAGCTCTGACAAGGACGGGGGGAGGGGCAAAAAATCATGAAATTCGTGTGACGTAATTTATGGATGACCCCCAGGCTCAGGCAGACTAAGGAACTGTAAACAAGTCACAAACTAACAGTTGCATACGAAACGTCTTTATTAATGGCATCGAAGCAGAATTATATGCAACATAATATCATCGTCATTCCACATTCCAATATAATATTGGATCTGCGAAGTCATATTTTTGCTGAAGCTCTTTCCAATTTTCTTTAGCTCGTAATATTTCTTGAACAACGTCATATAATTTCAGGTCGGGATAGTCTGTCAGTAGATCTCTTATATCGGATGCCTTCAATCCTCTACGTCCAAGTTTCAAAGGAAAATGTTTATCAGAAGCATTTATTGTCTTATAAAGTACACCTTCACGTAGTCTCTTCATGACAGGATGCTCATCAGCAGACCCTGGTGCGACTTCTACAATGGGCACCACGCCGCTCGCCCGATGTGTCTCCGCGACACGTTTCAATTCTTCGTTAAGCTTGCTGATCTGATCGGGACTGAAGTAGGTGGGGGATATCTGTACTGTTTTTTGTTTGCAGGCTGTATTGGCAGCGTCTTGACGCGATTTTCCTTCCGTTACATTGTCCCTATACGTAGTCATTAAATCATTCATGTCGTGTAGTTTATTGTCAATCAAAATTCTCAATTCAGTCGTTTGTTTATTATTTGAATCGACAGCTTCTTTAATAGTGGTATTTCTTTCCGCTACAAAATCCTTGATTGAAGTGATTGATTCTTTAATTTCTCGCAGTTCATTGGTGATGGATTTTCCAAACTCAGTAAGACCTTGCTTGTGGTCGTCGGCAACTATTTCGATAGTGGTATTTTTTTCCGTTACAAAATCATGGACTGACGCTATTGATTCTTTTACTTCTCGAAACTCATTGCTAATGAGTTCCTCAAGTTCAGTCATTTGTTCCAAAATTGGATTTGCAGCTTCTGCATTCGAGGGTTTTCCTTCCGCTGCGTGATCCCTAAACGCATTGAATAATTCGTTCAATTCTAGCAACTCTTTACTGATAAATTCCACTTTCTCTTTATCGTCCGTTTTCGTAAAGAAGTAATTCTTATTGTTATCGTTTTCACAATTGGATTCAGTACTGCGCATGCGTGTTAGATCCAAGGTAGATAGTTCATTTGTTTCGGTATTTTGAATTGTGTTGTTAGAATTGTCAGTTTGCTTCACCAGATCACATTTATCGACTTTTTTATAAAAAACTAGTTCGCCAGACACGACAGTCTTGTGTCCCTTATCGTCATGTCCGAATAGTAACAGGTTGTTCTTTTCAACTTGTTGTTTAATCACGCCCATAGTTACCTGTTGCTGATCTAGTTTTTTGTCCAAGTGGGATATTTTTCCTTCAATATTATTAAACTTTTCATTTATATTTTTATGAATAACATGCAAATTCCTCATATACTCCTTTTGATCAGTTAAATCCTCCTGAATTTTTTTCAATATTTCTGTTATAATATTAGCCGCCATAATGTAATATTAGGAGCACTGACGTGCTTTAATTTTATACGAGGATAAGCCCAAGCAGGTTTTCTATTGAAAATTGACGAGTCGTTTGGACTCTTGTTAGGTGCAGAAATGACCGCTAATGTCGCAATTTAGTCTTCTTTACTGGGCCTAAAAGCAATACACATAAAACCTGTTATTGAAAAAACTTGATAGCATCAACCTCTAATATTAAGTAATTAAGTTGTTTCAAAACTGAGCGCTTCTCGCAGTTAAACGTCACAGTTTGGTGAGTAATAATAAGTTGTAATTTTTTAAGTATTTTTAACAAAAATTAAATAACATGTTATGACGACAACTAGTTCTATTCTTAACCCTCAACATTCCACAGTGGTTGTAAACGGACCAGAAATATCTTGACGACTATACAGAGTGGAGAATGTTCGTGGGATCTGGAGGGAAACCGCTTAAGAGAGCTCACATTTCAGTAAAAGTTAGTTCGATTTCCGGTTTAGATAAGCTTTTTCACAAAAGCTGTGAATGCAGTTATTTATCATAGTATAATTGGCTTGGGACAATTTTTGGAAGACCATTAAATTCTATTTTATTTCTAATAGTCCTTGCTGTACGGATCAACGAACGGTCATTAATTTTTTTGTACCATGGTTTTTCCGAAATGTTTTTAGCCACTTCCGTACCCAAAGGGTAAAAACGGGACCCTATTACTGAGACTTCGCTGTCCGTCCGTCCGTCCGTCCGTCTGTCACCAGGCTGTATCTCAAGAACGGTGATAGCTAGACAGTTGAAATTTTCACAGATGATGTATTTCTATTGCCGCTTTAACAACAAATACTAAAAATAAAATAAAATAAATATTTAAGGGGGGCTGGCTCCCATACAACAAAGTCAACAAACTTGTTATAGATTATGGTACGGAACCCTTCATGCGCGAGTCGGACTCGCACTTGCCCAATTTTTTAAATTGACAATTCCACAAGGATCTGTGCCTTCGAAAATTAAATTAAAAAACATTGTTGATGTTTGGCACCGTTGAAATTTTGACACACTTTTGTAAAAGTCAGAAGTGGATATAAGTATGATTTTTGAAAAAAAAAAAGAACACCCTACTTTCTACTAAGGATTTCACCCTATTTTCTATTAAGGACCCAACCTTTCTATGTAACAAACAACAAAGATCTTTGACCCCTCTTATACAACTATTGCATACAATACCAAAAATTAAATACGAAATATCTCGTACGTTGTTTAACTTTGTTCCACCTAAGGTATGCTACCACAAAGTTCCGAGAACATAATAAAGAGCACGGATATGTAACAAACAACAGAGATCTTGTTTCGCCGGCGCGCATGTTTATATAACACGTATATTATACAGAGTGATAAATCCAAATGGTTCAGTAGGGATTAAAACAAAACTATGAGAGATAGGGAAACCTGTTCTTAGGAACCATGGCGTCGATTTTAGATTTAATCCAAAGTGCATTCATTTTTTTTTTATAAATCTCATACATAACCGGGAATTGAACCTGGTTAAAATTCTGTAAGTAATCGTATATCGTATGGTAACATTCTTTACAGCAGTTCTGACCGGGTTATGTATGAAATTATGTATGAAATTTATAAAAAAAAAATGCAGTTTTTATTAAGTAAATCTAAAATCGCCGCCATGGTTCCTAAGAACAGATTTCCCTATCTCATAATAGTTTGTGACTTTTCCCTACTGACCCATTTGGATTGATCACCCGGTATATTATATACAACGACGGGCTCTAAACAATGGATGCTTTTTGTCACCTGTTCTGAGAAACAATACAAGAACACAGCGCCCTTACCATGAGATAACCACGATCGTACTCGCCAGCGACAGCGTAAACGATTTGTATGGCGATTTGTATCAAAATAAACTTATAAAAGCCTTGTTTAACTATAATTACCTAACATCCTCACGTAAGATTTATAAAGATTTAAGAATTATGAACATTCATCAGTCATATACATACTATGCCTGTCTATTAATCCGCAAAATTCTTCAAAAAGACATAGGTCGGGGTGTAGCAAAGGGGACCCAGGAAATTTTTGATGGGGGTGGTGTCATTATGACACCTATTTTTTATGATGCTATCATATAGAGGACGCTAAAATAAGCATGTTTTGTATGGGCAACTTTTCTCTAAACTATATAATTACCGAGATATTGAGGTTTTTAAGGTAAAAATGCTTGCTGAAAATATGGTACATGGGTTGAAAACCGAAAACTGTAGGTTAGAACCATGAATACAAAGATCAAAGCTTAAAGAAAAATTGAAAAATGAGCTACCTGGTGGAAAGGACCGGGAATCGAACCCGGTACCTCTGGATTACCGGTCCAGCGCGTTAGCCACTTCGCTACTCTCGCTCCACGTAGACCTGACGAATTTTTCCTTATGCTTTGTGTGTCGATCTTTGCATTGTTTATTTGAAAGGTTTTTTACACCTTAGCGACCTCTATGTGAATACGTTAATATTCACATCTTACCGCACCACTTTACAGCGATGAACGAGCAAGCGAGAGAGGGCGCTGTTAGTTTTATAAATTTATAAATTTACCTACCCACATAAAAAATGAGACATTACATGTTTCATAAATCAACTTGCATTTGTTATCGGCGGCTAACGGGTACGATTTCGATGCGTTGGTCGCCGACGGTACTTCTACCTACTTTCTGTAATATGTCTGAACACTGTATGCACGCTAGTTATTAATTTTTACTAAATATTGTCATTCTCTTATAAGTGAATTTTGTACATTCATTCTGAGAATAAAGTTCTTAAACCATAATAACTCACGGTAAGGGCACAGACTGCAATCGTAACACAAACAAAAGTTCCAGCGTAGCTATTGCTTACCGGGCACTATTTATTTATGTAATCTTTATTGCACAAATGAAAAACAGATCGTACAAAAGGCGGACTTAATGCCATTGGGCGTTCTCTACCAGTCAACCATCGGGCAAAGCAGATAAGTTGTGGGCGGTGCAACTAACTTAAATAGGTTTTAATAGATAAATACATATATTTATTATATATTAATAAATACTGACTAAAGAGCAAAACAGATATGCTAAGATTTCTCCATTCTGCTAATGAAGAGATCACGCAGGGACTATGTCAGTAGCGGAGCCATAGAAACCGAATTCCCACCGGCTTGGCCATTGTATACTAGTGGCTCTGAGCTGTAGACCTAGCGAGTTTGATTTGCTTTCATTCTCCGCCATTTTGAAAATGTTTGAAAACCTGAATCAGCAGAAAAAATCTCGCGAATCAGTTGATCGGTTCAGAAATGCGACCGCTAGGCGAGAACAGCCTTACTCTAATATATAAGCTATATTACAGAAAAGTTTTATGTAAATCTGTCGCGTACTTTTTGCATGTAAGTGGGACGTAGATTCTTACAAACTTTCACGTTTATAACATAGACTAGAATGTGCCCGCGAACAACGTCCGCGTGGAAAAAAAGACATGGCCCACTTTTCCTTAGTTGGGTAAAAAGTATCCTATAACTGTTTTGGGACGCGCAGCTCCCCGTGTACCAAAAATAGCCGAATCTGCCCAGCCGTTTTGGCGTTATGAAAGCACAAATATTTAATTTTGACCCATGGGAACAAATATTTGAGTTCATAACACAAATATCTCTTGTTTTTGTGTACAATAAAGTGTTTACATACGTACATAACATATATCTGCCCTGGCCGGGATTAGAACCCAGGACCGCCGGCACAGTAGGCAGGTGCACTACAAACGGAGCCAACCGCGTCGTCCATACTAATTAAAGCCCTAAAAGTAGTCCTAGCAGGCGATAAAGTCCCGATCTTTCCTAAAGTAACTATTGCGTAGGTACTAATTTGTAGGTACCGGCTTGAATCTTTCCGCGAAACACTCGTGGGTTGTTGAGGGTTATACAAACTAGGTGGCATGCGATAACAATGAGCGCGCGGTATAGTATAGCCCAGGAATGAAAAGGTTAGTCACTTTTCGACACTACGTGATGATATGAAGCTAATTAAATTAATTATAGGTAATTTACGTGTCAGGCCGTTCCTGACAATTTTTACGAGGGTTTAAGAGGCCTTAGAGATTTTAAAATCTATTTCTTTTTAATATGAAAAATCTATTGATAATTTCAACTGACTTAAAATGAATAATACTTTTTCCTGAGTCCTAGATAATAACATAGCTATTTCATGCTTTCACTGCAATCGAGAATAAGTTGAAAAAGTTGAACAGTTTTCTGCGTGAATTTTGTCAATTCCGAGTAGTTTTTTAAACAAAAATTATCAATGAAAAATTAAGACTGTAGGTTTCAAATAAATTAACCAATATATCGCAATAGCCCTGTTCTAAGTAGTTGATTGATAATATGTTAAGAAACATGTTTGATCATAGAGAAAAATTACTTAAACAATCAGCATTTTTGAACGGATAAGCAGCCTTAAAAGTTTTAATAATATTATTGATGGTGTTAAGGTCGAATAGTGACGAACCTTTTCATTTTGCGACTGTACAGTCGCCATCAGGTATATCGCAGAAATATCGGGACATGCATTCTATCGCCCCATCTATAAGTTTCGTGTCCAGATATTTATGAACGCATTATTGATGGGCATTTTCCAAAATAAACCCGAATCCCTGTTTTTTCCACAACTTGACTTTTAGGGTTCATCTTACTCAGAATCGATAGCATTTTCAATGTGAAGAATAAAAAAAGCGACCAAAATTGGTACGTTGCATTACGTTACATTTGAAAATGAACTTTTTTTATTTGCACGACAGTTACGTAGTGGAAACTATTTTTTTTTATTCTTAACATTGAACATGCTATCGATTCTGTGTAGGATGAACCCTAAAACGTCAAGTTCTGGAAGAAACAAGGATTTGGGTTTTTTTTTGGAAAACGCTCTGCTACGTTCTGCTATGTTTCACAAATAAAAACACTTTGACTTTGAATTTACGATATATCTGATGGCGACTGCTGTACTTAACAGATTAGGTATTTCTCCACTAATAAGAAATTTTGAGTCCACTTTTTCACCAAATTGAGCAAAAAGCCAACGTGATAAGTTTCTATAAAATAACATAATCGAGATGTGACTATAATATTTAACGAGTTCCCTCGATTCCTCGCGGATCTCGTCATCAGTTTATCACCAAATTTCATGGGAGCAACTTGAAAATACCTACTCGAAAGACAAAAGATTATTCTCGAAATCTGTTCGTTTAACATGAAAACAAGGACAACGGTTTCTTTTAGTGGAGAAACACCGTTAGTCGCTTAGTCATTACGAAATAATAAAGTGACATACCTCAAGGGAGCCGCTCCTTGCACACACTTAATATTTGTTAGGATACATATTAGACTCCTCTCGTTATAATTTGGGACTACTTCAACTAGTTACAATACGTTTTATGTTAAAAACTAATCTCAGTTTCGGCAAGTCGACTCGAGCGAGGAGCGGATTCAATTCTACCCCAAATCAGCACATTTATGAGACTGAGTGTTGCCATGAGAAACGCGTGCAAAATCTGAATGTTATATTATGGAGTGTGACCAGCGAGGTTACAAATCGGTTTATGAAGACCTCGACTATTTTTCCAAATGGAAAAAATAGACTATTCTACGTTTTCCATTTTCTTACCACCATTTTGAAAATTTCGTAAAACTTACTGGACAATTGGAAACATTAAGTTTTCCGTATGTATTGATATTATATTTTATTATAATAGTATACGTTATTTGGATTCTGAATCTACGAATGGTTCTTTTTTAAATTGTATAGTTTTTTAGACATCTTTTATGCAGTCCTGAAAATTACATTTGTTAAAATTCCGAAGGTTATACAACATTACTAGGAAAATATGTCTAATAAACAATATGACGGTAAAAATAAAGGAATCGTAGATTCTGAATCTAAATAACGTATATCCATTGAACCAGCTCACAGAATTTTACGAGAATCGGATAAGAAATGCCGCCTGTAAGCGAGAACAGCCGGAATTTAGGACAAACAAACGTCCGGACATACGAAAGAAATTTTAGCCACACTGAAACGCTTCGCTCGCTCCGTCAATGACGGATTTTAAGGTAAAAACATTGAAAATAAAATTCAACAGGTTCAAATTCAAGTAGGTTAAAAAAGCGCATAAATACAAAATCGCATGCTGCTTAGGTATATGAAACGCATATAACGGCGATTTCACAAATCGCTGTTAATGTTCATGTTTTTGATTTTTTGGAGAAAATGTAGGTTATTCCGACTCATGATTTATGAAAACGACGTTAACGTGACACGTACTTATAATAATTATAATACGACAGTTTGTTTTATAAGTTACATTGCATACATACACCTCAAAAATAAAATAATGTATGGATTTCTTCTATTCGTTATTATACTGTGACAAGTTCCTGAATCTGTGTAAAATCACTCATTTTTAATGATAGCTTAAAATGTGTAATATTTGTACCCATAAAGATAAATCTTTTGATATGGCAACACTGAACTAGGGACCGTTCGAATATGTTATACGAAGATTGTTCTGACAAACATACTAGCCACCATCACAAAGAAAGACTTGGCCGAAGCGGTGTCATGTTCCGGCGTTTCCGTGGTCGGCTACCTGACACCTCGAACACGTATCGCTGTTAAAACAAATGGCTCTGAGCTGAAAGACTAATCCGATATTCGAAATTCGCCCGTCGTATAGTGCCACGCCACTCACTCAAAAACAGTTTGACAGGAGATCGAGAGGGACGGCACTATACAACGATTGAATGTCGAACATCGGAGTAACGCGCCAGTAGAACTCGCGAATCTGTCTTTGCGTAGTTAGTCCATTGAATGAGTCCCTCCAAGGGGGGTCTAGAGTGCGTGAGTTAGTAACGTAAGATGTTTCTTCGGAAACATGTCAAGAGTCCCTAGGTAATAAACATACTAAAACCCCGGGACACTAGGAGGAGCCCCGGCGTGGGGGGAGGGGGGGAAAGGGTCCATTTTTTCATTTTTCGCTTAAATCTCAAAAACGGTACATGTTAGAGAAAAACTTTCAAGGAAAAGTTGAAAGGCCATAAAATTATCTACAAGTTGTACCTAAATATTTTTTTCTATTCGCAGCCGTTTTCGAGCTACATCCCATGAAAGGTGAAAAATTCGAAAACTACCCTTATATAATATTTTGACAATCGATTCCTCCTAAAGGCTTCCATGGAGGAATGTATTTTTTTTACCAATTATAGACCTAATTAAGAGCAATCTATCAGTACCGGTCACAAGTTGCACTTTTGAGCTTTTTGGAAGAAAAAAAATAAAAAGGTCAAGTTGCGTAACTACCATAATATAATATTTTGACAATCAATTCCTCCTAAAGGCTTCCATGGAGGAATGTGTTTTTTTTACCAATGATTGACCTAATTAAGAGCAATCTATCAGTACCGGTCACAAGTTGCACTTTTGAGCTTTTTGGAAGAAAAAAAATAAAAAGTTCAAGTATCGTAACTACCCTAATAAAATTCAATTCCCCGTAAACGCCTCCGTGGTGGAATCTGGTATTTTTATCAATGA
This sequence comes from Apotomis capreana, assembly GCA_947623375.1. Lineage (NCBI taxonomy): Eukaryota > Metazoa > Arthropoda > Insecta > Lepidoptera > Tortricidae > Apotomis > Apotomis capreana. The sequence goes on from OX392523.1 coordinate 15,006,381, forward strand.
TAGACCTAATTATGAGCAATCTATCTGTACCGGTCACAAGTTGCACTTTTGAGTTTTTTTGGAAGAACAAATAAAAAGATCAAGTTCAGTAACTCAAACTACCCTAATATAATATTTTGACAATCGATTCCTCCTAAAGGCTTCCATGGAGGAATGTGTTTACTTTACCAATTATAGACCTAACTAGAGGCCCGTTGCGGCGTCGAACCGCCGCTAGAATATGGAAATCCGGTAGTGTTACAGAAAATAACTACTTTATCGAAAAGAAGTTTTTGGCGAACGAAGAATAAATACTGTAAAAAAACACGTTAAAATAATGTTTTAAAAACGTTGAAACATGCCAGGCTAGAGCTAGGCCTGATAGCCAACTGCCAGTTTCATCGTGACAACTTTTTCAACTCTTTTGTAAAAATAACTTGTGCATTAATGACATGTGATCTGCTGATCTGTTCCACAAATAAAATGTATATTATTTTTTATGGAAAAATTTAATTCATAAAAATAATCCCATATCTTGAAAAAAATATTGACATATTTTCATAGGACCGAAGATTGGTAGAATTTTAATTTGTTGTTCTTTCTTCAGGAAAGAAGAATTTATCGATTTGATCGATTTCTATCAATTTCCAGAAAAAGCACATGAATCGAAACGACAGATTTGGGCACTCACTATGCAGGTTTTAAAAAGGAAATCATGTAGTGCGTAACTGTTTATGTATTCATTTATAATAGCTCGTCCACAATGCCAACTCGTCCACATTTCCAACTCATCCGTATTCCCACCTCGTCCACAATGCCAAGTCGTCCACATTACCAACTCGTCCATACACCCAACTCATCTACATTGCCAACTCGCATTCATGTCCAACTCATCAACAATGCCAACTCGTCCATATTGCTAACTCGTCCACAAATACAACTGGTCCACATTTCCAACTTGTCCATAGGCCCAACTCGTCCACAATTCCAAGTCGTCCACATTTCCAACTCGTCCATATTCCCAACTCGACGATACACCCAACTCGTCTATAGAAACTCGTCCTTATTATCAGCCCGTCTTTATTGCCAACTCGTCCATATTCCCAACTTGTTCATTTTGCCAACTCATCCACATTCCCAACTCGTCCATATTCTCAACTCGTCCGTATTACCAAGTCGTCTTCATTGCCCACTCGTCCGTGTTCCCAACTTGTTCATTTTGCCAACTCATCCACATTCCCAACTCTTCCATATTCCCAACTCATTCACATTGACAACTCGTCCATATTACCAACTTGTCCGTATTACCAACTCGTCTTCATTGCCAACTCGTCCATAATGCGAACTCGTCCACAGGTGTGCAGGTGTCTATGGGCGACGGTAATCGGTTTCCATCAGGCGATTCGTTTGCTCGTTTTCACCCTATGACATAAAAAAAAAACTGCCCACTTTTCCATGTTCCCAACTTGTCAATTTTACCAACTCATCCACATTGCCAACTCATCCACATTTCCAACTCGTCCATATTCCCAACTCGACGATACACCCAACTCGTCTACAATACCAACTTGTCCTTATTATCAGCTCGTCTTTATTGCCAAATCTTCCATATCACCAACTTGTCCGTATTACCAAGTCGTCTTCATTGCCAACTCGTCCATATTCTCAACTCGACCACATTTCCAACTCGTCCATTTTACCAACTCATCCATATTGCCAATGTAGATACATTCCCAACTAAGCTACTTTGTCAAGTCGTCCATATTCTCAACTCGACCTCATTTCCAACTCGTCCATTTTACCAACTCATCCATATTACCAATGTAGATAAATTCCCAACTTAGCTACATTGTCAACTCGTCCATATTCTCAACTCGACCACATTTCCCATCCCGTCGACATTCAAGCGGAAGGACTAAAATAATAAATAATAATAACCTTAGTAATACTATTTAATTTACCATAACTCATGCTATTTGCTTTGGTTTCTTTTTTGATGGACTTATATAATCATATTTAAAATAATCTATCATAAATTTACTTATTTGAATGACGTTTAGTTGTACTTACTACATTTTTTCTGCTTTGATTTATTGTAAAACTCGCTTATAAAAATAATCTATTCTTGAATGACGGTCAGTTTTTCTGGTCTTGCGAGCACCAGTCCAACTCGCACTTAACCGGCTTTTTCCTCCACATTTTTAACATGCGAAAAAAGTTTCCATATCAACATTTTAAAAAGAAAAACAACCTGGCAATTTAGATCATTGACATTATAGCCCCCAATAAAAAATACTTTAAAAGTTGTCAGAATATGATTACTGTCATTCATTGTCAACAAACTGTAAAATTATTTTTGCATATTCGTACATGTTTTAAGTGTTGCGGATATTATGTTGCCGACTCAAAAATAATATTTCATCATACTGAACAACTTACTACAGGTTTGTGAGCAAATCATGCTTATTATTATTTGGTCATCTTAAGTCAAAATAGGGATCACAGGTCACGTGGTCAATGTCACGTGGTTAGCGCACAGTAGTTTTTTCAAATCCATTTTTCAGTACTTTTTCGGGAAAAAATTAAAAATCCAAGAGTTTTATGCACATCTCCAGCATGGGACGAATCTAATGACATATCATTTATCAAAATCGGACCATAACTGTAGATCTGATGGGATGTACAAAAATCGGCCTCGCGTAATATATATATAGATTAAGAGCAATCTATCAGTACCGGTCACAAGTTGCACATTTGAGTATTTTGGAAGAAAGAAATATTTTTTGATCGATTGATGTGATAAACATGGGTATGTAGTATGGGGAAATTGTTTGAGCCAAAATCATTTTTTACTGCGTGTAACTCAGAAACGGTAGGATATAGGAAAAAATTATTTAGGTACAACTTGTAGATAATTTTATGGCCTTTCAACTTTTCCTTGAAAGTTTTTCTCTAACATGTACCGTTTTTGAGATTTAAGCGAAAAATGAAAAAATGGACCCTTTCCCCCCCTCCCCCCACTCCGGGGCTCCTCCTAGTGTCCCGGGGTTTTAGTATGTTTATTACCTAGGGACTCTTGACATGTTTCCGAAGAAACATCTTACGTTACTAACTCACGCACTCTAGAACTTTTTATTCAATGGACTAAGTTTCAAACCGAATATATCCGCCATTGAATATGAATGCGTTATTTTTAGCTTCGCAGTTTATTTTCAAGTCGGTTTTTTTTTTTAAGTGAGCATGTATTATGAGAAGATGTGTTTTTATATATATGGACCATGTTCCCTGAAGTAAAGGCATTTGAATCAATACGTACAAGTACGTATACGAAATCTGGAAAAGATGTCCATACCGCTGTGCCGCCCGCCCCCGCCCCCGCCAGCTGGTTGTTCCACAGAGTAGTGTCGTCCTCTACTCCCGCCCCCTGTGACCTGCCACAGACACGACTGACCTTCTCCAGCTTGTCGATGACGCAGTGCATCTCCTTCCCGCGCCGCCTGTAGTCGCCGAGGTCGTTGACGTTCTTGCCGACACCCTCCCCCGCCCCCGCCCCCGCCCCCGCCCCCGCCAGCTGGTTGTTCCACACAGGACTGTCCTCCTCCGACTCCTTAGCCGGCGACAGCTTCGAGAGACAAAGCGAACAAATACATTTTTTTAAATATTATTAACATCGATCGATGAAACTCAAGCGACAATTGTTGAAGAAAAAAGCGTACTTCCGTCTGACAGGCCGACACGGCACTTGCGACTCCCCTGGAGTAGCAGGTGTCGGCGGACGACGGTCATCGCTTATCATCGGGCCACAAACAGATAGGTACAGAAATCAATCTACATACAAGCGCGCTCGAGCAAACGCACACATAGACATTGCTCACGGACACGTCAAGCGGATGGCACTCGCGCTCGCACTGGTCCGAACTGGTCCGAGATATCGTGTCCGTGAGCAATGTCTATGTGTGCGTTTGCTGGAGCGCGCTTGTATGTAGATTGATTTCTGTACCTATCTGTTTTGTGATCGGGCGCTATGCTCGTTTGCCTCCAGTGTTATTAATAAGTACATTATTGCAGACGCAGAGAAAGAAGAGCTTGCCGGGTGAGTAGGTATAGACGGATAGTGATACGAAGCCGGCAAGCCCTTTTCACGGCTAAGCATGTATAGTGCTTTTCTCAAACATATGCAATGAAATAAAAAATACACCACTCAATGGAGAAAATGGCAATTGGAGAAAAGTAACCGTCTTTGTGAAGTGAGGAATGTGATTACAATCCGCAGCCTTAAGGATGTATCCCTCTGACGAATTAACTCGTACCTTTTTCCGCCGACGATTCTTGCGGCCTGAGTTGCGCCGTTTGGGCTTCTTGTCATCTGATCTGGGGTCTGTAACATGTTTAAAATGTTTCAGTTCAAATAACACAGTTTACGCAACTGTTACATAATAAGAAGCCTTAAAACACGAGTGAATTTTCACAATAACACACGAGTGTTCTAATCTTTCCATATTCATCATATCACATCACAGATTTCCTTTTATGTAGATATAAAATACTCAGTACTACCATCAACTAATATAAAGGCCTTGCTGAGATTCGTGGAGGAGTTGGGGTGGTTGTAGCGATACCCCCTTTCACGCAAAATAGGCACGTTGGATGTCGACTTGCGGAAAATAACCAGCGCAACTAACTAACTACCATTACACGAAGCGGAGGAATGAATAACGTGACCCCGCGCGAGATATCGTAATGTTTTTTTTAGTCATCCATGCCCCATCGCCGCCGCTGCCAAGTGGACTCACCATTCTTGAGGTCGATGTAGCTGTCGAAGTAGCTGCCGTCCCTGACGAGCAGCTCGGAGCTGAGCTCGGGCTCGCAGAGGAACGAGGACTCCTCCGGCAGCGTCTCGTTCTTGCCCCATCGCCGCCGCTGCCAAGTGGACTCACCATTCTTGAGGTCGATGTAGCTGTCGAAGTAGCTGCCGTCCCTGACGAGCAGCTCTGAGCTGAGCCCGGGCTCGCAGAGGAACGAGGACTCCTCCGGCAGCGTCTCGTTCTTGCCCTGCGCCTTCCTGCCTCGCCTCCTGCCTGAAGTAATCGATTGATTTATTTTTCGTCGATTCCGTTAGTTATTCCTGCTTGGACCTATTCTCGTTTCGGCACATATCTGTTTAGCCGTATTCCGTTTTCTAAACAGGCGAAACAAAAATATTTCCAATCAGGAAAACGATGAAAAAGGAATCAATCAGTCAATTTTTGCGTGACTTCTTTGCTGGTAAGTTATTGTGATCTTATTAGGTTTGTTTCATCGGTATTTCTTTATTAACTCCCGACGAAAATTAGTGTTTAACATGTGTGTGTATCAAAGATCCCCCTAGGCAAGCCGTAGTAGACTTATTGGCTTACTTATTATTTTAAAAAGAGAGAAAAGTAGTCAACTGCTGAAGGTTCAACACCATGTCAGCAGAAGCTCCAACGCACGACAGGCGATAATCTTATTAAAATTTTCGTGAGGCATATTATTGTATTAAGCGGTTTACACTCGCGTGAAATTGTCAGGAACGGCCTGACATGTTTCGAACTCGTATGGAGCTCTTCATACGAGCTCTGACGTGACGTGCCGAGGTTGCCGCGGCGGTGTGCGGGCAGCCGTCCCTGATGAAGAGCTCCATACGAGTTCGAAACATGTCGGGCCGTTCCTGACAATTGCACGACAGGCGCTCAAAATTATGTGTACACGGATTCTATTGTTTAGAGAATACGGGTTGTACCGATCATTGTGAGTGTGTTATTATGCTTTTGCTGCTGACTGTAACTGTGTCTATCTGTGGCATCTTGGGGCCTACGCACACTGCGTTTTTTTAAGGCACCGTCGACGCGCGTTTGTATCCACAAGCGATACACAAATCAAACGCAGCATGAAGACCTTTGCAAACTTACATCGACGAAGGCGCGACGTTAAACGCGCGTTAGTAGCGATTCAGACGTGCTCGCAACGCGGTGTGCAAGGGCCCTTAGCTCTTGGGAGCTTAAAAGCCGCATTCGTGTTAATGTTCAATAAACAAGCGTCTCATGATGACCAGTTAACTGTGTAGGGACTTTTTATGTAGGATATGTCCTGACCTTTTGGCGGGTCGAGTTTCTTCTTGACATTGTCCTGGTCGAGCCGAGTCTTCTTCTTGCCCTGGCCGTCCGTCGGGTCAAACAGGCTGAAGAACGAGTCCATCACTACTGGAAACGTATATCAAATTCAGAAAAAAAAGTTCTTATATGTTAGATAAGCTTTTCCTGCAAGATTTGCACGAACATAGACATCGAGGAACAAACTTATGAGAATGAGTGATCTGAATGGAGCTGCATTAAATATACAGGGTGTTTGTAATAGACACCAATGTAGGAACTTTAGTAGGCGATACAGGGGAAAATTTGAAAAGTTTGAACCCTATATGACTTAGTCCAATCGGTGAGTGTTTTTTAATTGAGGTTCTCTTAATTTTTGAATATGTACACCTAAAAATGGTTGAGGTTCTCAGTTCTCGGGATTTTATTCCATTTATTTATTCAGGTGTTACAATTATAGATATACTAGCGACCCGCCCCAGCTTCACACGGGTGCAACGCTGACAAATTATGCATGTATTATACATATAACCCTTCCTCTTGAATCACTCTATCTATTAAAAAAAAAACACATCAAAATCCGTTGCCTAGTTTTAAAGATCTAAGCATACATAGGGACAGACAGACAGACAGCAGGAAGCGACTTTGTTTTATACTATGTAGTGATAGTGTAGGTACACCATGAACCTTGTTAGGGTATAGCTGTATGTATGTTCCCCTATTATTTATTTTTTGTTAAGGAGAGTGTTTAAGGAGATACTTTCTAGTTGGTAGCTTTGTCATAAGGTCAAGATTTGATGATGGTATCCAATTCCAGCAAACATATCCCGATTTGTTTGTAGAGTTGTTCTCGGAAACCATCATATCTTTAGTTGACAGTATTTTTTGTAAATAAGTGATTATGTGCCATTACACAAGTATTTATCCTTGCTGCCTGTCTAGCACAACTATGCTCCCCGACTCTTGACGCGCGAGATAGCGCTCACCGTCACTCTCTCACATTACTGCACAGAAAGAGATGGGCAATTATCTCGTGCGAGAAATACTCGCGTATGAAAGTTATCTCAACCCAGGTACAAGCTTAGCATGTACACTACACATTCTAATTCTAACCATGTCATGGTTGAGGGCATTGACTTCTATATTTATCAGTTTTGCACAGGATTTTATTTTTATCACAGACAGATATAAAAGTGTCATTATCAAGGGCAGAGGCGTCATGTCATGACTGACGATTTTACGATTTTAGATAGCCATGTTTGTCTTGTCAATGTTATTTACATAATAAAGGCATAGTCCAGGGTATTTGAACCATAATCACTTTTTCACCTTCAACTAGAAGAAAACAATATTTCTGAGAAGAACTGAAATGTTTACCATAACAAACATCAAAGTCGCTATATAGATTTACCTAAACTATTTAAGGAGATGCTTTGATTCCTCATGGATTTCATCATCAGATCTTCTCCAAAGTTTTATGTGTCTAATTTGGAGATGAGTAATTGTGTCCAAATCCATACTAATATTATAAATGCGAAAGTGTGTCTGTCTGTCTGTTACCTCTTCACGCTTAAACCACTGAATCGATTTTGATGAAATTTGGCTCCATAACAAACATCAAAGTCGCTATATAGATTTACCTAAACTATTTAAGGAGATGCTTTGATTCCTCATGGATTTCATCATCAGATCTTCTCCAAAGTTTTATGTGTCTAATTTGGAGATGAGTAATTGTGTCCAAATCCATACTAATATTATAAATGCGAAAGTGTGTCTGTCTGTCTGTTACCTCTTCACGCTTAAACCACTGAATCGATTTTGATGAAATTTGGCTAGGAGATAGTTTAAGATCCGAGGAAGGACATAGGATAGTTTTCATCCTGGAAATTATCCCTAAAAAGATTGAAAAGTGAGTAAGTAATTCATGATGACATTGATGACCCTGTAGGAAATGTAATGATTAGACCAAAAGCACAATTGCTCTTACATTTGCTTAGGCGCTTTTAATGATCCCTTTTATTAATTAAGGTGATTAGGTGGATATCTATTGTGTTGTACGAGGTTGCTTCCATACTTCCAAGTTCCACACGGACGTAGTCGCGGGCAAAAGCTAGTCAGTTTATAAATGACTGAGTTCTGAGGGTAGCAAACATAATCAAACAGAATTCTTATGAAATTTTGTAAATACATTGGATAAGTATTATGTACCCACAGTATTATTATTTTTACAGTAACTGTTAAAATTTTCTAAATTTCAGCTACATTGCAAAAAAACTTGTGGGGTCTACAGCTCACAGGTTCACTTAAAACAACCTAATTTAAGAATAGAAATGAATAAAAATAATACAACCATACACCGCATTTAACAATCATATTCTAGTAACATCAATAAATTTATTTTTATTTAAATCTTGATTTCAGAAAGTAAATCTGACTTGGCAACACATCAGACACCCGACTGGGTCTTGGCATTGATTCTATTTGGCCAGAGATTTGTCTGTGTTAGTAAACAAAAAATAAAAGGTATTAAAAATAATTTCTCATTATGTCACACATTCTTTATCATGTTTAAAGTTAGGCTTTCTGGTCTACAACCTTCATATTTAAATTAAAAAAAGTATGGAATTACCCAGACATAGACACATAATGTTTTTTTTTATTGAGTTTGGGCTTTGATTTTTTTGTGCATTAGGTATGAAGAGACTGTTGAATTATGATGTCACATGGTGTGCAAATTTCTATTATTCATCTAAACATTTTGAAGTAATGCATTGTTTAAATATAAACAGGGGAAGAAATAATTACGTTAACTACTAACTGTATTATTATGTTACGCAATATTTGCAATATTAGTTTAATCAGATTGGAATGTTTAGCAATGGCCCAATATATTATGAAATTTAGAAAGGGTTTTTGTTTCAGTAATTTTACCACCAATCCGCATGAAGTTACACGAATAATTCAAGTAAGATTATAATTGGAAGTTTTAAAAGGCATTTTTTTTTAAATTTATTATTAGAGCAAGGATATACTCACAAACAGCTGTTGTAGTGTAGGTGGTTCAAGGTCGCAGCGGTCCCCAGTCACTAGCTCGACGTTCCAAACGGTTGTGAGTCAACAAAAGCGTAACACAAACAAGGGAACACTGCCAAATTATTTACAATGACGTAAATATCTATAACAATAATATTTTTAACACAACTGTTCAAACAGTACTAACAGTTGAGACACTCGATAAATGAAGTAGTAAAAGGTAACGTCACGAAATTCACGGCTGTTAAACTATTCTGATAAGAACTATGTCACTATGACTAATTTTATTTAGTACTTACTGTACTTACTACATGTTATTGTGAAATATAGAGGAACTTATAAATTTGGACCGTTTGACATTTCGCAAAGGTTTTGACTTGAATTGAAAGCTTTTTGATACTTTTGATAGTGGTTGTTTAGAAACCATGCTTTCTTTCATATTTTAATCAGATCCAATCATAAAGGTTAAAATAATATCGCATGTATGAAATATTTTTTTATGTCATTAATATTTAAAAAAAATGTATTTAAATGGAGCTGAATTCTAATAATATTTCCTTTTACAGTATAACACAAAACAAGTACTTTGAACATCTCAATGATGCCATTGGAAATAAAAGTGTACGGAGTTTGGTTACTACAAATTATATTTCATTAATCCGTGAACAAATTCATGAACTAGTTAAACTAAACTAGTTTCAAAGCTTACTTTATAAACGTTTAAAAAATATAAATGTCAGTAAAAAAATTGCGGGAATAAAATTGTATATCTTTACATAACCCTAAAACATCATAATATTCATATTAATCATGTCGATTCGAGTAGAAAATAATTTACAAAAAACAGATAAAGAAGCTTTTGAGCAACGAGCACACTATGTGCCGTGTAAAGTGGAAGAAGACGGCGCCGCTAATGTGGAGAAATATTTTGAACCTTACGTTCTCGAGGCGAATGGCGGTAACAATCGGAGTCATTGTTTACTTAAGTTTACTTTATTTGGACGTTCATATAACTAGCAGTCTCTATATTAATATAACATGTTTTATTTTTAAGTTTAGTTTCAGTGGTTCATGTTAAATAAATATTTATACTTTAAATGACAAAAATGTATTCAAAAAGGAAAAGCAAAGTAACAATAACTAAGTTTAAACTAAATATCAACTATTTGAATTATATGCGTTCCAGAACTCACCGCTTCGTTCCGCGGGCACCCTCTGGACGGCAGCAAGATGACCTTCCCCGAGGGCTACAGAGCGGTCGTGGTCACGGAGGCCAAGAGACCGCTGTCGGAAGACGCTGACCGCAAGTTCCACGTGAGTAATATCATTGTTATATTTTAAAAGAAAGAAGGATATTTCTTATTACTGCTTTCTATGAGCGCACCCATGTTGAAGAAAAATAGTGCCCCAGATGCCTTTACTGTATGACTTGGGGATGGGAATGCATTAACCTTTTTATTTTGTCATAGTTAAACCAATTATAACTGTTTATTTCCAATCAAACCAATTATAATAATTGATTCCCTATGTATGGCACTGTATAGCCACAAAATACTGTTTATTGCTTGGTGCCTGTGGTAGTCTTTCATCAATAAGATGGACTCGGATGTTACCACCATCTTGTATTATATCCAGGTTGTGGGAGGCTTCAAAGATTTCATCTACTGGAACTGGGACAAGAAGCCATCGAAGAATGACAACATGGTCAAAGCTATGGACTGGATAGATATTGCGGATGCGGTAAAGATTAATTTGAATCCTTTCTAAGGGCCTGTCCGCTGGCAGAGGAAGAATGATGAGCTGAAAGAAGTGTGTTCAAATGTGAGTGGTCCATTTTGCACATTCTCCATCCCGCTTTTGTGGACAGGCTGCCGTATGCCTAAAGCTTATTTCACCTATGATGAGTCCTATGACACCTGTCATCGCAGTACATTTTTCCGATTATAGATTATAAAATGTACTGAGATGACAGGTGTCATAGGACTCATCGTAGGTGAAATAAGCATGAAGACTCGCTACTCAGTCTGTAGCATCATAGTGTGTATAACAAATATTATTTTGTATCTGTTTCTTTTTGTCAACTTTTATTGGTATGCACTTAAGTTAATTATTGTATTTTTGTACTTTTCATGGTTAAAATCAGATTTCATTGAAAATGTCCAGGATGCGTTAGTTTCAAAAGTATTTTTCTATTTCAGATACATGGAGACTGATCTGACATGCATCTTTTCATCATAAATGAGACGTCCATTGCGTACACAACGGCTACGGCTCCAAATCTATTTCCTAAAATAACCCTTACCAAACTGCATTAAGTCAAAGCTTACTTTAACCCTTAAATGCATGATGATTTGTATATTTAAATACACGTTACTGAAATGACAAGTCAAAATGAATGAATATTGTCAATAAAGACTTTGTCAAGATTGTCTCCAATCGAAATCTCAAACTGACGTGGATTTCATTGCTAATTACCTATGTCATTTCAGAAATAAAATGATTGTATGCATTTAAGGGTTGATGGAATATTGCTACGAAAAGTATGCATTATTGCTACAAAGAAGGGTTTTGTAAGGTTAATGTAATGTTAAGTATATTTAAGCTAATGAAATAGAACATTTTATGTAACCAGTATTTTATTTTAAATCAACAAGTATGTATTCTAAAAAAATAATAACAAAAATTAACTTGTATTGCTGTGCACCTTTTCATGATGGTTAGGTAAATGTTTTGCCATTGTTCACGAAATACATACACGAGATTTACAACAAAGTAAAAAAAATACTCGGACGTAGTTGGGTGCACTTTCTAGTTATTAAATATATCTACATGTTTTAGTACGTAAACACATTGGAGGCGTGTTCAATTTCAAATTAGTGAAAGTGTGAAAGTCGTTATAAACAGCTGTTATTCATACTCATTTGAAAACCATTTTTACAAATTACTCAATATTTTCGCTACTTAATTTTATTTTCAGCCTCAGCCTCTTTTTTGCTTCATTCCTCTTCTTCAATTCTCGGTTACTTAATCTAATCACTCTTGTAAATGCATTCTTTGCAGCCTTCCTAACTTTAGTAGGCTTTACACCTAAATTCTTAGCATTGTCCACACTATTGCACTGTTCTACTCTCAAATCATTAGTATTTGGAGCATTATCTTCATATTCTTCATTGCAATGCAGTCCAAATGAAGTGCTCTTCTGCAAATCATCAAAATCGTTGACATTCTCTCTTCCCATTTTATTGTATATTTTCAAGAACTGCCAAAATTCTACATCACTTCCTTTAATATTGCGTTCATAGAAGTCTATTAATTCTTTATCACATTTGTGCTTGTTTACTACTGGTTTGGGTTGCGCCGTGCGATTGTCTTTGTTTGTAACTTTTTTCTTTTTTGGACCATCACTCGTCTTATCATCATTTGGTGTTTTATTTTTATGTTTCCAAACTTTAGGTTTAAACGGTTTCGGATTAGCTTCATGTTTTCTACCGTGGAGCTTCAAACCACATAGACTCTGACATACTTTATCACAAGACTCACAAGGGAAGAGCATTTTCTTGCCTTCCTTCTTAGCCACTTTATAAAGTTCTTTCAATCTATCTAAATACCCACCTTTAACAGCTTTACTTTCTATTTTATCAAACTGAGGCAACATATAATCATTAATCTTCATTTTTTCGTTCATAACTATCCATTCATTACCTTTCTTAACTAACTTTCTCTTAAGCAGACCTTTATTTTTCTTATCTCTATTATTTTTATCAATTTTATTACTCGCTCTTTTATTAAGATTCTTTACACTAGGTATAATCTCTACTTTCTTTATTCTTTCATCGTTTACTTCATAATAATATCTGGAGCCTTCGTTTTGTTTGTCATCAGCGAAGGTGCCGTACGGCACTTTGACGCGAATGTTGTGTTTTCTCTTCAAGTGCACGGTAACACTGAGATTAGTCGCGTAGTCGCAAAGAGGACATTTCTTTAACGTCTTGATGTTGCACAGGTCAAAGTGATCTTTGCAGTGTTCCAATAGTTCTTCTTTAGTTGGATAAAGCTGTAAAAAAACGTAATATTGCTTGTGTGTATTAAGATATTGTTATGATTGTAAAATATCTAAAAGCTTAAATAATTTGCTGAAGTGCATAATATGGTATAACCATTAAAAAAAACTAGTTATAATCTAAGTAGTTATAGTTACCTTAAAACACACATAGCACTGATGTGTATTGATCTTTAATTTCCTATTTTGACCCATCTTCGTTTCTATTTTTTCATTTGCAATGAACGTTTCTTTTGTATCGATATCTACTTCATTGTCTATACTGGTTATTTCATCCTTTTCCTTATTATCGTTTTGCTGTTCCTCTATATGTTCTGCTATATCTCCTAATTTGTCTTTGGTTGTTTTACCTGTACGATCTTTAGTATATGCGGTCTTTTCTATAGATAAACCTTCCATTAACAGTGTATTCGATTTCTTTTCTTTATTTTGGCTGTTCATTTTTTTTTTGCGAGCTGAAAGAACAAGTAAATTAGACATTGTGTGTAGGTTAATATTTTGTTTACAGTAAATATTTTTTTATATGAATATTCCCTTCATCCGACTACCTATTTTTACTTTATCAAATATTTATTTATTTATAATGAGGCAGGCAGTTTAACAACTGATAATGCCTATATCCAGTGATCTATGTCTTAAGATCGTTGCTCAGTGGTATGCTTGAATAATAATGTAAGTATATGACTAATAATGTAAACTAGTATTATCTAGTTGCATTATTTCATTTTAATAACGTAATATTTCTATCGTGTATCATAAAAAACAAATGGTTAAAATGTGTTTGTAAAAAAATCTTACCTATTCTTTTAGTAACTTTAATAGCCTTTCGCATCAGCCGATTGTATTTCCGTCTCGTTCGCTCCAGTGTCCTCGCCGCTATTTTCTGTCTCGTTTTCTCCATTAAACCGTTGACCTGTTTCACCACTTGTGCCTCGCACTTTTTGTCAAGAAACTCCCTGGAATCTGAAATGATCATACATGTCTAATTAATACTAACATATTACATTTTCAGATTATGCACATTCGATTCCATTTAGTAGCCGATAGGTATTTTTTCTAAAGACATAATCATGATGCACAATAGTCGTTTGTCGTGTTGAATTCCTTAAAATTTATTATTGTTACACGTTTTGATGAATGCACAATTTACTATGTCCATCAGGGTGGTCTCTACAAATATTTGAAAGTTGTTCTAATCATTGTCTAAGCTTACGTTTCCTCCTGTCGTTGTCGACCCTCCTCTGCACGGGCCTGATGAACTCGTCCACCATATCCGAGGTGACTTCTACGAAAGCATTCGGGTTTTCCGTCGGCGCCATACTTGTAAATTCTTCTAGTCCAACGTCTGAGACACAAAATATTTCAATTTCATAAACCTCACAGTGCGGATTGCAATGAATATACCTTGACAGAGTATTAAGTATTTAAAAGTATATTTTCACTTCTCATGCTCTAAAAGTTCGACTTTATGCTGTGCGTAGGCGACAAAGTCGCTTTTTATGCTCTAGAGCATAAAATAAAATCGTCATCGAAGACCAAGGCATTCGGTCCAACAGCCACACGAACAACATAAAACTTCATAGAATAAACTCTAATTTTTTTTCGTTTCGCTAGTATTCTATGACCAAGGCAAGAATACCAACACCCAAAGTACACAATAAAACTTCTTGAAATAAACTTGTAATTTTTATTTACTATCATTTATTACTTTTTAAATTTATTTTTATTTTAGTAAATCAATATACTATATATTTAAAGTAATAATTTATCGTAGATATAAAAAACTAAATGATTTTAAATTTTAATTAAATTAGTTTTTAAGTATAATATTAACATGATGTAGTTTAATTTTCTCGCAATCGAAGTGAAAAGTAGAGTGTGCAACTCGTCCATAAAACACATTTTACACTCGACTTTACATTCTCAAGCTCGCTCAGATGGATAAACGTCTCGTATAAAATGGTGCGTTTTATGCACTTGTTGTACAATCTACTATTTCATCTCTTTTCTATTCTTAAATCTCTTTTGAACTCACCATCAAAGGGTTCCACCTTCGGCGACACCTCGAAGAACTCTTCGCCATCATATATATTCTCGCACGGCCCTTCCTCTATCTCTTGTTTCACTTCGACTACTGGCTCTTTTTTCTTTTTCCTTTGTTTCCTGTAATGAAAATAAAGTCTGATACCTATAGAGAAATCGCCATCTATTACAAGCTATTTATTAACTTGCAATGTTCGTAGTTTGCAGTGTTTAGTGTAGTGCCTAGTTGACGGGTCCTGCTGGAACTTACTTCTTCTTTCTGTTGGGGATGTCGTATTCGACCTCGTGTTCCTCCCAGTAGTGCAGTTGCAGGTTGAAGTCTCGCTTGAAAGTCTTCTGACAAATGGCGCATATTAGTACCTGGAAATATTTGATCTATTCATTAAATACATCATTAAGAATTTTAGAGGATTATACGACCTGTCTAAATTTGTTTGTTGCTCAAACAAGTGAAGTACCCCAAGGCAGCGTTTTAGGCCCCTCACTCTATTGCATTACTTACTTGGGTCATCGTCAGATTTAGGTACGCGTCTTTCCGGTGGACATTTGCGAAATTAAGGATTTTAGGGCCTAATTTTCAGATTTAATGCCTGTGATAATAAACTCTTCTATAATCCGATGTAATAATAACATAACCTAGATTCATAGCTCTTAACTTTTGACCACCGAAGGGACAAATTTTGTTTCTTGAACTGACAATGACCCACTTACAAGATATTTGGTGTAGGTACCGCAAGGCAGCATTTTGGGCCCTTTACTCTTTTATTTATTCATTTAAATTTTATTACACTAATCAAAGGAGTACAAATGGCAGACTTAATGCCACAAGGCAATTCTCTACTAGTCAACCGTAGGGCTAAACAGAAACATTGAGTTGGTGCAGGGTATATAACGTTCGGAGACAATTTTAGAAATATTTATTATTAATTTATATTAGTGAACCCAGCACAAATTAATGGATTCAAGTTGATTTACCACAAGGTAGAGTTTTCGATGTCCTACTTTTCACTTTATTGACCAAACACATTAATTGTGTGAAGCTGGTGTACCATAAGGTAGCGTTTTTGGTCTCTCAGTCTAGTCTAGTCTATCCCACCAAAAACATTTCATGTAAAATTGACGGCCAAGACTCACATTCTCATAACGCTTTCGCTGTAAAAAAGTTATCAGATCCCTCGAAAAGCCAAGCCCCTAAGCCCGGAGTTTACTAACCCTACACCTTTGTTTCAAAAGTATGGCTTGGCCGTTTCATAGAGTACCGTAAATAAGTCCAACGGACCGTCTGGCCCATATGGTATCAAGAAATTAAGTTTATGTCTTTGATAATATATACTTATAAACTTAATTCCTTACCTAGTCATCGGGAAGTACCCCAGAGGTTTTGATACGTCAGTGAGTGAGTGGCAAAATCGGCGTATTTTAGGTACCTATAAAACCTAAAGTATAAAAGCTAGATCAATTAAATTTAGTACATTTTATATGTTTGCTAACTGCATCTTAACCTGATAATTTGGGCGCTCTAGTGTTAACTGGGACGAAACTATGAGGGTTTGAATATGAGACGAAACGTTTCGAGAAAAGGTGTTCGTCTTGGCGGGGGCACTACCGTGCCCCCAGATATCCGACTCACGTTGTTGTTCGCGGCGTGCCCGTACTTGAGGTGCATGACGATGCTGGGCTTGTTGGCGGTGACGAGGCCGCACAGGTCGCAGATGTACTTCTGTTTCTACTCACGTTGTTGTTGGCGGCGTGCCCGTACTTGAGGTGCATGACGATGCTGGGCTTGTTGGCGGTGACGAGGCCGCACAGGTCGCAGATGTACTTCTGTTTCTACTCACGTTGTTGTTGGCGGCGTGCCCGTACTTGAGGTGCATGACGATGCTGGGCTTGTTGGCGGTGACGAGGCCGCACAGGTCGCAGATGTACTTCTGTTTCTACTCACGTTGTTGTTGGCGGCGTGCCCGTACTTGAGGTGCATGACGATGCTGGGCTTGTTGGCGGTGACGAGGCCGCACAGGTCGCAGATGTACTTCTGTTTCTACTCACGTTGTTGTTGGCGGCGTGCCCGTACTTGAGGTGCATGACGATGCTGGGCTTGTTGGCGGTGACGAGGCCGCACAGGTCGCAGATGTACTTCTGTTTCTACTCACGTTGTTGTTGGCGGCGTGCCCGTACTTGAGGTGCATGACGATGCTGGGCTTGTTGGCGGTGACGAGGCCGCACAGGTCGCAGATGTACTTCTGTTTCTACTCACGTTGTTGTTGGCGGCGTGCCCGTACTTGAGGTGCATGACGATGCTGGGCTTGTTGGCGGTGACGAGGCCGCACAGGTCGCAGATGTACTTCTGTTTCTACTCACGTTGTTGTTGGCGGCGTGCCCGTACTTGAGGTGCATGACGATGCTGGGCTTGTTGGCGGTGACGAGGCCGCACAGGTCGCAGATGTACTTCTGTTTCTACTCACGTTGTTGTTGGCGGCGTGCCCGTACTTGAGGTGCATGACGATGCTGGGCTTGTTGGCGGTGACGAGGCCGCACAGGTCGCAGATGTACTTCTGTTTCTACTCACGTTGTTGTTGGCGGCGTGCCCGTACTTGAGGTGCATGACGATGCTGGGCTTGTTGGCGGTGACGAGGCCGCACAGGTCGCAGATGTACTTCTGTTTCTACTCACGTTGTTGTTGGCGGCGTGCCCGTACTTGAGGTGCATGACGATGCTGGGCTTGTTGGCGGTGACGAGGCCGCACAGGTCGCAGATGTACTTCTGTTTCTACTCACGTTGTTGTTGGCGGCGTGCCCGTACTTGAGGTGCATGACGATGCTGGGCTTGTTGGCGGTGACGAGGCCGCACAGGTCGCAGATGTACTTCTGTTTCTACTCACGTTGTTGTTGGCGGCGTGCCCGTACTTGAGGTGCATGACGATGCTGGGCTTGTTGGCGGTGACGAGGCCGCACAGGTCGCAGATGTACTTCTGTTTCTACTCACGTTGTTGTTGGCGGCGTGCCCGTACTTGAGGTGCATGACGATGCTGGGCTTGTTGGCGGTGACGAGGCCGCACAGGTCGCAGATGTACTTCTGTTTCTACTCACGTTGTTGTTGGCGGCGTGCCCGTACTTGAGGTGCATGACGATGCTGGGCTTGTTGGCGGTGACGAGGCCGCACAGGTCGCAGATGTACTTCTGTTTCTACTCACGTTGTTGTTGGCGGCGTGCCCGTACTTGAGGTGCATGACGATGCTGGGCTTGTTGGCGGTGACGAGGCCGCACAGGTCGCAGATGTACTTCTGTTTCTACTCACGTTGTTGTTGGCGGCGTGCCCGTACTTGAGGTGCATGACGATGCTGGGCTTGTTGGCGGTGACGAGGCCGCACAGGTCGCAGATGTACTTCTGTTTCTACTCACGTTGTTGTTGGCGGCGTGCCCGTACTTGAGGTGCATGACGATGCTGGGCTTGTTGGCGGTGACGAGGCCGCACAGGTCGCAGATGTACTTCTGTTTCTACTCACGTTGTTGTTGGCGGCGTGCCCGTACTTGAGGTGCATGACGATGCTGGGCTTGTTGGCGGTGACGAGGCCGCACAGGTCGCAGATGTACTTCTGTTTCTACTCACGTTGTTGTTGGCGGCGTGCCCGTACTTGAGGTGCATGACGATGCTGGGCTTGTTGGCGGTGACGAGGCCGCACAGGTCGCAGATGTACTTCTGTTTCTACTCACGTTGTTGTTGGCGGCGTGCCCGTACTTGAGGTGCATGACGATGCTGGGCTTGTTGGCGGTGACGAGGCCGCACAGGTCGCAGATGTACTTCTGTTTCTACTCACGTTGTTGTTGGCGGCGTGCCCGTACTTGAGGTGCATGACGATGCTGGGCTTGTTGGCGGTGACGAGGCCGCACAGGTCGCAGATGTACTTCTGTTTCTACTCACGTTGTTGTTGGCGGCGTGCCCGTACTTGAGGTGCATGACGATGCTGGGCTTGTTGGCGGTGACGAGGCCGCACAGGTCGCAGATGTACTCTGTTTCTACTCACGTTGTTGTTGGCGGCGTGCCCGTACTTGAGGTGCATGACGATGCTGGGCTTGTTGGCGGTGACGAGGCCGCACAGGTCGCAGATGTACTTCTGTTTCTACTCACGTTGTTGTTGGCGGCGTGCCCGTACTTGAGGTGCATGACGATGCTGGGCTTGTTGGCGGTGACGAGGCCGCACAGGTCGCAGATGTACTTCTGTTTCTACTCACGTTGTTGTTGGCGGCGTGCCCGTACTTGAGGTGCATGACGATGCTGGGCTTGTTGGCGGTGACGAGGCCGCACAGGTCGCAGATGTACTTCTGTTTCTACTCACGTTGTTGTTGGCGGCGTGCCCGTACTTGAGGTGCATGACGATGCTGGGCTTGTTGGCGGTGACGAGGCCGCACAGGTCGCAGATGTACTTCTGTTTCTACTCACGTTGTTGTTGGCGGCGTGCCCGTACTTGAGGTGCATGACGATGCTGGGCTTGTTGGCGGTGACGAGGCCGCACAGGTCGCAGATGTACTTCTGTTTCTACTCACGTTGTTGTTGGCGGCGTGCCCGTACTTGAGGTGCATGACGATGCTGGGCTTGTTGGCGGTGACGAGGCCGCACAGGTCGCAGATGTACTTCTGTTTCTACTCACGTTGTTGTTGGCGGCGTGCCCGTACTTGAGGTGCATGACGATGCTGGGCTTGTTGGCGGTGACGAGGCCGCACAGGTCGCAGATGTACTTCTGTTTCTACTCACGTTGTTGTTGGCGGCGTGCCCGTACTTGAGGTGCATGACGATGCTGGGCTTGTTGGCGGTGACGAGGCCGCACAGGTCGCAGATGTACTTCTGTTTCTACTCACGTTGTTGTTGGCGGCGTGCCCGTACTTGAGGTGCATGACGATGCTGGGCTTGTTGGCGGTGACGAGGCCGCACAGGTCGCAGATGTACTTCTGTTTCTACTCACGTTGTTGTTGGCGGCGTGCCCGTACTTGAGGTGCATGACGATGCTGGGCTTGTTGGCGGTGACGAGGCCGCACAGGTCGCAGATGTACTTCTGTTTCTACTCACGTTGTTGTTGGCGGCGTGCCCGTACTTGAGGTGCATGACGATGCTGGGCTTGTTGGCGGTGACGAGGCCGCACAGGTCGCAGATGTACTTCTGTTTCTACTCACGTTGTTGTTGGCGGCGTGCCCGTACTTGAGGTGCATGACGATGCTGGGCTTGTTGGCGGTGACGAGGCCGCACAGGTCGCAGATGTACTTCTGTTTCTACTCACGTTGTTGTTGGCGGCGTGCCCGTACTTGAGGTGCATGACGATGCTGGGCTTGTTGGCGGTGACGAGGCCGCACAGGTCGCAGATGTACTTCTGTTTCTACTCACGTTGTTGTTGGCGGCGTGCCCGTACTTGAGGTGCATGACGATGCTGGGCTTGTTGGCGGTGACGAGGCCGCACAGGTCGCAGATGTACTTCTGTTTCTACTCACGTTGTTGTTGGCGGCGTGCCCGTACTTGAGGTGCATGACGATGCTGGGCTTGTTGGCGGTGACGAGGCCGCACAGGTCGCAGATGTACTTCTGTTTCTACTCACGTTGTTGTTGGCGGCGTGCCCGTACTTGAGGTGCATGACGATGCTGGGCTTGTTGGCGGTGACGAGGCCGCACAGGTCGCAGATGTACTTCTGTTTCTACTCACGTTGTTGTTGGCGGCGTGCCCGTACTTGAGGTGCATGACGATGCTGGGCTTGTTGGCGGTGACGAGGCCGCACAGGTCGCAGATGTACTTCTGTTTCTACTCACGTTGTTGTTGGCGGCGTGCCCGTACTTGAGGTGCATGACGATGCTGGGCTTGTTGGCGGTGACGAGGCCGCACAGGTCGCAGATGTACTTCTGTTTCTACTCACGTTGTTGTTGGCGGCGTGCCCGTACTTGAGGTGCATGACGATGCTGGGCTTGTTGGCGGTGACGAGGCCGCACAGGTCGCAGATGTACTTCTGTTTCTACTCACGTTGTTGTTGGCGGCGTGCCCGTACTTGAGGTGCATGACGATGCTGGGCTTGTTGGCGGTGACGAGGCCGCACAGGTCGCAGATGTACTTCTGTTTCTACTCACGTTGTTGTTGGCGGCGTGCCCGTACTTGAGGTGCATGACGATGCTGGGCTTGTTGGCGGTGACGAGGCCGCACAGGTCGCAGATGTACTTCTGTTTCTACTCACGTTGTTGTTGGCGGCGTGCCCGTACTTGAGGTGCATGACGATGCTGGGCTTGTTGGCGGTGACGAGGCCGCACAGGTCGCAGATGTACTTCTGTTTCTACTCACGTTGTTGTTGGCGGCGTGCCCGTACTTGAGGTGCATGACGATGCTGGGCTTGTTGGCGGTGACGAGGCCGCACAGGTCGCAGATGTACTTGTTTCTACTCACGTTGTTGTTGGCGGCGTGCCCGTACTTGAGGTGCATGACGATGCTGGGCTTGTTGGCGGTGACGAGGCCGCACAGGTCGCAGATGTACTTCTGTTTCTACTCACGTTGTTGTTGGCGGCGTGCCCGTACTTGAGGTGCATGACGATGCTGGGCTTGTTGGCGGTGACGAGGCCGCACAGGTCGCAGATGTACTTCTGTTTCTACTCACGTTGTTGTTGGCGGCGTGCCCGTACTTGAGGTGCATGACGATGCTGGGCTTGTTGGCGGTGACGAGGCCGCACAGGTCGCAGATGTACTTCTGTTTCTACTCACGTTGTTGTTGGCGGCGTGCCCGTACTTGAGGTGCATGACGATGCTGGGCTTGTTGGCGGTGACGAGGCCGCACAGGTCGCAGATGTACTTCTGTTTCTACTCACGTTGTTGTTGGCGGCGTGCCCGTACTTGAGGTGCATGACGATGCTGGGCTTGTTGGCGGTGACGAGGCCGCACAGGTCGCAGATGTACTTCTGTTTCTACTCACGTTGTTGTTGGCGGCGTGCCCGTACTTGAGGTGCATGACGATGCTGGGCTTGTTGGCGGTGACGAGGCCGCACAGGTCGCAGATGTACTTCTGTTTCTACTCACGTTGTTGTTGGCGGCGTGCCCGTACTTGAGGTGCATGACGATGCTGGGCTTGTTGGCGGTGACGAGGCCGCACAGGTCGCAGATGTACTTCTGTTTCTACTCACGTTGTTGTTGGCGGCGTGCCCGTACTTGAGGTGCATGACGATGCTGGGCTTGTTGGCGGTGACGAGGCCGCACAGGTCGCAGATGTACTTCTGTTTCTACTCACGTTGTTGTTGGCGGCGTGCCCGTACTTGAGGTGCATGACGATGCTGGGCTTGTTGGCGGTGACGAGGCCGCACAGGTCGCAGATGTACTTCTGTTTCTACTCACGTTGTTGTTGGCGGCGTGCCCGTACTTGAGGTGCATGACGATGCTGGGCTTGTTGGCGGTGACGAGGCCGCACAGGTCGCAGATGTACTTCTGTTTCTACTCACGTTGTTGTTGGCGGCGTGCCCGTACTTGAGGTGCATGACGATGCTGGGCTTGTTGGCGGTGACGAGGCCGCACAGGTCGCAGATGTACTTCTGTTTCTACTCACGTTGTTGTTGGCGGCGTGCCCGTACTTGAGGTGCATGACGATGCTGGGCTTGTTGGCGGTGACGAGGCCGCACAGGTCGCAGATGTACTTCTGTTTCTACTCACGTTGTTGTTGGCGGCGTGCCCGTACTTGAGGTGCATGACGATGCTGGGCTTGTTGGCGGTGACGAGGCCGCACAGGTCGCAGATGTACTTCTGTTTCTTTCTGCCGTGCTTCCGTTGGATGTGGTTGGTTAAGTACTTTTTATTGTAGAAACTAAAAAAAATATGTGAAAGTATAACGTTTAACCGCCAACGAAAAAATAAGGGTGTCATAAGTTTACTAGATGGTTGAACCGATTTGAACGCGGTCTTTTAACGCAAACCTTGTTTGTCGAAATTATTATTAAGAATTTTCAAAAAACATGTGCTTAGTTAAGCGTTAAGCTTTAATTAAAACAAAACCTTATTGATTCCTTTGTGTACTGAAAGTTACTTTTGTATGAATTACTTTCGTTACGCAAAGGACGCGATTGTAATTTTGTTTTTATCAAGATTTTAATATGTTCAATTTTATTGAAAACGACTCTATAAGCTACGTTTGGTGAACATAAACGAATTCGTCTCCAAGATATACAGCTTTCATTTGAACTAGTGATAAGGTTAAGAGTTACAAATTGTGTGGTAAATAAGAGATTACATGTGTCGAGGGTTTTTCAAATTTTCAATTAATCCTATTTACTTTTTGCCGTCAAATCGTATCAATTCAAGAGACGAGAAAGGGACAGAGATGGTAAAAGTTCAGAGCGGAACTCACGAAACACCGCAGTAGTCGCACTGGACGTTTTTCACTTTAGCCATGTGCGTGTTGAGATGGAGCAGCATCCGCTTCTCGCGGCTGAACAGCTTGTCGCAGATCCTGCACGGGAACTGCTTCGCCGGGTAGTGCGTCACCGTGTGCTTCAGGAGGGAACTCTGCAACAAACAATTCAAATACTTACCTACGACCATTTCACAATTTCAGGACAAAACAAAATTCAACGTTAAGATGGCATTCAGATATCGAGTATAGTACAAATTTTCTAAGCTAAGCTCATCCACTTAAGAACTGAATACCTTACATTGAGTGGTTAACCACAAATTAAGATAGCGAGCTCGTAGTAAAAGCAGATTGTAACCGCCTTGGAAGGTTAATATAGATTATCGACTCTTTCCTTGGACATTAGACTACAAAATACAGTAACAGAATAACGGTGATCATAACTTTTTTGGAATTTTATAACCGCCCGACTCTCCACAAGAACGTATTCTCTTGAAAAAGGACTATGAACCCTCATCATCAACCATTTTAAACCTATTCAACAAGGAAGAAGGTTGAAAATTCAATATCCACGCAATGTAGTTCTAACCTTTATTTGTAAGTAACTGGTTGGCGCTTACGAGAACAAAAGCAGATAGGATTGTATTAGACCCAATGCCATTGTGAATACAGCTAAGTGGATGAGCTTAGCTTAAACTATAGGTCTAATTTCCCTGAAAGCCTGACATGTCCCCTAACTGTATTCGACTTCTTCTGGTGAACTGTCTAAAGCATTAGATAGGTTGCCTGTCCTCACGGCATGTTTGTATATCTTGCCGCACCCTGTCAGCGTGCACACGCGCGGTCTTCGGTCGACGTGTCGCACGCGGTGGCGCAGGTTATGGGCCCGCAAGAACACCGCTGTCTGGTCTGGATCAGTCTAAAGCATTCGACAGGTTGTACTCACGGTGTGTTTGTATCTCTTGCCACACCCTGTCACCGTGCACACATACGGTTTCTCGTCGACGTGTATGCGCATATGGTATCGCAGATTGTACTTATTGCTGATGACGAGCCCACAAATGTCACATTTGGCCGATGTGGACTTCTCGTGGACGGTTCGCTGGAAAAGGAAAGAACTCTGGTTACGACGCCTCTCACTTTAATCGTTTAGATGTAAGTTAGGATAAAAAAACGCCTTTGAAATGCATTCAATTAAGATTGTGCGAATTGTCGAAAGTTTTAAGACGCAAGTTTTAAGTTTAATTTCGGGTCATGACAATAAAATATACTTCGTGTTTCAATAAATGATTGATACTAAAATCTGACAATAACATGGTAATTTTCTTAGGTGCTTTTAAACATATTGCGTATTGGTGTTTTGAAAAATTGCGCCGAAAGGTTATGAAATATATTTGCGCATCCAAATTCTTCCAATATAATTCTTACCACTGCTAACTCCTAACTTAACTAAACATTTGAACTTACGATATGGTTGACGATTTGTTGTCGGTATTTGAACCGTTTTCCGCAGGCGTCGCACTCCATCCTCTTCATGTCGACGTCAAAATGCTTCTCGGCTACATGCACTTTGAGAGTCTCCTTGGTTTTGCAGCTAAAATTACAAAGTAACTTTACGACATACAACTTAATCAATTTGTTGTTGGAGTTGGACTCAGTGAAGCTTTTGACCTTGTCTATCATCATGTGTTCAATAATAAGATTAATAAGGTAAATATGAAATGTTTTCAAAATTGATTTAAAACTAGGTTAAACGTTATCAAAGGAAAACAGCCACAGAATAAATATACATAATTAGACACCGGAACCCGAGATCCACCCGATACCACATATAAAGTTCCACAGGGCACCATCATAGGGCCATTCTTGCAAATGCTACACAAATAACACATTAATCTGCGCTTTCTCACATTTCTATCAAAGATTGGTTTGCTTTTTGTAGTGTCAAATTTAAAATTGTTTAAACTCTATGTCGGGTATACCTCGTATCGCACATGCCACATTGGTAATATGTGACCAGGCCCGCATGCCTCGCCTGATGCTTGCGCAGCGTCGAGCTGTCCCGACACGCGTACGGACAGGAGGAACACTTGAACGGCTTCGATTCTGAAACAGCGAATAACATTATTCTAAAACAAAGAAATAAAAAAAAAAATTATGGATGAAGTACGTCTGTATCTACACACAACATTCTTTAAAAAAGAGATGCTCAATTAATTTGTATATTTTTTAAAGTTTGTTACTCCAGAACCTATTCGGAAAACGATTATTATTGGAAGCATCTCCCGATTGGTCCCTATATCTGATAACGAGATCCATGAGAAATCGAAGGAAATTTATGGCGATATCGGTGTTTTTGATAATAGGGTTAGTAGGTATTAATTGTTCTCGGAAATACGATTTGTTCTCATTGAAGTCGGTTATTTTTTTGCAACAGTGATTATATGATTCAGAAACGCTACGCTTTAAACCTCATTTGCAGACAAATGCAAATCTTTATCAAAATAAGTCAAATAATAACTCGCAAATCGTTTTAAACACTAATTCGTTTAGCAGGCGTTTAGAAAGGGTAATTTCAGAAATACTGCTACCTCTACCTTATTTGATAACCACTAAAATTTCTAATTGCCTTTATGCCGATAACTTATGATGCAACGCTGTTTTAACCGCCTATACGAACGTGCGTTATGTAACTTTAACATGAGTACCTATATGTGTGTCTGTCACGGGACACAATAGCCTTAACAGGCACCTACATATTATGGGTGTAGTAAGTGATCCATACTGCTCGCACTGTGGCCAGGAGGAGACGAGTAAGCATGTTATACCAGAGTGTGGCATATATGTATGCGATAATACGCTATAGCATCTTCAGAAAAGATAAACTAGAAGAGGAAGAGCTGAGGGACATTAACCTTAAAGATGTCCTTTCCTTCTGAAGGAGAACAAGGAGATTCGAGGAAGAAGGCTGTATGGGAGCGCCGCCGGGACAGTAACCGTTGGCTCCAACTGGGAATTGGGCTGAATGAACGCAGTCAAGCGATCGACAGCCCGCCTGTTTCCGGCCGGGCGTCCCTACACCAAATCATCAATCATCATCATATGTGTGTCTGTCTGTGGTACTGCAGTTAATGCAGTTTCCAAACGATGAACAGACTTTACTGTTTTTTTTTCGAAACTCTTGTTCGTCAATTCATCAGCGTTAAAAAAAATTACTTGCATTTTCAACTATTGGCTTTCACGGTAAAAAATAGAAATATCAATAAAAAATATAAATAAATCGATACTAAATATTATAAATGCGAAAGTGTGTCTGTCTGTCTGTTACCTCTTCACGCTTAAACCGCTGAATCAATTTTGATGAAATTTGGCATAGAGATAGTTTAAGATCCGAGAAAGGACATAGGATAGTTTTCATCCTGGAAATTATACCTAAAAAGATTGAAAAGTGAGTGAACATTTCTGTTGGGGTGCGGTGACCCTGTAGGAAATGTAATTATTAGACCAAAAGCACAATTGCTCTTACATTTGCTTAGGCGCTCTTAATAATACCTTTTATCAAGTTCCACGCGTACGTAATCGCGGGCAAAAGCTAGTATTATAAATGCGAAAGTGTGTCTGTCTGTTACCTCTTCACGCTTAAACCGCTGAACCGACTTAGATGAAATTTGGTATGGAGATAGTTTGAGACCCGGGAAAGGACATAGGATACTTTTCATCCCGAATAACTTTAGTGTTCCCGTGGGATGAGCGGGTAACACCGCGGGGCACAGCTAGTCTAGTATAATACAAGCATGCTACTTTCCTGCCCGCTACTTTTTATGAAACGTCGAAACGCTGCAATAACGCAAACTACGACACCACTGTCGTGTACGGTCAAATTAAATAAATTTTTGGTCTTTGGTAATTGGATGAGCGAGCGCAGCGAGCGAAGCGTCTCCGTTTCAGTTTAGCCCTTATTACTTTCCTGTCCAGATATTTGGATGTTCAGATGTCCAGTTGTCTAAATTTCCGGCTGTTCTCGAATACAGGTCGTTTTTTTCATGAAATTCGATTGTGGTTGGTGTCGATCAATTTGTATAGTCTTCAGGAAACAAGCCCGTTATGTAAAAAAACAACAGTCAGAAACGGGTTTACTCACATCGTGACAGTCGAATACCGGACGACACGTTTCGAATCGGTACGCGATTCATCATCAGGAGAGCCAATCAGTCGCGGCGGCGGCCAACCGAACACACGAGCGATAAGTATTCGAGTTCTACGACGCGAGTAAACCAGTTTCGTGCGTAATTTAATAACCCCATTATGACTTTCCGAACAGTCTATGCGGTGCTTCCGACACAAACATACAAAGGAAATTTTATCGCATGCACATTAACTTTATCGCTAATGGATAAATGGCTGACCAGTCGCGATGCTGATTTTAGTCATGGCCGCAATTTTTAATAATTTTGCAGGTAAATCTTTATAATATTCTTTTTAACCTTCGCGGGGTTATCTATACCTATAGCAAATATTACGTAACTAGTGTTCTGACCGAAAGGTGTTGTTTGTTTCGTCGTTCTCGCCGCCGGCTACCGACGCCGAGAACTTGTGTCACACGTTCCAGATCTAACGTGTTTATGTAATTTGTATGTATTGTATTAACTATAATATGTATGGTATATGTAACGTATAAATATGCCTTTGATGTCTGAAATAAACGGATTTAATTTGATAACGTGCGTTGCGTAACCGGGTGGTACACTTAGTGATTTATTTTTATGCTTAAATGTAATAAAAAGGTATTTATACTATGTTAGTGGTATGGAACCCTCGCTGCGAGGGAACTCGCACTTGGCCGTTTGATTTAATTTACTTTATTTTACAAGGGAATTACAACCAAGGGAGCTAGGTAAACATGTTATTTTAACGTGATCGTACGACCTTTTTATTTAAATATATCTATGGTATGATATGGTATTACGAACTTTGTCACAGTAATTTATAGAACAAGTTGTTTTGAATGCGTATAGGAACTTTTATTTGTTTTTTTCGCTTGGACTTCACCAAAGCAGAGCGGAGCAGAGACGCGCGGATTCGACCTATCATCATCATCCTGGCGTTAAGACCTGGCCAGCGTCAGGGCCCGCCTTTAATGTCCTTTCCTTCCACTTTTCCCGGTCTTCTGTATCTTCAATAGTGAGATATTGGCGCTCATGTCATCCTTCACATAATCAAGCCAACCCTTTTTCGTCCTTCCGCGAGATCTTACTCCAGGAATTCATAGGTCAATCTATTCCCATAATCACTCGATGAAACCTATCTCTCTGTGATGGGTGGATGCCGCAAGTCTCCGCCCCGCTCTGCTTGAGTGGACCCGGGTGTGAGCTCACGGGTGTGTGTTGTCAGAGGGCCGCGTGTACTGCCAGGACTCGTACGCCACGGGGTTCTACTACCTGGGGTTCTCGTGCCCGGTCAACTGCCACAACGTCATGGCGGCCGTACAGAGGTAAGGCAACGCCTGCTCACTACGGCAACTTCGCACGTGTAATTTTTTTAAACCGTAGTTGAGTAAAAAGTATTCTTTAACTATCTTTGAATGTTCAGCTATCAATGTGCCAAAATTTGATAAAATCCATCCAGCTGTTTCGGCGTGATGCGAGGACAAAGGAAATTATGTCCAACAGATGGTGCCAGACTGGCCAGACGCCGCGCGCCCAGTTACAAAACAAAACAGTCCAACATCATGACCCCTTTCCATACAACTGATTTTCAATACAAATCAAGAATTTTATAATAGTCTAGATTATTTTTCTTATTGGAGTGCAATAACCATGCTCCGGGGGTTTGGATACAAGAATTATTTGAAGCCTACTGTCAGCCTAGTGTCAAATCATGTCGTGCGCCTGTTCCAGTTTTATATCTACTTACCTATGTTATTCGTTATGTATATTTGTGAGTTCCTGTAATTGGCTCTGTATTTCTATTTAAGTTTCTATATTTAGTGTATTAGCTGTTGGTTCTCCTAAAATAAATAAATAAATAAATATTTTTTTACAAATCTTCATTGAGTTTCACCTGTCCTGTTGTCTTCATCTGTCTGTCTGCGTAATAAAATCTATAGCAAGTAATATAGTACCCGCTTCCCGGGCACCGCTTGAGCCGAAATCAAGTATACT
This sequence comes from Apotomis capreana, assembly GCA_947623375.1. NCBI lineage: Eukaryota > Metazoa > Arthropoda > Insecta > Lepidoptera > Tortricidae > Apotomis > Apotomis capreana. Next base: position 15,036,120 of record OX392523.1, read on the forward strand.
TGCGTAACTTCGATGTGAATAAAATATTATGGTACGATGAAGCTAGGCCGATGATGGAACTCTATAATAAGGCACTGTAATTTTTCGGTGAAGTATAAAAGTTGCGGACAGATTTGTATCAGTCATAAAACTCATAAAGATTCGCCCATGTCTCCATGTCTAAAATTCCAACATAACATTACAGATTAAAACTAATAGACGAGGCAAAAGAAACAGACGAAGACGGAGTACTGTCCCTCCGAGTGGTGGAGCCCACAAAGACCTTCTACGTGGCGTGCGAGTCGCTCTTCAAGAACAAGACGGCGGCGGACGAGGTGCGCGGCGAGCTGCAGAGACTCCACACCAAGTGCAAACGGATCCTGCAGGAGAAGATCGGCCTTCGCGTCGGGCTGGATGGTTGCTTCCGGAGGAACTATCAGCAGCAGTTCTCGAAGAGTTTCACGAATATTTTGAATAAACACGCGCACGGGTTGTATAAGTTTACGGAGGAAATGACTTCGGTAAGTCGGCGTTATTTTACGCGTTTACGGTTGTTAAAGCCACCCTATTTGTGTATTTCTTAGGTTGCCAGTTTATCCACGTTCAATACCCCGATTATAGACTTACTAGCTTTTGCCCGCGACTACGTCCGCGTGGAACTTGGAAGTATGGAAGCAACCTCGTACAACACGATAGATATCCACCTAATCACCATAATTAATAAAAGGGATAATTAAAAGCGCCTAAGCAAATGTAAGAGCAATTGTGCTTTTGGTCTAATAATTACATTTCCTACAGGGTCATCAATGTCATCATGAATTACTTACTCACTTTTCAATCTTTTTAGGGATAATTTCCAGGACTATCCTATGTCCTTCCTCGGATCTTAAACTATCTCCATGCCAAATTTCATCAAAATCGATTCAGCGGTTTAAGCGTGAAGAGGTTACAGACAGACAGACAGACAGACACACTTTCGCATTTATAATATTAGTATGGATTTTTAACCGACTTCCAAAAGAAGTTCTAATTTGGTTTGTTTTAAGGTTTGTTATTTCCGTCATTTATAAACCGATTTGGAGAATTCTCTTTTGTTCGAGAGAAGACATCTCCAAATTGGTTCCATAAAATTTTGGTGAAGATCTGATGACGGAACTATGAGGAATCGAAATTCCTCAAACATTATAGATAGTTATCTAGAGGTCGCATTCCTCAACCGATTCTTATAAAATTTTGTGAGTAGGTTCGATAAATACATATAATATTTGTTGACTATTACATTTTTCGTTTTTTTTTTTTTAAATAATGGCTGGCAAGGAACTCGGGATGTCCACAACTCACAAAGCCATCAGTGGACTGAATAGCGTGCATGCTGTTTCAGCTGATACTGGAGAAGGTGCTGGGCGAGACGGGGGAGCTGCGCGCGGAGATAAACGTGGACCGGCTGCTGCGGCTGCTGCGCAAGGCGCTGCGCAGGCACCGCGCGGTGGCGCACGCCGAGCACGTCACTCTGCGGTCCACGCACTGTCTCATGATGAGCGTGCCCGGCTGCTACTGCCACACTGGGTACAGTATGTCCCTGAACAACCTAATGTCCGAGGTGAGCGTGGACCGGCTGCTGCGGCTGCTGCGCAAGGCGCTGCGCAGGCACCGCGCGGTGGCGCACGCCGAGCACGTCACTCTGCGGTCCACGCACTGTCTCATGATGAGCGTGCCCGGCTGCTACTGCCACACTGGGTACAGTATGTCCCTGAACAACCTAATGTCCGAGGTGAGCGTGGACCGGCTGCTGCGGCTGCTGCGCAAGGCGCTGCGCAGGCACCGCGCGGTGGCGCACGCCGAGCACGTCACTCTGCGGTCCACGCACTGTCTCATGATGAGCGTGCCCGGCTGCTACTGCCACACTGGGTACAGTATGTCCCTGAACAACCTAATGTCCGAGGTGAGCGTGGACCGGCTGCTGCGGCTGCTGCGCAAGGCGCTGCGCAGGCACCGCGCGGTGGCGCACGCCGAGCACGTCACTCTGCGGTCCACGCACTGTCTCATGATGAGCGTGCCCGGCTGCTACTGCCACACTGGGTACAGTATGTCCCTGAACAACCTAATGTCCGAGGTGAGCGTGGACCGGCGCCATACTTTTATCGAACAGACCAGTTTTATGCAGTTCGTGGTTTATCCTACTCTACATACAAACGTTGAATTTTGCGATCTAATTTAAAATATTCAAATTGCTCTTTACATATATAGCTATCTCATATATGTGAGAGACGGAAATGTCAACACACTTAATCTACCGATATGAGATCTAAATTATTCTGTGGGCTTTAGACTACACACGAGGTGAACATATTACTTTTGGCATTTAAATACTAAATCTTTGTCTGTCACATTACCCCATAATATTACGCCGTATCGCAATGTAGAATATGATGTATGCATGATAAGAAGCCAGAACTATGGATTAGTTAACTAGTTTACTAAGCTGATATAAAGCATATTGTTGTCAGGTTCGTGGAGCAGGGGGGGCAGTGCGTGCCGCCCGCCGACTGCCTCACCGACGAGGACCACTTGAAATACGTCTCCAGAGTACACATAGTCTAATTATACGATCTTTATTTATTTATTTATTATTTATTATTTATTTATTAGGAGAACCAACAGCTACATACAATACATTGCTCTTAGAAATAGTTAATGGAAAGCCAATTACAGGTTCCCACCGGTAGTGACATTTTAAACAAAAATAAAGTGCTCGCACAATGCACAACATCGCAACTACCTGTGACTACAAACTAAGTGTAATAGAACAACTAATATAAAATTTAAATAAAACAACTAATATAATCAATGCACCAGACAGCAGATTCGGTTCAAGCACGCTCACTTAAAAAATTCGTTCGTCATCTTACGCCTTACTGCCGGGATATTACTGTTGAAGATGTCGATATCCAGCTCTTTTGCTACTTTATTAAGACTTTTACCAGCACGCAACAGAAAACTATTCTTCCTATAGTTACGCGAGGAAAAGGGAACTGAGAGGGGAGGGTAGTGTCTTTTAAGCCTGGATGGAGTATTGAAAGAAAGTTCAGCAAGCAGTTCAGGGCAGTCAACATTGTTGTTTATAACCTTTAAAATATAAGTTATGTCCGCGATTTCTCTTCGAATGTGCAACGGAATGAGATGATGTTTCTTACACATATCGACATAATTCATCGTCTTGTAAGGTGTTTTTGATTTATAACATAGGTATTTGACGAATCTTTTCTGGACGCGTTCTATTCGGTCTATATAAGTATTATAACATGGATTCCAAATTTGAGACGCATACTCAAGTTTGCTTCTTACATATGTACAAAAAAGAATTTTGATAGTTTTTACTCGAGTAAAATTTAATGAGTTACGCATAATGAATCCTAATGATTTGGTGGCGCTAGCAACAATGTTATTGATGTGGGTATCAAACAGAAGCTTACTGTCATGTGTGACACCTAGGTCTTTCATAGCTGATACCTTTTTCAGTAACTGGTCCCTTAGTTTATATGCAGTTGGTATTGGGCAACGCTGTCTTGTAAAGGTAACTGTAAAACATTTCAACGGGTTTATATATTGTAATGTTGTCGTTTATTCACCGAGCGAGCGACGCAACTTTTGGTGCTAACTGTATATCAGTCTGTGGATTTCCAGCTACTCTGGTATCAATAATAGTCACAAACCGTCCAGCCGGTTCGACAGAATGTGACATCAACAACTCAACTCATACGCACATCATTTTGTGCGTGTAAACAAGTGCAGTACTCACCGGCGTGTATGAGCTTGTGTGTGTGTGTGTGAACAAGTGCAGTACTCACCGGCGTGTGCCGGCGTGTAGTGAACAAGTGCAGTACTCACCGGCGTGTATGAGCTTGTGTGTGTGTGTGTGTGTGTGTGTGAACAAGTGCAGTACTCACCGGCGTGTATGAGCTTGTGTGTGTGTGTGTGTGTGTGTGTGTGTGTGAACAAGTGCAGTACTCACCGGCGTGTGCCGGCGTGTAGTGAACAAGTGCAGTACTCACCGGCGTGTATGAGCTTGTGTGTGTGTGTGTGTGTGTGTGTGAACAAGTGCAGTACTCACCGGCGTGTATGAGCTTGTGTGTGTGTGTGTGTGTGTGTGTGTGTGTGAACAAGTGCAGTACTCACCGGCGTGTATGAGCTTGTGTGTGTGTGTGTGTGTGAACAAGTGCAGTACTCACCGGCGTGTATGAGCTTGTGTGTGTGTGTGTGTGTGTGTGTGTGAACAAGTGCAGTACTCACCGGCGTGTATGAGCTTGTGTGTGTGTGTGTGTGTGTGTGTGAACAAGTGCAGTACTCACCGGCGTGTATGAGCTTGTGTGTGTGTGTGTGTGTGTGAACAAGTGCAGTACTCACCGGCGTGTATGAGCTTGTGTGTGTGTGTGTGTGTGTGTGTGTGTGTGTGAACAAGTGCAGTACTCACCGGCGTGTATGAGCTTGTGTGTGTGTGTGTGTGTGTGAACAAGTGCAGTACTCACCGGCGTGTATGAGCTTGTGTGGGTGTGTGTGAGTGTGTGAACAAGTGCAGTACTCACCGGCGTGTATGAGCTTGTGTGTGTGAACAAGTGCAGTACTCACCGGCGTGTATGAGCTTGTGTGGGTGTGTGTGAGTGTGTGAACAAGTGCAGTACTCACCGGCGTGTATGAGCTTGTGTGGGTGTGTGTGAGTGTGTGAACAAGTGCAGTACTCACCGGCGTGTATGAGCTTGTGTGTGTGTGTGTGTGTGTGTGAACAAGTGCAGTACTCACCGGCGTGTATGAGCTTGTGTGGGTGTGTGTGAGTGTGTGTGAACAAGTGCAGTACTCACCGGCGTGTATGAGCTTGTGTGTGTGAACAAGTGCAGTACTCACCGGCGTGTATGAGCTTGTGTGTGTGAACAAGTGCAGTACTCACCGGCGTGTATGAGCTTGTGCGTGTGAACAAGTGCAGTACTCTACGGCGTGTATGAGCTTGTGTGTGTGAACAAGTGCAGTACTCACCGGCGTGTATGAGCTTGTGTGTGTGAACAAGTGCAGTACTCACCGGCGTGTATGAGCTTGTGTGTGTGAACAAGTGCAGTACTCACCGGCGTGTATGAGCTTGTGCGTGTGAACAAGTGCAGTACTCACCGGCGTGTATGAGCTTGTGCGTGTGAACAAGTGCAGTACTCACCGGCGTGTATGAGCTTGTGCGTGTGAACAAGTGCAGTACTCACCGGCGTGTATGAGCTTGTGCGTGTGAACAAGTGCAGTACTCACCGGCGTGTATGAGCTTGTGCGTGTGAACAAGTGCAGTACTCACCGGCGTGTATGAGCTTGTGTGTGTGTGTGTGAACAAGTGCAGTACTCACCGGCGTGTATGAGCTTGTGTGTGTGAACAAGTGCAGTACTCACCGGCGTGTATGAGCTTGTGTGTGTGAACAAGTGCAGTACTCACCGGCGTGTATGAGCTTGTGCGTGTGAACAAGTGCAGTACTCACCGGCGTGTATGAGCTTGTGTGTGTGAACAAGTGCAGTACTCACCGGCGTGTATGAGCTTGTGTGTGTGAACAAGTGCAGTACTCACCGGCGTGTATGAGCTTGTGCGTGTTGAGCGAGTAGGAGGAGTTGAACGCCTTGTCGCACGACTCGCACTTGTACGGCTTCTCGCCTGGAAATTAAAATCGTATCATTGTTTGCCAAAATTAACTATTAAGCGAAACTACAACAATTAGAAATGTATTAGGAGCCCGCGAACATTGACCGCGTGGAAGACGTCATAACTTTTTTTTAGTTTCTCCATAGTTGGGTAAAGTTCATTAAAAACGATTGTAGGTTCCCAGCTACCCCTGTACCAAAAATAGTTGATTTCTGTCCATACGTTCAGGAGTGATGAAGCCGCAAAGTCACAAACAAATGTTCGGACTACCTCAAACAAATCCATTTACGAGTAAGTAGTCCCACAGTAAGCTTGTGCTATAGATATAGATATATGATATAGATAAATGTATACATACAACATCCATGACTCTGGCACACAAATATCTGCCCATGCTGGGATTCGAACCCAGGACCGTCGGCCCAGTGGGCAGCTACATTACGACTGCGCCAACCACTCTACGCGGGCAAATCATATATTCAAATAGCCAATTACTTATCTACACAATTTTTTGTTTCGAAAATACCCATTTTCAATGTACAGACAGACATTCCAATTTTATAACAGAATAGATTAGATTAATAAGATGAACTAAGGAACGAATGGCAATAATGTTATTTGCTCAAGTGCGCTCACATTGTTAGGCAAGGACACACCATGAATATTCTACAACAGCTGGCAAGTTCGGAGCGGCCAGCACACGGTTTCATGGTGTAATGGTGAACACTGGACTTTGAATCCAGCGATCCGAGTTCAAATCTCGGTGAAACCTGCACTTTTTTTACCGAGCGAGCGAAGCGTCTCTTTCAACTTGGCCAAAAACTCTATTGTATGTCCGAATCTCCGGGTGTGTGGCTGTTCTCGTCTACAGATCGCATTTCTCAGCCGATTCTCGTGAAGTTTTGTGAGCAGGTTCGATAAATTTATATTTTCAGGTGATTCTGTTTTTTCGAAATGGCGAAGATAAGGGGTTGAAAACTTTTAGTTTTAGTTTTCTTTTTTTTTAAAACAGCATTTCGAAACAAATTCTCGAGGTCTACAGACCAACAGTTATTTACTTACCTATATCACTTATTAAGTGAACGTCTCATGAAGACCAGCAACATGCGCCAGGCTTTTTTTTATTTGAAGTTTTATTTTATCAACAATAAAATGCAACATTAACCTGTGTGTGTCCGCATGTGGTCCTTCAGCTTGCACCCGAAGTGGAATGTTTTGCCGCACACCGTGCACTCGAACCTTCTGGTTCCGTGCGAGACCTGGATGGAGGGAGAAAAAGCATGTAAGTATCACAATGAGTATCGTGGGGCTGGGAAACCTAGTTGAATAAATACTTTAATACACAGAACATCCATGTCCCAGGCACCAATATTTCAGTTCATTAGACAAATATTTTCCCCTGCCAGGACTCGAATCCAGGATCGCCGGCTCAGTAGACACTGCATGACCACTGTGCCAGTCCAGTAGGCAGCGCTCTTACCCTGACATGCCGGCGCAGGTACTGCGGCGTCTTGCCCGCGTAGTCGCAGCGCGTGCACTCGTACGGCGTCTCCTGCGAGTGAGTGAGACGGTGCTTCGCCAGGGCATACTTGTCGCTGAATTGCTGTGGACAATGTACTTCCTATATGATTTTAAGAACTTTAAAATAGGGATTGTACTGTAAGCTGCACAGATGTATAAAATGCAGCAAATTTTACATATACAGTAGAGTGGGTCAGTCTTGTATTATTTTTGCTGCACAAGGAAAACTCTATACCTTCAATCAATTTTCATTCATGAGTGGACCACCTGGAGATACCGACTCTTGATCAAAAATAATCATGTTCCACATAGGTTACCGAAAGACCAAACCAAATAAAGAATCTCCTCCTTTTTGAAGTCAGTTAAAGACAAGACTTACTGATGGTAATTTATTGACAAAGAGCACAGTACCTTGGAGCACTCATCACATTTGTATGCAGAGAATGTCTGCTTTTTTCTTTTCTTGGCTTTATCGTTGAGTTTCAGTGAATCCATTGCCCCCTGAAACAAAAAAATTACATCAGACTAAAGAGCATCAGACAGAATGTCAGACATGTGACACTATTTTTTTCATACTTCTAAAGAACAGAAATATAAAAAAAATTATGTTAATTCAAATATTAAAAAAAAACGGTCATGTGCGAGTCGGACTCGCGCACCGAGGGTTCCGTACAAATACTTTCATCCTTAAGTGTTTAAGTTAAGTTTGCACCTAGTATGTATAGCGCCCCATACAAATGAGGTGGAAAGTTAACGCAACCAACCCGTTTGTTGTATGGGAGTCCCCCTAAAATATTTATTTTATTTTATTTTTAGTATTTGTTGTTATAGCGGCAATAGAAATACATCATCTGTGAAAATTTCAACTGTCTAGCTATCACCGTTCTTGAGATACAGCCTGGTGACAGACGGACGGACGGACGGATGGACAGCGAAGTCTGAGTAATAGGGTCCCGTTTTTACCCTTTGGGTACGGAACCCTAAAAAGGAGGCTGAGGATAGAGAAACATGGAAGTTGCTCCACCAATAACAGCTTGCCTCTTCAATTTATGATAACGACTAAGGTGAGCCATTTAAAATGAAGAAAGAGTTAAACTAAGGACACAAAAATCTAAAATAGTGCATATTGAGATCTCATGCGCCGAATAGGGCGTACAAGGTTACATACCCATATGTTTAGGCACTAACTCAAGATTTAATAAACCCAATAGTAATCATAGTCTAATAAAATAAAAATAAGTATATTATTATACCATGATAGTAATTAATTATATATATTAAAACTTGCATTTCTCATCCCTTTACCCTGGATGATTGAGATATTTGCAATTGAAGATGGGAGTTAAGGTTTGAAGAAAATTATTATTTACAAAAACGGTAGGAAGTATTTTTAAATGCTATATTTTATTGGCCATGTTACTACTATTTATTTGTATCGATTGCTGTACAGTACCTACCTTATTATTACTAGATAAGCATTGTAAAGTTAATTTCTTGATGGCATTTATCGATGTGTTTATTGTGACTATTAACACTCAATGAACTTTGATAGCATGTTCATATGTTTCAAAGACTACAATGTAAATATGTTTAATCAAACTCAAAAATCTATTTTTGTATGATTTTTGTTTTGGTTGTTTGATTGACTTGACTGAATGGAATAGAAATGGAATGATATTGACCTTTGAGTATATTGACACATTATTGAAAGATATAAAATTGATATATTTTGATAATGATTGGAATGGAATGAGAATGAATTTTTGATTTGACAGTTTCATATATATTTACTAATGTTACTATCATTATTTTTTTCATTTTTTCCCCTAAACTATCGTTTTTCCAGTTAACACAAATAGTCTTACAAACAAAAGCATGATTTTAACTTGGCAACACTGGCATTGACACTGACATTTCATCCATTCATTCATTCATTCTTCGCCATCGCCGTTCATCGCGTTTTCTCTTATCCTTCGTTTTGTTTTGGAAGCAGTTGGTTGCAGCTATTAGCTTCCTTCCAATTCGCATCCAAAAACTATTTCGGAACAATGTCGTTATTTTACTCGCGACAAGAAGTGAGATTGTTAAATTCCAAAAAGCGGAAGAGAGGTGCGCCCTGTGCAACTGAAGTTGTGCACCATGAAAAATATTCGTGCGAGTGGTGTTCGGACGGATATGAGAGCGAAACCGAACTCCACATTCACAAACGGCTGAAACATACCAAGAATGTAATGAATATGCTTTTAGAAAGAGCGGTTTGCAAGGTAATTTCATTTGTACATAGACTACCTACTGTAAAAATTATGGTAATAGTGGTAAGGCCCATAAATGATTAATATACACTAATCTCAATACAACACCACAACACAAATTTGTACAAATTTCATAGGTTGCAAATGACTTAGAAAAGAACTGTAGATTTGTGTTGTTCGCAAGTGAGTGATTCATGAAGTATATATTTTCATTTAAGTCAGTAACTCACTCACTGGAGGATAAACCAACTCACTAAATCAGTTTATTTTTTGTTTGCAACACTCATCACTCATCATATTACTCAAACTATTCACTTAATATTTTTTTTCACTGAATAATTTTGAAATACTTTAGTTTTCGTGTAGATATAAGTACTTTAGCATAATTATAATGATTAAGTTTTGTATATAATGTATATCACCAAAATCCAGAAATAAAAGGCTTATTTTTATTTATTTGTATTATGCCTGAATGGCCAACAGGACAGTTTTCAAACTGAGCACACTAGCTCGTGCGGCAGCCCTAGGCTATGTAGCTATGTAGGTTAGTATTAGTTAGGGATCCGTGCTCATGGTGTTTAGCAGATTGAGCATTTACCAATCACAATTTAAATGTCTTAAGTTACTGGAGGTAGGACTGGATTAACACTTCTGCAACCAGATATAAAATTTAACCCTACCCCAGAAACCGAGAGCCCGCTAGGTGGGTAGCTTTTAAAGCAAAAATACGTGACCGGCATCTGAGCAATGATTACGAGTGCCTACCAGGCGGGTTCATGGTAGCGAAAGTGTTAACCCATACGGAAGCATCCAAGCAATTTAAATGTCAAGCTCCTTTTCCCTGAGGTAGGCAGGCCACTAGCTAAGCAGCCCCCTACTTCCTGGTCACTTTGTCCATGTCCTCATTTTACCAACTTCATAATGTATGCACTTGATGTCCCATCTTGCGTGATCTCATCAAAAAAATCTTCATTTCACAGATGTGTCTTAGCAGAGAAGACAGTCCCGAAAAAGTACTGCAGCACATAAAATCAGCGCACCTGCTGAGCTTCGATGACTCTGAGCACGTCGAGCGAGAGATCTTCATCTGCGACATCTGCCACCAGCTGTATTTCAACAAGCAGATGCTGACAATCCACATGCAGTACATCCACAACGTCAAAAACCTCAAAGACAAGCGTAAAACTTCCGTAACATGCCCAGTGTGCAAGAAAGTTATCCTGATCAAGCATGTCTGGTTCCACTTCCAAATCCACATGATACAGAGCGTCGCTTGCTGCCCCATATGCTTTAAAAAGTGCAAGAACCGGAAGGATTTAAACGAACATGTAAAAGTACATGCATACTATTACTATTGTAATATGTGCGGATACAACACACGGGTCAAAGATCATTTTACTACACATATGGAAGCACATAATAGCAATCTACATTTAAGTAGGAACATTGCTATAGATGAAACGCTGCTCTGGAAATGTTTTATGCCGAGGAAACTGTCGCAGATTCGTAACAAGAATGAGTTCAACTATGGTATCAGTGGTCTCAGGCTGTTAGATTTGTGTGTGTGCGTGTTGTGCAGAGGCATATGCAGAGAGGACGAGAGGGCCGCGCATATAGCCAAGTATCACTTAGTGGACATTGTCCCAACGAAAAAACAGCACATATGTGTGTGCGGCGAACAGTTTTTCAACGGTGTCTTGTTGAAGCACCATGTGTTTAAACTACAGGGGCACCACAAGGCGTGCGATTGATGATGAGCGGGTGATGTCTTTAGAGAGGTCCTAATGTAGTCCATAGTACACTATGGAATGTGTTTGGACATTGCGAGTATGGCTCATTTGTAAAACGATCTTACTTGCATTGCTAATGTTTAGTTAGGTTAGGATGTTAATGCTATACATATATTTTGTATTAAATAATTTACAACTAAACATACAGTTTTATTCATGCATGGAGAAAACAGTCACAACCCTCTTTTTGCTTTGTCTGGTCTATGAGAGTTAGAAATAAAACAAAATTAACGGCAAGAATGTTTATTTCAATTCCAACATAATTATCACAACATGTATAAACATACAACACACAATACCTTAAGCGATAAATGTATCACGTCGCCAAATCGTACGTGTGCAGTGCGTGAGCTGGCAGAATGCGATTCTCGTTTGATTCCTGTCGCGCTCACTCTTACGCGATCCAAATAAGAACCTCTCAGTTTTCACTTTTATTCTTCATTGAGGATACTATCGATTCTGGGTAAGATGAACCCAAAACGTTAAGTTCTGGAAAACCAGGGCTTCGGGTTATTTTTTTGGACAACGCCCACAAATACATTGTCTCTACTCTACCTATATTTACATACATTAAAAATTAAATGACCAGAAGCATTCGCTTTCAAAAATGCACCAAAACTGTAATTAAATATAATTGTAACTAAAACAATATTTTATTCCTAATAGGAAACTAAATTTGAACTTACATTACCCGTGTAAGGATTCACTAAATAATGCAAGTATGGATGGATAGTCACGATCACTACTACCTCTCCCGAACATTGCCAATATTCCTTTAACCTTTCGAACGCCAAGTTATGAAGCAAAACGCCGCGCCGCTTACGCCACGGCAATAAAACAAAGCAGTGCTTTAAGATCAACATGAATTGAAAAACACTAGTACCTAAAAACACTAGTAGTTTTAATTACAAAGTTTTTGATCATTTAGATTTGGAGGTCAATGAACGAAGTTGACGTTGAGTCAAATGTCTTTGGCGCTCAAAAGGTTAATGCGATGCTTATGCGACTAACGGTGGCACGTGGAGTTTTATGTCGCACGACGTAGACTTACCTCAAGACGACATAACGTGGATCTGTCTATTGGTCTTAAAGATTTAGTCTATGTTTTATATTAACTACGTTGTTTTACTTTTTCAATAGTCTTTGGTATGGATACCACCGACACCGAAACCTAACATAGAATCAGGAAATACTTAATATTGTAATTAAATGGAAGGCCCAGCTTCACCTCCTTTTGCTTAATTTACACGCGATAAAATTTTAACTATTTAAATACCGGTAGCTAAAAAAGGTAATATCTTTGATTCAGGCGCTGTCGGACATATTCATCATAAGCTGGTGTCGCCTATGGCGAGCGGTGTTAAGATGAGATATAGTTATCGTAGTTTATGCAAATGTTACAGCCCAAGTGTGATTCATAATAGTATCACACGAAAGTTTTGAGGCTTAATTATGTACAGTTGCATGCACTAGTTCATCTACACATACATTCATTATCACGTCATAGATTTTATTGTATGTAGCTACTTAGTATTACCAGTAACTCCTGGAATGAAGGCGGGCACTGGTCACTGATTTTGCTACCATGCCCCACAGCAGTCTTAATCTAGATCTTTTCCTATAGTATCTGATTTTTGAAAAATGAACATGGGTGTAGATAAACTTTGTAAAGCCTGACCAGAAATCTATGAGGATGCGCCATATTGCGGAATTTCACTGGAACTAATTTCTTACAATGGCAATGATTTTATGATGGTTTCTCAATAATGTCAATGTCATTCGTGATAGTTTCTTTAAAAGGCAAATATTTAAAAAAATTATAAATAAAACGTACACGTGTCTACTACACGAGAAACAGTCAGGAAAAGAGTGCATTCCATTAAATGATATTACGAGGTTATGGGGACGAACTAACATGTATTTAAACAATTAAACTATCATTTTAGTGCGGTTGCGATTGGTTGCAGAATTGTCGCCATATAAATCTTATAAATAGCGCCCTCTTGACAATCCTCACATATTTCTGGTCAGGCTTATAAGCTAACGGAAAACGATAAGGATAACCGATATTCATAAACCGGTGTCGTAATCAATGGTTTTGTTTCCCTGTGTGTAGTTCACCCACAGACAACCCCCACTAGACGGAGCATGTGAGGCGACCCGCGCGCACCAACGATATGGTACGGCAGAACATTACAGTATCAACACGGCACCCACCGTTTAGTTGCGTCCATGTTTATGAGGTCTCTACACCACTTAACACTACAATTTACCATGTTATTTAATTTCTTTTTTCGTTGACGTACGCATGGATCATAAACAAGGACGCAACTAAACGGTGGGTGCCGTGTTGATACTGTAATGTTCTGCCGTACCATATCGTCGGTGCGCGCGGGTCGCCTCGCATGCTCCGTCTAGTGGGGGTGGTCTGTGAGTTCACCCGAACAGGCAGCTGCGCGTGACGCTGCGGTCCTCGTGCCCTCGGTGCCGGTCCCGGTTCCTACTGTACTGCGCGCCGCCGCCGCACAGGATTCCCAGCAGGATGATGAGTCCGATCAGCGAGTTGGACTTGAACTTGCTGGCGCAGTCGGCCGGGTTGTCCGGGTTCAGGGTGTAGATCTGAAGCAGACACGATCGGTTAAAAGGCGGCTGCCTTACACGGGTGATTACAATTTACGTATTTGACCACCATCTAAATAACACAGTATCATCCTCCTAGCCTTTTGTCCCATTTTTTGAGAATGAATTCTCAATCGGGGTCGGCTACCTAAATCCCAAGATGTGGCGTAGGCACTAGTTTTTACGCAAGCGACTGCCATCAGACCTTCCAACCCAGAAGGGAAACTAGGCCTTATTTGGGCTTAGGTGGTTTCCTCACGATGTTTTCCTTCACCGAAAAGCGAGTGGTAAATATCAAATGACATTCCGTACATAAGTTCCGAAAAACTCATTGGTACGGGCCGGGTTCGAACCCGCGATCTCCGGATTGAAAGTCGCATGCCCTAACCACTAGGCTACCACCGCTCTTATAATAACACAGTATAATAAAATGAAATAAAACATTAATGAACACCGACAAGAAAAATATTACAAGAGAAATTGGTTCAGGTTCGTTTTCTAAAATGTCCGCTTCTCAAACTGGTCTGCTTCCGGAACTTCCTCAGGAAACAATTTGAGAAGCAGACGTTTAGGAACAGACGACACTTTCAGAAGTAGACATCATAGGGAACTGGCATTGTGGAAAGAAAACCAGTTTGAGAAGCTGTGATGTGGAGAGTAAAAGATGTGTTCGTTGCTTGAGTGTAAGGTTTATTGTATCTCAAATTAACATGCAATGCATTTATATAGCATCTACATAAAGAGAGTGTCTGTGTGACATATACGCACACTACGAGTACAAAGCAGACATTTTAGGAAAAGGACCGAACGCGCCTGAGCCGAGAAATCTTAAATTAAACAAGGGTTCACAATAGGCTACATTCTCCAGATAAGTTTCGTCTAGTCGGGTATTTTCATCAATTTCACTGCCCAAAGGTTGTCTAGAAGAGATCGCTCTTTAGCGATAAGACCGCCTGTTGTCTACCGTTATTTATAAATTGTATTTATCTTGTTTCCTTTTGTAAACTTTTTTGGTGTGCAATAAAGTATTGTTGTATTGTATTGTATTGTAGTCAGCCGGCTGTAGGGCTCCGCCAGTGTGGCCACATACCTGTGTGGCGGCGTGTGCGGCGGCGGCGGCCACGGCGGCGGCGTAGGGCCACTGCAGGCCCGCGGCGCCGCCCGCCGCCAGCAGCCCGCCCGCGCTCAGCGCCAGGGCTCCGCCAGTGTGGCCACATACCTGTGTGGCGGCGTGTGCGGCGGCGGCGGCCACGGCGGCGGCGTAGGGCCACTGCAGGCCCGCGGCGCCGCCCGCCGCCAGCAGGCCGCCCGCGCTCAGCGCCAGGGCTCCGCCAGTGTGGCCACATACCTGTGTGGCGGCGTGTGCGGCGGCGGCGGCCACGGCGGCGGCGTAGGGCCACTGCAGGCCCGCGGCGCCGCCCGCCGCCAGCAGGCCGCCCGCGCTCAGCGCCAGGGCTCCGCCAGTGTGGCCACATACCTGTGTGGCGGCGTGTGCGGCGGCGGCGGCCACGGCGGCGGCGTAGGGCCACTGCAGGCCCGCGGCGCCGCCCGCCGCCAGCAGGCCGCCCGC
Organism: Apotomis capreana; assembly: GCA_947623375.1. Taxonomy (NCBI): domain Eukaryota; kingdom Metazoa; phylum Arthropoda; class Insecta; order Lepidoptera; family Tortricidae; genus Apotomis; species Apotomis capreana. The sequence goes on from OX392523.1 coordinate 15,051,516, forward strand.
GCTCAGCGCCAGGGCTCCGCCAGTGTGGCCACATACCTGTGTGGCGGCGTGTGCGGCGGCGGCGGCCACGGCGGCGGCGTAGGGCCACTGCAGGCCCGCGGCGCCGCCCGCCGCCAGCAGGCCGCCCGCGCTCAGCGCCAGGGCTCCGCCAGTGTGGCCACATACCTGTGTGGCGGCGTGTGCGGCGGCGGCGGCCACGGCGGCGGCGTAGGGCCACTGCAGGCCCGCGGCGCCGCCCGCCGCCAGCAGCCCGCCCGCGCTCAGCGCCAGGGCTCCGCCAGTGTGGCCACATACCTGTGTGGCGGCGTGTGCGGCGGCGGCGGCCACGGCGGCGGCGTAGGGCCACTGCAGGCCCGCGGCGCCGCCCGCCGCCAGCAGCCCGCCCGCGCTCAGCGCCAGGGCTCCGCCAGTGTGGCCACATACCTGTGTGGCGGCGTGTGCGGCGGCGGCGGCCACGGCGGCGGCGTAGGGCCACTGCAGGCCCGCGGCGCCGCCCGCCGCCAGCAGCCCGCCCGCGCTCAGCGCCAGGGCTCCGCCAGTGTGGCCACATACCTGTGTGGCGGCGTGTGCGGCGGCGGCGGCCACGGCGGCGGCGTAGGGCCACTGCAGGCCCGCGGCGCCGCCCGCCGCCAGCAGGCCGCCCGCGCTCAGCGCCAGGGCTCCGCCAGTGTGGCCACATACCTGTGTGGCGGCGTGTGCGGCGGCGGCGGCCACGGCGGCGGCGTAGGGCCACTGCAGGCCCGCGGCGCCGCCCGCCGCCAGCAGCCCGCCCGCGCTCAGCGCCAGGGCTCCGCCAGTGTGGCCACATACCTGTGTGGCGGCGTGTGCGGCGGCGGCGGCCACGGCGGCGGCGTAGGGCCACTGCAGGCCCGCGGCGCCGCCCGCCGCCAGCAGCCCGCCCGCGCTCAGCGCCAGGGCTCCGCCAGTGTGGCCACATACCTGTGTGGCGGCGTGTGCGGCGGCGGCGGCCACGGCGGCGGCGTAGGGCCACTGCAGGCCCGCGGCGCCGCCCGCCGCCAGCAGCCCGCCCGCGCTCAGCGCCAGGGCTCCGCCAGTGTGGCCACATACCTGTGTGGCGGCGTGTGCGGCGGCGGCGGCCACGGCGGCGGCGTAGGGCCACTGCAGGCCCGCGGCGCCGCCCGCCGCCAGCAGCCCGCCCGCGCTCAGCGCCAGGGCTCCGCCAGTGTGGCCACATACCTGTGTGGCGGCGTGTGCGGCGGCGGCGGCCACGGCGGCGGCGTAGGGCCACTGCAGGCCCGCGGCGCCGCCCGCCGCCAGCAGCCCGCCCGCGCTCAGCGCCAGGGCTCCGCCAGTGTGGCCACATACCTGTGTGGCGGCGTGTGCGGCGGCGGCGGCCACGGCGGCGGCGTAGGGCCACTGCAGGCCCGCGGCGCCGCCCGCCGCCAGCAGCCCGCCCGCGCTCAGCGCCAGGGCTCCGCCAGTGTGGCCACATACCTGTGTGGCGGCGTGTGCGGCGGCGGCGGCCACGGCGGCGGCGTAGGGCCACTGCAGGCCCGCGGCGCCGCCCGCCGCCAGCAGCCCGCCCGCGCTCAGCGCCAGGGCTCCGCCAGTGTGGCCACATACCTGTGTGGCGGCGTGTGCGGCGGCGGCGGCCACGGCGGCGGCGTAGGGCCACTGCAGGCCCGCGGCGCCGCCCGCCGCCAGCAGCCCGCCCGCGCTCAGCGCCAGGGCTCCGCCAGTGTGGCCACATACCTGTGTGGCGGCGTGTGCGGCGGCGGCGGCCACGGCGGCGGCGTAGGGCCACTGCAGGCCCGCGGCGCCGCCCGCCGCCAGCAGCCCGCCCGCGCTCAGCGCCAGGGCTCCGCCAGTGTGGCCACATACCTGTGTGGCGGCGTGTGCGGCGGCGGCGGCCACGGCGGCGGCGTAGGGCCACTGCAGGCCCGCGGCGCCGCCCGCCGCCAGCAGCCCGCCCGCGCTCAGCGCCAGGGCTCCGCCAGTGTGGCCACATACCTGTGTGGCGGCGTGTGCGGCGGCGGCGGCCACGGCGGCGGCGTAGGGCCACTGCAGGCCCGCGGCGCCGCCCGCCGCCAGCAGCCCGCCCGCGCTCAGCGCCAGGGCTCCGCACAGCGCCGGCTTCGTGCGCGCGCCGAACGTCAGCGCCGTCGACTTCATGCCGATCCGCGCGTCATCCATTTTGTCCTAGTATTTTGAAAGAATTAAATTTAATAACTCGTTTTATTTGAACATAAATCAACGGGGGAAGAAGTCGGACGTTAACGCGGAGCGAGGTGGTCTGAACTAGGCTCACAAGAAACGTATCAATCTGGTAACACGAGGAATGTTGGACCTAGAGCGAACGAGAACCCGTACCTGGTGCGCGTAGATGGTGTCGTACAGCACGGTCCAGGCGAGCGCGCCGGCGTACAGCGGCAGGCACACGTACCTGGTGCGCGTAGATGGTGTCGTACAGCACGGTCCAGGCGAGCGCGCCGACGTACAGCGGGGCACACGTACCTGGTGCGCGTAGATGGTGTCGTACAGCACGGTCCAGGCGAGCGCGCCGGCGTACAGCGGCAGGCACACGGCGGGCTGCACCGCCCCCTGCAGCGCGCTGTACCCCAGCAGCGCGCCCCAGTTGAACGTGGCGCCCAGCACTAGTTGAGGGTAGTTCGTGTACCGCTTGGCCAGCGGGTACGTCACCACCAGCACTGGAGCAAGGATAGTAGTCTCAGGCCTGGCCCATTTTTAAGATAGGAGGCTAGCGAGCAGACGGATCGCCTGATGGTAAGCGATTACCGTCACCCGCGGACATCTGCGACACCAGCGGGAGCGGAGTTAAGAGTGCAAATGCGAGCTTTTAAAAGGGAGTACGTAATATTAAAAAGTAGGAGGCCCAGAGTTGACCCTTGGTTCAACCCTGAAAGTAATTCAAACATGTAACAAACACTCGTTTGATATGTACCTGAGTCGTAACATAATCATTTATCAACGTTATATATTGTCTAATTACGAGTTACTCTTTTAAAGGACATGATCGAACGCTTTCGATAAGTCACTTAACTAGGTACTTAAGTGACTAAGGTAAGTAGACGTTATTCGTTTTCGCTTCTCTTCACCAAAAAAGTACATACCTATACAAAATAATGTGGACATGATTATCTGTATTGCCCTATAAATATGTTGGCTCTGTTGCTGATTGATATTATATATTTTTACTAATATTATAAATGGGAAAGCAACTCCATCTGTCTGTAGCGTCTTCACTCTTAAACCATTGAACCTGTTTAGATGAAATTTGGCATGAGGACAGTTTGCCACGGAGAAGGACACACAGTTTTTATTCCAGAAAAGGGGCGTAGGATGTTTTTTTATGGGGAAGTGCCAATTTTACGCAGACGAAGTCGCGGGCAACTGCTAGTAGTCAAATATACTTACGCATACTGCTAGCACCTAGCGCGACGCTGTAGCAGTTAAGTTGGAGCAGAACCCCCAGCGCGAGGGTCAGCTGCACGGCCAAGAACCCCACGGCTTGCTTCGTGGACACAGCGCCGGACACGAGCGGCCGGTCTTTGGTTCGTTCCACCTGTCATGAATAAGAACAGGTAAAAACACACAAAACCTGAAGTAATCATTTTCAAAATTGATTGTTGTATGTGTGTGCTGTAACGTGGCTGTAACCGTAATTCCTACGAGGAACGGGCGGGTTGCTAGTTTATAATAAATACAGAAAAAAAAGAGAAAATAGCGAAATAAACGATTGCCAGTTTAACATAAATGACGTATAATGTTTTGATATTCTAACAGTGTCCTCTAGACGAGATACAATGTCATTAATCAGCTGAATTGTTTTGTCAGACTTCAAAGGACAAGTAAAAGCTTACTAATTACCTAAGCTTATTTTTAAATTTTACTTTTTCGTTTGTCATGTCCAATGGCATTTGTTTCAGATATAGATAAATGGTTTTTAAACAACACTTTGGCGTTCCACAGGGCAGTGTATTGGGGTCTACATTGTTAATACTGGTTTCCAAACCACATTCAGCGATCCCCAGGGCAGAGTATAGGCCCACGATGTGACTGACCTGGGCGTCGATGTCGCGGTCCCACAGGTCGTTGATGGTGCAGCCCGCGCCGCGCATGAGCCCCGCGCCCACGAGGAACAGCGCCGCCATGCGCAGCGACGTCTCCGGCGGCACCGTGCCCGGCAGCGAGCCCAGGGCTATGGACCACGAGCATGGCCAGTACAATAGATGGACGCCTGGGAAATTATATTAATGATATTGATGTTCCTGTTCAAATTGGTGCAAAATATTTGTGTAGGGCACTTGGGTTGTTGGGAATAGAATTAGATAATTGATTTGTGTTAAAGAACAGTTTTGGTATTTCTCCTATATTGAATTGAAAATAACCGATTGCAAATGTTATAAATCCTGCCTAGGGTGGTCCTTATCTGGCCAAAAAAAAATTTTTTTTTAATTTTCTACGGGACACCCCGTAATAATGATCTATAACATTAAAAACCGGCCAAGTGCGAGTCGGACTCGCGCACCGAGGGTTCCGTACAAACACTTTCCATCCCTAAGTGGTTAAGTTAAGTTTGCACCTGGTATGTATAGCGCCCCATATAAATTAGGTGCAAAGTTAGGTATTAATAGGTATTAAAAAAAAACTACTTACTAGATCTCGTTCAAAACAATTTTCGTTGGTAGTTTTTATAGTAATGTACATCATATGTTTTTTTTAGATTTTTCATTTTCTTATTTTAGAAGTTAGAGGGGGGGGGACCAACTTTTTTCCACTTTGGAAGCTTCTGTCACGCAAACTATTCGGTTTAGAAAAAAAATGTTTTAGAAACCTCGATATCATTTTTGAAGACCTATCCATAGATACCCCACACGTATGTGTTTGATGAAAAAAAAAATTTGCGTTTCAGTTCTAAGTATGGGGAGCCCCTAATATTTATTATTATTTTTTTATTTTTGCATCAAAATCTTAATGCGGTTCACAGAATACATCTACCTACCAAGTTTCAACAGTATAGCTCTTATAGTTTCGGAAAAAAATGGCTGTGACATACGGACGGACAGACAGACAGACAGACATGACGAATCTATAAGGGTTCCGTTTTTTGCCATTTGGCTACGGAACCCTAAAAATGCCTATTGTAATTTTTTTAAGCAAGTTTTAGGGGTTGCTTGCCGCTAATAATAAAACCATGGGGAAAAGTAACAAAAAACATTTTTAAAATCGTTATTATCTATTTATTATTTCTCAAAAACAATGAAATCTACTATGTAAGACATATATTGTGACATGCTAAATTAATTATTTAAGAACTTTTCGTTTCTAAATAGACAACAAAGTAGATTGTTTCGTGTTCAGGAACCTTTTTCTATAGTCTTTAACCAATAATAACAAATATTGTTTTTGTTCTTCATCATTGGTATGTAACTTGTTGTATTCTTCCATGAGTGCTACTTCTCGCTCCGTAATGTCATTTACAACTCACATGCTATGAACTATTGCCTTGTTGCTTTTATAACTATCGTCATTATCCCATGCTTCTACGCCAGTCTTCACGAAGTCAGGCGTCATTCCAGTTATCTGAAATAATCTATGTGTTGCTTGTGACAAAATCTTCAAGGTTTTTAGTCAAAATTTAATCACTTTCTGATGTGATTTGTTTAGGACAGTACTCTAAGCCTTCACGTCGTAAAGCTCTCACCATTTTTTTTGTGTCCTGGCTAATTTTGTCGTAAAAAAATGCTAAACCCACAAGTTCCTTAGACAAATACCACAACTGGTCCATAATTTTTTTCAGAGCTACTGCAGATATTTAAGGATTTATCTCTTCATAAACCTTGGGATCTTTTAACAGGTGGAGATCGTTGCCAGGTGCAAATGGTGCAGATTGTACTTCATACCAATATTTGGCATATATTCGCACTGTAAATATGTAAATATCTCGTATGCCGTTCTGATCTTGCCTTGAAATGTTAAGTTGATCTCGAAATAAGTTTTTTTTAACGGATATATCGCTTTTGCTATCCACCTAGCCCTATGCAAGCCTGCAGGAGCACTGAAGGACGATACATTTTCAGTTGTACCTCCTAAGAATACAATAATCAGTTGTAACAATTCTTTGTAATCATCTCTCGGATGGTACACCGCCAACTGTTCTTTTGCAAAACTAATGACTGCTCTTGAAATGGGTTCACAATATTTAACCATTGACATATCGGAGGAAACTGTTTTGAAGTCATTTTTATCAATATTTGCCCAGTTGTTTTACTGCAATTTCAGGTCCACTAGAAGGACCTGCCAAAAGCACCACGGCTACTAACATTATGTCAAAGTATGTGATGCCGGCAGGCCAGCCAAAGCAAATCTTTTTCTAATTTTTGTTCTGAAAGGATGCAAGCTCCGTTCCTCTGACCCGTGTTAGACGCAGTAAATTCCAACATTTAATAGTTTCAAATACGGCTGCTGCTGTCAACTCTCCTGTGTCTCGGCTTAACTTCAGAACACCAAGAAATTGGTCAACACCTTGGCCTGATACCAAAATAGGTAATCGGTCTACTATCTCGAGACCACAGATGTCTTTACCGCGAAATTGCAAGAGTAACGAGTGCGACGCGTGTGTGCTCTCTGAACGACCTGAACGGTCAGAGTGCCGAACCCGTGGCGGGTGTCCAGGGGTGAAGGGAGGGGAGAGGTGCACTTAACAAGTGTGCATACGTCGCTTGAAGTGCTTTTCAAGTTAATATTCTAATTATTATAGAATATTTATGTTTTAAGTGGTTTATGCTAACTTCGTAAAAATACAAAAAATAAAAACTTTGTCATTCAGTAGCGACCCCTAAAAGTCAATAAAAAAAAATGAAAAAAATTACAGCTTAGTTTTGCATCTAAAAAAGATAGTGGCGGATACATGCCTTCTACCGAGCCTGCTCTATGGGTGCCAAACATGGACTTTTACAGATAAGATAAAGAGAAAGATAAGAACCACCCAAAGAGCCATGGAAAGGAGCATGCTCAACATAAAAAAAGATACAAAAAATAAAGAGTATGTCTATAAGAGAAAAAACAAACCTACAAGACGCACTAACTCAAGCCCTCAAATTAAAATGGCGATGGGCAGGACATATCGCACGATATAAAGATAAAAGATGGACGATATTAGCAACAAAATGGAGAGGCCCTATTGGCAAAAGGAAAGTGGGAAAGCCATATGAACGGGCTGTTTGCCCGTGGGATGAATGTTGTTTGTAGTAAAGTAAAAGATGTAAGTTGTTGAGTGGTTTTATTAACACTAAAAATTATTATAAAGAACGTAATATTTAAACGGTGCAAATTATAGGTATGTAAGCAATGTGAGGTCGTTTCGCTATGTAATCACAAATATTGATAGGTATGTACAACTTGCTTGTACATGCTGCCGAACTACAAAAAAAAATGAAAGAAAAGAAAATCGTATACAATAAAAAGATGGGAAAACTCAATATGTGCGAAGTTCTCTGGGCATCGTAGGTGATGTGGCGACATCCACGGGAACTCGATGCTGCACGGTGCCGGTGTTGCTCGTCGTTACCGCTTGCATTTCAAAACTGGGATTCTCCGTGTTTGTTGATGATGGGTCATTATTGATAGCTGTTGGTGTGATGTAGAGCTTAGTCTCTTGTTTAACAGCTTTTTTGTAGCTTCGTATGTCGCTTCATAGCTCGTGTATTCTTGCTCATATGCTACGTCAGATCCCATTAATATATTGTCAATCTGCCAATGTAGGTCATCGACAGTTTTCCAGCGCTGCTGTAGCATGTGAAGCTTGTCTTCGAGCTCCCATTTTTCCGTCAACTTGTCAACGTCGATGCCTTTGATGACACGTAAAAAGGCTCGAAAGTTAGTTGCTTGTTGGTATTTCATATCGTCAGCCCTAGACGAGGTAGATCGCTCCTCTGTTGAAGCTCCGGAGTTTGACGGTGTAGCTAACCTGTTAGCGCCTGTCGATAGGTATGTTTCCAATGTTTGTCGATGTTTTTCATAACGCTGCTTGACAGACTCGTACATCGCTGTCCCTTGAATGGCTAGGAACGCGGAATCTGATTGGGCTAACTTCGTATGGTTTCCGGCGAACTCTCTCCAGATGTTGTCTAAGGCCTCTAACCTTTTTGCAATATAATCCTCAGTCTTCCTGCTGGCGGAATCCTTGCCGAAGTTAATGGCTGCATTGTCGATCTTGTCAGCGAGTTCCCTTTGACGAACTTTTAAATCCTCCATGACTGTCGATGCCGGCACCAGATGTATGTATGTAGGGTAACCGGCACTTCCTGAAGTTGTAACTGTTGTCCACTGTCTTCGTGGTCTTTACCTGGTCCTAAGTGCAGGGTATTGATCTGCTACGCAATTCACTGGCGAGACCCGCTTGTGGGAGACCAATGAACCACTTCTCCAATACTATAACACTGCACCAAAGGCCCAGATCCGGTTCGAAGGACCAAAATGAACGGGCTGTTTGCCCGTGGGATGAATGTTGTTTGTAGTAAAGTAAAAGATGTAAGTTGTTGAGTGGTTTTATTAACACTAAAAATTATTATAAAGAACGTAATATTTAAACGGTGCAAATTATAGGTATGTAAGCAATGTGAGGTCGTTTCGCTATGTAATCACAAATATTGATAGGTATGTACAACTTGCTTGTACACCATATAAACGATGGCTAGATGATATTAAAGAAATTGCAGGAAAAGACTGGCTAAACAAAGCGGAAGACAGGCAAAAATGGAGAGATTTGGAGGAGGCCTACACCCGAAGAGGGGTCCAAATTAAATAAATAAATAGTACATAACAAACGTAAACTTAACACTAACAAATAACTATAAGAAACTCACTAACCGAAAAACTTCTAATGTAAAAAAATGGGAAATTTGGAAATAAAGGCTTTTTTATTTATTTATTTTTACATCTGGTAGAACATGATGAAAGGGTGTCCGGTTGAAATTTCAAACTTTCGATTTTAAGGACCACCCTAATCCTGCCTTGAGATTAGGGACCTGGTAATCATTTTGGATATTGTGTAATGCTTTATATGATTCTAAATAAGAGCTGGCAATAGAAAAGAATAGAATATTGTATATTTCAGGCTAGTTGTGTTATCCCATTTCCAAAAAACATTAATGGTCCTTAATACTTTAAAAAGTTTTGTACACATGAGGACAAAATAAATAAATTGAATTTAAGTTTAAAAAGTTTAAAATATACACAATAATGAAATCAAGTTCAAATTTAAAAATGTATATGAGTGTTCTTTTAAAACCATAATAATGATGAGAAATTGTGATATTCTGGTTCCATAAGTGTAACAAAAGTTATTATAATCACCTATTGGTCTGTCCCATCTTGCTAGCTTTACATACGGGTCTATCTTGGCTCGCCACAGCTCTATGCCTCTCTTATCTATGCTTATCTTGTCTATTACATTAGTAGTTTCTATCACAGCCTTCTGCCTGTTATCACTACGTGTGGAGTGAACTCTTGTTGGCCTTATATCACATTTGTACTTATTTATATAAATACTTCCACATAAACATGTTTGTAAATTGGACTGTAGGCTTTGCAGATGGGTCAACGGTACCCGGAGCCTGTGGTAGTGGCGAAGTGACATGTTGAACATTATGGTTGGAGTCATTTAGCACTGTAGCATTATGGTCTGAAAAATAGAAAAAAAAAATTTATTACAAATGTATATTCTACTATTTTTAATCATTATCACTTTGTATCACCTGATTTGTTTATAATTTGAAGTGTATTTTAAAATATGATCTTATTGTTTATAAAGAGAGTTTAGAGTTTGTGATTGTGATGTTCTGTTTAAGTTTACAAAGTAATTTACATTATTAAATTCTAAATAGGATTCTGGATGTCATTTAATATGTATTAGGATGTAAAAAACTCAATGCTTCGTGATTTTTTTCAAGTGATATATCCTTCTTAAGTAATTCGATAAGTGTGGAATCTACTATAAGCCACCAAAAGCACAAATAAAAATTATGAAAACAGTCAATCAATTAAATAACAATTATCTGAGGACAACAACAAGATGACATAATTCTAACCTTAAAAACATAACAACCCCCAATTATTTCGCATTTTCTACTTACGGTAATCAATTATTGCTGGAAACTTCGCAGTTCTTAGCGTGGACGTTGAATTATTATGAAAAAACTTCCGCAAATACTAGTTAATAACCTTCTCAAGGATATATGCAAAATACTGAACCGATACCAATACACCACGAACTATTCACTCATGGATTTAAAAACCGTATCAAAGAAAGCTTTCACACGCGTACAATCTATTTAATGATAAATAGTACATTTATATAAATGGTATGTAATATTTATTTTCCAAATAATGATTTTTCTGTGGTTCGAATCGAATTCTATTAATCGGCAACATAACATATCGCACATGACATATGACATTGACAGTTTGACACTTTTCGACTTTCGTTCAGAAGATGTTCAGAAGTCACACCATCATCGCAGGTTAAACACGTCTGCTATTATTTGCTGGTTGTACACACTCCCCAAAAAGTAAACTGTTGGTAAAATGTAAAGGTGAGCTGCGCTGCAGCGGAGCGACGCGACGCGGTGCAGTGCGGCAAGCAAATGTATTTACGGACGGAGTGATCAGCATGGACCTAGCACATACTATTAGTATACCTGGACTGCTCATTGCTTCGTTCGAACGGTCCAAGTGAGAAAGCGACCAAAGGTGCAGTTTGTCCCACTCTGCTAGGGTAACCAAATATTTAGCAATAAAGAGGGACTAATCATTACTCCGTTTTATTAGGTATAAGTCTAAAAATATGTGTTGGCTGGCACTGGCTACTTGTAAATAAATAAAGTGAATGTTAGCTACTAAGCCAGCAAAACACACTTTTGGCATCCGTTATTTTAACAGAACGCAGCAAACCCGTAATTGTTAATTTGATTTGATACATGACAAACTTCGTTAAGACTAGGTAACTTAATATTTTTCATATTTAAAAACAAAAACATATTCTGATACTAATGTTGTTTTTTGAATATCCTCATTAAATGTGTTCATTTAATCAGGATATTCAAAAAATAAGTTAAAAAAATAAGTGGTTATGTAGGTTAGCATAAATAAAAACTTTCTCAATTTATTCAATAAAGTGGATACAATACAAAGGGGAACAAAAATAATCGTAAAAAAAAAAAAAACATTCAGTCGATGTGTGGGAGGGCAGCACCGTCGTCGAATCCTAGCCATTTCACTAATGGCTTGAACCTGTAACGTGTGCCACGAATGCACATGCTAGTTGCACGTATGATCGCAACGCTTACCCGTGCTCTAAGCCAGCCCAGCACGGTACTTAGAGATCGGTGCCAGCGGTCTGAAATGGCTAGCATAAATTAATTACGTAGGTAAGACTGTGAGTACCGTTATTTTATAAACTACCTATACATAACTCTGTTTTACGAAAGCAAGACTGCGCACTACTTTTTATTACAGTACTAACGGTTACTAAGCCTATGGCGGAATAAAAGAAAAAAGAACTGACTTCAAAAAAACTAAAGAGCCAAAAATAACCCGTTTATGTACAAATAACATTTGAATAACCTTTTGAAGTCGGTGCCAAAGCGCTCCATTATTTTATTATACAGCGTGTATATTTGATATAACCGCAAATTGAAGCCAGACGGAGATTTTAGTGCTATAATCTGATATTTATAACAATTATTAAATTAGCGTTGACTGCCATAGCATAATTAATTTTTGAAAATTTTCTTAGCAGCAATGTTTGGCGTAGTTATTACTAGTGACAGTTGTCACATCACGATGTTAAGTGTCAAGAAACAACAATAAACAAATACATTGCGTGCTGAATTATTTTATATGAAAAAAAGTTAGAATTTTTTAATAATTTACGGTGCAATATATTATTAACTGCCTAAACTGAGACCCCGTAAAGTTTGCGTTTATATGAAATATACGCGCTGTATTTTTATATTATACTAGCATTAACCCGCGGCTGCGCTCGCGTTCCTATATAATATACATTATCCTACGGGAACGATGTTCTTTTTTCAGGATAAAAGTAGGCTATTTGTTAAGTTAGGGTATAATCTGCAATCTACATATCCCTCATGCATATCCGTCCAGCCGTTTTAGCATGAAGAAGTAACAAACATACACTTTTGCTTTTCTAATATTACTGGGAAATACTTTTTAAGTTATTACAACTCCACTTTATCAAATCAAACCGATAACTCAAGCACTCAAATCAAGCGATCCCAGCTTTTACCTTATCCAAATAAAGTTCACTTCAAAATTCATGACTCGAAGTGAAACTAAGATGCGGGAATGTGCAATTAATTTGTATAAAGCTTTTATATACTGTCCCGAGCCTCCGCTTATCGACTTGGGATATTCGAGATTGGTTTAATGATTCTAAGCCATGTTCTAAGTTACGTCTGTATGTGGCAATATGTTCTATTGTAAGAAATTGAGATTCTCTTCGTTGATGAATGAAAAAAATATTATTCTGAGCCAGATAAGCGTAATTCAAAATTCTGAAATTACTTAACGTAATTGTTGAAAAGCTTGAATGTATTTATTACGGATGCAGGAAGTTTCCCGACGATTACTCCGCCCGTCCATACGTGCCGCCCGCGCTGGCCTAGGTACCGATTGACGACGATCGAGATGGCACCAAATACTGTTTTTTTAATATAATAGAACCCTTATAGGCTCACGTGTAGCTGTCTTTCAGCCCGTCTTGTACAACCGATTTGCTGCAAAACTACTGGACCGATTAATTTGCAATTTGGCGCAAATGCTTTTAATAATTTATATGTCCACGATATAAAATTGCAAAATCGATGGCATTTTCGTTATTAACGTCCCAAGAAACCATAAAAATGACACCCATACTCATATTTAGTCATTTCAACCACATCGAACCCCAACAGGCGAGATGGTAGGTATTTCACGTCCACCACGTTTGTTTTTAAAATCGTCGTTGTTTTGGTAATCAGCGACCCGGTAAACCATAGAAACCCCTGTTTATTTTCAGTATTGTTGTTATATTCCAATATTGTTGTTATAGTAATCAGCGACCCGATAAACCATAGAAACATTACCCTTGTTGATTTTCAGACTTTTTCACCATATTCTCCTCCTTTAGGGGTTGAATTCTCAAAAAGCATGAAACACGTGCTTACTCATTTATCGTTAGATATACTCCTTGGAAGTTTTCAATAAAATAGTCTAACTAATCTTTTTTCTCCATACAAACTTACGACCCCCATTTCACCCCTTTGGGGGGTGACTTTTGACAAATTCTTCTTTTATTGCACCCCTAGACTTTATAAGGACACGTAGGTTCCAAATATGGACTCTCTAGAACCAGCGGTTTAGTATTTAGACATTTCAACCCCATTTCACCCCAACAGTGGAGATGTTAATTCACGTCCGCCACGTTGGATTTTAAAATCGTTGCGGTTTACTTAATCAGCGACCCGATAAACCATAAAAGCATTACCAATGGATTTTCACTTTGTCACCACATTTCTCCCTTTTAGGGGTTGAATTAAATAATAACCTGAAACACGTGTTTACTCATTTATCGTTAGAAATACTCCTGTGAAGTTTCGAATAAAATAGTCTAACTAATCTTGTTTCCCCATACAAACTTTGGAACCCCATTTCACCCCTTTGGGGGGTGAGTTTTGAAAAATCCTTTCTTTGTGCACCTTATAAGGAACCTACGTGCCAAATTTGAACTCTCTAGAACCAGCGGTTTAGTATTTAGACATTTCAACCCAATTTCACCCCAACAGGGGAGATTGTAATTCACGTGTGCCACGTTCGATTTTAAAATCGTTGCGGTTTTTGTAATCAACGACCCGATAAACCATAAAAACAACACTCATGCTGATTTTCAGAATTTGTCAACACATTTCTCCCTTTTAGGGGTTGAATTTCGCAAAAAACCTGAAACACGTGTTTACTCATTTATCGTTAGAAATACTCCTGTGAAGTTTGGAATAAAATAGTCTAACTAATCTTGTTTCCCCATACAAACTTTGGAACCCCATTTCACCCCTTTAGGGGGTGAGTTTTGAAAAATCCTTTCTTAGCGGATGCCTACGTCATAACATCTACCTGCATGCCAAATTTCAGCCCGATCCGTCCAGTGGTTTGGGCTGTGCGTTGATAGATCACTATGTCAGTCAGTCACCTTTGAGTTTTATATATGTCGAATTGTGAGGGCGGCGCCACCAGTCGGCAACGATTTAATATTTTGATTATTCTTTTTTTTACTGCGGGTATCACCGTACATTGAAATTCTCTTTCTTACTTGTTAAAGCTGCCAACAGATGGCGACACCATGTGACACTTAATAAAATTGATTCGATTTTTATTCCTGGTAACATTTAATTGATTATGTTGGCCAACCTGTATGATTTCCGTTCGTTCTATTTTTGTGATTGGTTGTAATCTAATTTGTTAGGTTGGTAGACTGGAAACGCAAGCGATTGGCTGACAGCTTTTCCCCCTCGCTTGGACATGGCCCTTGGCGGGAATTGTACTCCACGTGGTCGAGTTGGATTTAGTTTTACACACACTTTACTTTGGTTCGTGATCGAGTAAACATCTCCGCCAAGAGACTTGTCTGTTTCCGTGCTGCCATAAGTTATTTTTAGCTTACAATTATTAAGTAGGCCGTTACGCTAATTAAGTTTACAGTTTATCGTGCATAATCGTAATTTATAATAATGGTGTTTTAGTACAGTGATGGTTGTAAATAAAAGAGTGATCGTGCGAATAGTGTTTCTTCCCTCTCGTAGTCAAATAACCTATCGCTATGTCCGATGTCCCTGAAAACGCCCAGTTTCCCGCCCCGGCTGTCCATGATGCGACATATATATAGAAGTACTAGCGGCCGCCCGCGACTTCGTCCGCGTAGATTTTTGATGATGACAAAGATATTAAAATAGGTACCTAAGTAAATTTTATTCTTAGTTAAAATGGTCTAGACATAGGTATTACATTTCAAACACTGATATGATATGAAAATTCACTCCCTAAGGTGGTAAAAAAGGGGTTACAAGTTTGCAAAAACGCTGAAATTAGTTTTCTTCCATTTTATTTTAATACCTTTTTACAAAGTTTCAAGTTCCTAGCATAAAAAAAAAACTTGTACCCCATACAAACTTTATTATTATTATTATTTATTTATCTATTACATGTCACTTACAGTTAATACCAAGCATGACACATATTGTTTATTTTATATTAAAATTAAAATTAAATTATATTCCATATTATACAATCATAAGTTTACAGGATCAAGATATATTTATCTATTAGTTGCCTATAGAGCTCGCGAGTACAGTAGCCTCGAGGTGTCGCCCGGCTGTGGCTAGGAATCTCGATTCGGGAGTCGAGAAGAGGTCTAGTGTTTCGTCGTGGTCCAGTATATCGTTAATAAGCCGCACTGCGGAATGGAGTGGTGAGTGAGAGAGTGCCCTAGTGCGGGTGCGTGGTAGGGTAAGCAGAGACCGTTTCCGAGGACGTAGACCGTGCAAAGGCTTAGGAGGAACATTTAGGGAAATCTGTGATAATAGGTAGCAGTTGTAGATGTTACCTCGCAGTAGCCGAAGGAAGTAACGTACTAACGTAATATTTCGTCGTGCCTCCAGAGTTTGGTATCCCACCATGCCCAGTACATATAGTGATGGGTAAAGAGATGGATAAAAATAATACATTTTTTTGAACATTAATCTGGCGAAACTCTTTTGTACCTTTTCAAGTGTCAGTGTGTACTTGGCTTCATGGGGATTCCAAACGATAGCATTACTGTCTATTTTACTCCGTACATACGAATAATAGAGCACGTCTAGGGTTCGTTGACTATTGAACTGTTTGGTCTGACGCACAATGAAGCCCAATCGCTTGCGAGCTGCTTTACAGATTTCGTTAACCTGGTGGTGAAATGTCAATTCTGAGTCGAACCATGTGCCAAGGTCTTTCACCATGGTTTCTCGCTTAATTTTTTCGCCCCTTATGAAATAATCGTCATACATAGGGTGCTTAGATCGCGTGTAGGTAACTATTGCACATTTTGATATATTAAGCGCTAGACTGTTTGAATTACCCCACTCATATACTCTGTCTAAATCAGCCTGAAGCAGATGAGTGTTCTGAGGGCAGTTCACGGGCAAAGCCAGTTTCACGTCATCAGCGAATATTAGACAGAAGGAATGATGAATACATGCTGGTAGATCATTAATTAGAATTAAGAAAAATAACGGTCCGAGGTTACTACCCTGCCCTATGCCTGAAGTGACCTGGTAAGGTTGTGACGTATATCCCATATAATTCACAAACTGGGCCCTCCGTGTCAGGTAATCCGCTATGAATTCCAAGAGGTTTGACGAAAAGCCGCGTAACGCCAGCTTGTACAGTAATGTTTCATTGTTCACTCGGTCGAATGCTTTTTGGAAATCCAGA
This sequence comes from Apotomis capreana, assembly GCA_947623375.1. Lineage (NCBI taxonomy): Eukaryota > Metazoa > Arthropoda > Insecta > Lepidoptera > Tortricidae > Apotomis > Apotomis capreana. The sequence goes on from OX392523.1 coordinate 15,068,022, forward strand.
TATGCTACGTCTACCTGTCTTGTGTTATCTAGATTGTTCGTAATGAATGTAGTGATATTTAATAAATTTGTCGTGGTTGATCTTTGCGGTAGGAAACCATGCTGCTCGTCACAGAAGCCAGTTTTAAGTTGATTAAACAGTCTCGCGTGTATCACTGCCTCAAAGACCTTCCCAAAAACACACAGAACTGCTACTGGTCTATAATTGGGTATGTCCGATTTAGACCCGGTTTTATGTATTGGGATCACTTTTGAAGTTTTCCAGAGAGAGGGGTATTTACGCTTCCTGATTGACAAGTTAAATATATAATGAAGAGGCGCTATAAACGCTTCCCGGCAATCTTTCACGATGACTTGGGGAATGCCATCAGGTCCCTGCGTAAATTTGGGAGACAGCTTTTTAAGAGCCACCCGTACATCATTTATAAAAACCTGATCAATATTCACCGAAACCGAGTTACACGCTGACTGGTCAGCGGCCGTCATCTTTGCCTTTGCGTCAAGTGCAGGAACTTTGCACCCCTATTTAACCCTCTTAGGGGAGGTATTTCCAAAAATCCCTTCTTATCCCTAGCCCACGTTATAAAAGTAACCTGCTGTGCAAAAACCAATTCTCTAACATTAGTAGTTTCGGCTGTGCGTTGATGAGTCAGTCAGGACTTCTTCTTTTATATATATAGATAAGAAGTTTCAGGGAATTTCTAATGAATTCAAACTTTCAACCCCTTTTTAACCCTTTTAGGGGACGAATATTTGAAAACGCTGAAATTACTTTTCTTGTATTCTAATAGTGTACCTTTACACAAAAATTCAAGTCCCACGCTCAAAAAAATACTTAATCTCCATACAAACTTATAACCCCTTTTTTATCACCTTAGGGGGTGAATTTTCAAAAACGCTGAAATCAGTTTTCTTTCATTTTATTTTAATACCTTTTACCAAAGTTTCAAGTTCCTAGCATAAAAAAAAACTTGTACCCCATACAAACTTTACACCCCTATTTAACCCTCTTAGGGGAGGTATTTCCGAAAATCCCTTCGTATTCCTAGCCCACGCTATAAAAGTAACCTGCTGTGCAAAAATCAACTCTCTAACATTAGTAGTTTCGGCTGTGCGTTGAGTCAGTCAGGACTTCTTCTTTTATATATATAGATCAAAGAATTCGTAATGAATTTAAACTTTCAACCCCTTTTTAACCCTTTTAGGGGATGAATTTTTGAGAACGCTGAAATTACTTTTCTTGTAATCTAATAGTATGCCTTTACACGAAGGTCCCAAGCTCAAAGAAATGTTCGATCTCCATACAAACTTTTTACCCCCGTTTATCCACCTTAGGGGATTTTCAAAAACGGTAAAATTACTTTTCTTGTTTTTTAATAAAATATCTTTTTACAAAGTTTCTAACTCCTAGCTTAAAAAAAAACTTGTACCCCATACAACCTTTCATCCCCTTTTTAACCCCCTTAGAGGTTAAATTTTTCAAAATCCCTTCTTATCCCTAGCCCACGTTATAAAAGTAACCTACTGCAAAAATCAACTTTCTTAGTAGTTTCGGCTGTGCGTTGATGCCGCAACTTAACAACACGTTGCAAGCCACGACACGATTATTCACTATGTATAAGTATATTTTTTCTGCCGACTTCAAAAAAGGAGGAGGTTCTCAATTCGCCTATTTCATCAAAATGCCTTAATTAATTACCTATTTACTATTTTTATTCAGGCACAAATATACAGCACTCAGAGTGGATAGAAGCTATCATAGAGTCGCATCATGTCACGTTGGCTGGCCGTGAGCGGAGTGGAGTGGAAGGCGGCGTCCTTGATGTCCTCGTAGAGCAGCGGGCGCGCCGCCGGCGGCCACGAGCCGCCGCATGCTGAACACGTGGGGTTGCTGAAACATTTACAGATGAGTAGTTAAGCAGAGACTCCGATGAAAATTGGGATGAGATTCTGAAACGTTTAGTTGAAGCGATGGCAGGCACTTTGTGGTCCAAGATCTTAAACGACACTGACGAATTGACATTGTACAACTACCAAGCTTTCAAACAAACTGTTCCTATTCTACTTACTCTAGCTTCCGCTTTCAAACGTTTTAAGGGCCTTACCTACAACGGACGAAGTTACCGACGGCGTTTATCATAAAGTCCTTAACCGCTTCGTCATTTTTATTCAACCTGGTATTCTGAAGAATGGAGTTCACTCGCAGCACATATGAAAGGTCTTCCAGATGACCAGCGCCTTCGTAATGCAGTTTGAACGCTTGTTTGAGTGCAGTGACGTCACTGCTGTAAGAGAACTGGTATAGGAACACGGGGGCAGTGTTTGTGTCTGCTCTGATTTCTGCTAATTTTATTCCAGGATACAGAAACAGGGACTCAGAACAAGACACGAGGTATTGGTCAAGCGTTGGTGTTCCATTGAAGTATCTGTCAAACATCTGTTTGGCAGCTGCCTTCTTTTCTTCATCGGAGAGTGAGAAAAGGGCTTTTAGCGGTAGGATCGCATTTGCATTCTCATTAATCTGTCTTATAATATCAATATTTTCAAACCAACCCCTTAAACTCGCACACTCCACATTTGTGAATCCTATTAGTAGCGGGTATTCGCTTCCTCTTCTATTAGCTACTGACACATCAGGATCTTCTTCAAAGATTCTCGCCACTCCGTTAAATTTTGATTCCACTACAGGGACGAAACTACCAAGTCCTACAGTTTTCCGGACATAAGCGGTCGCTTCCAGGAGGGTTTCGTACGGTAGCTTGATGAGTGTTCTGTGGATTTCATCTGCGTCTGTGCTGTTGATCCCTAATTCCTTTAGGAAGGTGCTCTTGACGAACTCAGCGTACTGCGTCGCGGAGGAGTAGAACCCGGAGATGGCAGTGCCACTCATCATGATTACTCTGTAATGTGATAATTATTTGTTAAAAAATAGCTTTTTGAATGATTTAGGAACTGACAGAGCGAGCGAAGCGTCTCGTCTCCGTTTCAGCTCGGCCGAAAATTGTGTCATATGCCCGTATGAAAAATTTAATGGTTCAGACAGGATTCGAACCTGCGTTTCAACCAGTTGCTTCAACATGCCTTAGGGTAAACCACACATGTGTGCGTTGAACCAATCCTGAAATCCAGTGGCAAGTGTCCCATCATCAGATCCTGACTTAAGACGATGGGAAAACCGCAGTTTATTAATAAAAAAAAGTTTTTAAGTCGGTTTACATTTTAAGGAGAAAAGTTCACAATCAACAATTACAGTATATAAGCAAGCATGCTGATTAACGAGTATACATATGTATTTACATATAAAAAGAAAAAAGAAAGATAGTTAAAGTTGATCCAGTACACCTATCGATAGACTCCAAGTAGCCAGAACTTCACAAACTCTTCTCCTTGGTCAAAATATGTGGCGCTTGCGATTACGCTTCGCTTGGCTCGTCTTGGCGGAGGCAGCATTACCGAGCTCCCAGATTTATCAAGTGATTAAAAAAACCGATACGATTAATGTACGATTTCCATTGAACAGGCCGAGCCAGCTCGGACGGACGCAGTCGGCTGCCGCCGGGCACTCCAGCGTCCGCTGGAACGTGGCAGCAGCCGAACCCGCCCGACCTGGTCATTTGATGCGGTCGGCCGCTGCCGGCTGCCAGAGCGCCCGTTGCGACGCGGCGGCAGCCGACCTGGCCCGGCCCGGTCAATGTGAATCGTACATAAATCTACTAGGGCGACGGAGGAACGAGTGGAGCCGATGGCGCGCGGCGGTGACCGAACGGAACCGCTTACGCGCGCGCGACGAAAGGCGAGCACCGGTCAGTGGGTGGTCAACTCGAAATGAATCTTTCGGAAAAACGTTTCTTTTTTAAACGATATATTTTGAAGAATAGTTTTTGTCGAAACGAACATCGGACTTACATTTTTTGTGTTTCAGATGGGTGGCCCCATTAATGAGTTGAATGAACATCTTACTTCGAAAAAAGTCCCCGTCCTGCTTTAGACAAGGACAGAATGTGCACGGCGATCGCGCCCGAGCTCTGCCCCATGAGCGTCACGCTGCGGGGGTCTCCGCCGAAGGCCCGGGCGTTGTCCCGCACCCACCGCAGCGCCGCCACCATGTCGCGGAGCCCCGTGTTGCCCGGGACGCTCGTGGAGTTCAGCGACAGAAACCCGAATGGGCCCAGCCTGAAAAACCGGCCAAGAGCCTAAGTAAAGTTCCGTAGTTGCCCGTCCTTCACAATAGACGGGCTTAAACAGCGATTTTAAGCCCGAGGTTTAAATGACGAGAAAGATTTCAAGCTCTATAAAAAGGTCGTAAACGCCAATGTAGAAGGTAGGGAAGGGAGTAGAAGGTAGTAAGTAATTACAGTTCTGGAAGTTATCGATTATAGGCGCCAGATTGAGCGAAATGTTTTAAGTATGGTACTTAACTAATAGTAGGAGAGCCGAAGAGGGGATTTCGGGAGTACCTAAAGCGCGGCAGATTAATATATAGGGGGATACCTTATACCCAGTTAAGTACTTCCACCAAATATGAGCCTCATATATATGGCCGCCCGTCAAGGATAAAAGATCAGATTAGTAAAAAAAAATTGTTCATCTGAAATTCTCGAGCGCGTCAGATTAAGGTAGGGTGAGTTAGTTACATGCTAAAACGTGTATATTCCTCTAATCTGACAATTTAAAGGTGACGTAAAGAAGGCGGAGGGCTACAAAGTCGTAAAAAAAAAACTTCATCTCGACATTCTCGAGCGTGGCTAATTTTTTTAATTTAAAATGGAATGAATCAATGATAACGGAAAATATATAATCTGACGATTTCCACTAGCCGAAGTAACAAAAATTCATCGATAAAGTATAATGCGTGCAGTTACGTGATGCCTGTATTCCACTCTGGTTTCTGTTGCCAATGACGCCATGACAGTTGATCATGTTGTTTACAACACTAAAGTACTAGCACTATTAAATATTTATAGTTGCCGGCAACTTTTAGAACAAAAATGGCAGATTTGCGCATGTACCTACATTTGTACGTAAATCGGCTACTGCGCAGTCAAGATTATGCTCTAAAAGTTTGCCGGCAGCTGTACTATGAGTGATATTAATATAAAGTGTGTATTTTGTGGTAAAACTACTTTACAAAAAACAATTAAGTAAATTTACATTAGAAACATAACAAAAATGTGTAAATATTTTAGAATATAGTCGGAGCAAACCGGTTCTCCGAAAATCCCGAACAACATACGATAATCTTGAACTTTCGAGAGAATCTTCATTAAATGAAGTAAATCACGCACAGTGCTATACATTATTTATAGCAATAAAAATACCGCGAGTCTTTCAGTATTTACAACAGCGGCAACGTATAATGGAATATGACAGTGCATCGGAAGTTTCTGAGAATAGCACCGAATCACATGCCCCTGCTTCTGGGGAGTGCTCCGAGTCACATTTTCCTGTTTCAGGAGAGTGCTCTGAGTCACAAGTTCCTGTTATTTTTTTTAATTGTCAGATTAGGCGAATCTCGCCAGATAATCGTCAGATTATGAGACAGCACGTCTAGGGCATAAAGATGAACCATATATATCTTAATCTGACGCGCTTGAGTATTTCAAAACGGCGAATTTTTTTTGCACATTCTAATAATAACTGCGAGTTTGCGTCACATCCAAATCGTCAGATTATTATATAAGAGCTTTTTCTTAGGTTCACTTAACATCCCCTTAGAAAATCTGACGCGCCCGATGAAAAATTTTTTTTTTTCATTTTCAACCCTCAAGTACGACCACCCCCATCATGGAAACAATCAGTTTAACATGCGTACATCTTTAAAAATGTGTAGGACATGGATGCTATCAATATCTGACGCGCTCGAGTATGTCCATGCAACAGTTTTTTTTTACATTTTTGAAAATCTGTAGCCGCTCCCCCCACCGATGAAAAGGTATATCTTATATGACATTTTTTTGTTTTTATCATCTAAGCTTCGCAACCCAATATGTCTCTATGACGCTCGAGTGAATCCCGACTTAGCATCGTGGCGTACCCTACTATAATATGTGTACCAAACTTTCGAAGTATACCTAAGGTAAATATAGTTAGTTTTCATTGAGAGTGCTTAAAAGGCCTCATTTGAATCTTGCCATAATGTTTTGACCCGTGATTGAAAAGTTAGAGGGACCACTATTTTTTGGATTTCTTGAGCGAATATTTACAATAAGTACTGCTGACTTTATCAAAAAAAGATGTTCCCTATTCCCCTATCCCTATATTTAACGACAACCCACACACTAATGTTGGAACGAAATAAAAAATATCATTCCCACGTTCCACTTTAGGTGTAGGTACGTGACGTAGGTACCCAAAAAAGGTTTTTTTTTTGTTTTTATTTTACCGTTTTATCGGCGTGATACATACACATACTCATACCAAATTACAACTTTCTAATCTATAGGTAGTTTTGAGTACTGGATTTAATATAGATCACCAATGAGCACATTTTGGAGCATTTTAGTGAAAATTATCATACCTGTAATTGAAAGTGACGACCACAACGTTCTCGTCGATCATGTACTCCGGTCCGTTCACGTCGCTATCGCCTGATCCCACCTCAAACGCTCCTCCATGCACGTACACCAGCACCGGCAGACATTCACGACCAGAACACTTTGAGCCGAACTTTGGCATCGCCGGACTAGGGACGTGGATGTTGAGTCGGAGACAGTCCTCCCCCATGCTTCGTGGCTGCATCATGGGGCCGTATATGAAGTCGTGCTGGGGGCACACGGGACCTTCGGTTGTGGCGTTCAAGAAGCCGGTCCAAGATTTCAATGGTTGCGGCGCCTGCGGGATTTTGCCTAATTAATAGCACACAGGGCTAATAAACATACGTACATGCTGAATAAATTATAGTAGCTCTGCTCTGCTGTAGACTTCGCGAGTAAAAATCGCCATTTTAACAAATTTCGAAAATCTGAGTATAAAAAAATCTATATAAGTATATACTTATCAAACCTACTCCTAATTTCAAGAGAATCGGTTGACAACAGCCGGAAATTCGAACATCCAAGCATCCGGACATAACGACAGAAATGTTGGCGAAGCTGAAATAGAGACGCTCCGGTCGCTCGGTCAATAAAAGTGTTTGGTACTTATTGTATTGCTCTAAGCGAAGGTCTCCTCGCCTCGTGATATGTGGTGATTTATAAGATACGCTATTCTTTTGCCAAAATCATAGGAACTCTGGAATAACATAACATAAACCCATTCAGTTTGGGCTCTTTAGGAATGACTTCTGTTAGTTGTTGGAAAGTTAGAAATGCATAAAAGTGAGCGCACGCACCACAAACCGCAGCGCCCCCAGCGGCTGCCGCGCGTAGGGCACCCCGCGGAAGCTGGCGTAGGGGGCGCCGCTGTAGCTGCGCCGGCGCGCGCCGCACACCGCCCCCCGCAGCGTCTGCGCCGGCGCCGCGCAGCCGTCGGTCCCTGCGGTATAAATAAATAGTCAATAGTCAATAGTCAATAGTCATTTATTCAATAAACAATATCAATTGTGTTTGAAATAGTGGTATTAAAATTAATTTACATCTTAACAATACAACAATAAATTAATAATTTGGCACTGTACGTACATGAAAATCAAACTACATCACAAAGAAGAGTATTAAATTAAAAAATTATGTCACAAAATAGGTATATCACAAAAGGAAAAATACAAATTATTTCGCAAATTAGATATATAAGTGTAATATAATCATTTCCGATATCAATTAATAAATTAAATTTCAAATTAATAATTAATTAAAATAAATCATAAAAAAAAATTACCATCATTCATTAAATAATATCATAATTGTTAACCGAATTCATCAATCGAGTAGAAACATTTCTTTAGCAAAAAAGCTTTAAGCTTGTGTTTAAACATGTTTGCGTTTGTCAGTGACTTAAATTCAACAGGCAGTTTGTTGAAAAGAATTATAGCCTGATAACCAGCGGAATGCTTAACAACTTTAAGTTTGGTTTGTATCCTCTGTGGCAAGTCTTTCCTTCTCGTAGCCAGACGCGTTTGCCTTTCTTCAAGCGTCTCTATATCTGCTAAATGCTTTATTAGGTCAGTGAGAACTATAAGTATGTAAAGGCATGGCACAGTGAGAATTCCGAAAGCAGTAAAAAACTCTTTACAAGAAGTTCTTTGGGGTACTCTAGCCATGATTCTAATTGCTCTTTTTTGAGCTGTGAACGCTGTTTGAATATTGTACTTATAACTATTTCCCCAGAATTTTATACTGTACCTGATCTTTGACTCTACCAGTGCATAATATACCATCTTGAGCTGGGACAATTTTATTTCATCTCTGAGACTACGGAGTGCATAGCAGGCAGAACTCACGGAGTTTGCAATTGCCTGCAGCTCATTCTTCCATTTCAGGCATGAGTCAATATGGACACCGAGAAATTTTACCGTTTCCATTTTCTCAATTATTAGGTTATTAGAGAAAATATGCAACACGTCTTTATTACTTGAGGTTGTTTTAAATAGCAAGGCATTGGTTTTAGCACAGTTAAGTTTCAAAGAGTTAACCGAAAACCAGGTGTGAAATGCTTCCATGGCATTATTGACTCTGATATTTAACTCTACCATGTTTTCCGCTGAAATAATTGCGTTCGTATCATCTGCATAAACCACAAGTTGAGTATCCGAGAGAGTGTTACTAATATACGATATCAAGTCATTCGTGAAGATAATGAAAAATATCGGTCCCAATATGGAACCCTGGGGAACTCCTCTCTCTAATGTGGCCATTCTAGATTTGCACACTATTTCGCTGTTATCTTGTATCCATTTTATTTCAATAAATTGCTTCCTGTTAGTTAGATAAGAGCGAAAAAGGGTCAGCACTTTGCCTCTTATCCCATAGTGTTCCAACTTTGCAAGTAAGATGTCGTGATCTACAGTATCAAACGCGGAGCTCAAGTCTAAAAAAAGTCCCGCTACTTTTTTCTTGCAGTTCATTTGATGGACTACGTCTCCTATCAAAGCCGTAATTGCCTCGTTTGTACCCCTGCTCCTTTGGTAGCCATACTGCCTGGTACTTAAAATATTGTGCAGATGTAGATGTCTCATCAATCTATCCTTCATTAGTCTCTCAAGGAGCTTTGAGATTGTTGGGAGGAGAGAAATAGGTCTATAGTTATTAGGGTCTAGTTTTGAGCCTTTTTTGGGAATTGGTAGGATCTTCGCCACCTTAAACTGGTCTGGAAAAGTACCCTTTTCAAAGCATTCGTTAAAGAAGCAAGCTAGTGGTTCAGCGAGTACATCGATGTTGTCTTTAATAATAGTAATGGGAATCTCATCGTATCCACTTGAGCTTTTAGATTTAAAGTTTTTCACAATGAGCTTAACTTCAACTGCAGTTACTGGCTCAAACGTAATATCCTTTTCTATTCTTGAGACATGTGACTGGAGCAGTGGGATAGCATTATTTGAAATATGAAGATCACTATTCGTATGAGTAAATTTTTCCAAAAGAACAGTACACACGTCTTCAGGAGAATCTATTATTTTGCTAGCCCCACTTTCTTGTTCTATTTTTAGGACTAAATTATTCCTTGACCTTTCAATAATTTTGTTACGGTGTTTCTGTACGATTTTCCAAATCTCCTTTGACGAATCCTTCGCTTTTTCAATTTGGGACTGAATCGCAAGCCTTTTGGCATGTCTAATTACACGTTTATAAATGGTAATGTATTTTTTTTTATATCTAGATATAGAGTCATCAATTGCGCTATTTGCGCTTTTGTGGGTGATTAATATTCGCTTCATGCGGCTCGAGACTTTTATCCCTTTCGTTACCCATTTTATTTTACACTCCGCCTTAGTGGAAATTTTAATTTTTCTTTTTCTGAAACTTTCTCTAAAAATTCTATTAAATTTGTGTATGAATGTGTTGACGCCAATATTTAACAAATTTTCTGCCAACATTTTTTGACGAAATTGTGTTTTTCCTGCTGTGCTAATCTTCCTTATAACCTTACAGAGTGGCAGTTCATTAATTGGTTTGTTGATGTTATTTACTGTAAACGTGGTAAGGAGACCTGCATGACCATCAGCGAGACCATTATGGTCCACCAAAGACGAGGCCATACATGATTTTGGTAAATTAGTCAAAATATTGTCTAAGCAAGATTCTGATTCGTTGCGTACAAACGTAGCTGTCTTAATAAGAGGTCTAAAACTATAAGAAGTGAGCAATGATATAAAGTCTACAGTCTTGTTATCCTCCTTCAGCAAGTTGATATTGAAGTCACCACAAATGACACATTTTTTGTTAAAGAAATGTTCTAAGAGCCGTTCAAGTCGGTCCATAAAATAATCAAAGTTTGCATCAATGGGATTGCGATAACAACAAATAATATTAACGTTAGTTTCACAATCCTTCAAGCCACAGATTTCAAAAACTTCATCCTTATACAATTGTTTACAAATTTGATGTTCCTCGTAGGTCCTGTTAGAATACGCCAGAATTAGTGAACCACCTCTTTTCTTTTTTGACCTAGTATTATAAGTCGCCATTTTGTGGTTTTCTAAGCTTAATAGTGGCGCTGATAAGGTGCTTAAAAAATGTTCGCTGATGCAAACATAGTGCTTAAAATCGGTAAGTTTGTGTAGGTATAACTCTAATTCGTCCTTTTTATTTGTAATACCACATAGATTTTGATAATAAAGCCTTAATTCTGACTGTGTTTTCTCTACAGTGTTTTCAAATTTGGATTGCTTATCTCTAAAAAAGTCTTTTTATTTTGAGAACATGAAGGACTTGGAAGGGCGTTTAGTTTTTGAATGTTGCCAGTTGCATTATCGGTTTGAGAATGAAAAATGCTGCCAGTAGCAAGTTCACTGACATAGTAATCAAGATTTTTTAATATGATATACAATGCTTTATTATTTATCTGCCCAGTCCTTTTGTAAAACATATGGTACGAGTATTGTAGGTGTTTACTGGAATCCACTAAGAACGCATATTCGTGCAACAAGATATCTGTATATAACAATTCATTGAAGTGCTCGATTCTTCTATTAAATAAGTTACAGAATGATTTAAGCTTAAAAGTGGGGGTACAGATTATAACATTTGTGTGTCTTATAGATATTAATTTATTCCTAATGGAATTTATGATTTTATGGTAGTCAGGTGTACTATAAAAGTCCTCATTTCCTAAAAGGATAATACAAAAATCATTCATGGTAAAATGCTCCAGTTTACTGTCGATACCCTCTAGTAACCGTAAAATCCCTCCGTACGGCAAGAGATAGTGACAGATATCGCTCGAGTTAAATATGTTTTCAGCTGTTCTGAGTACTGCATTCCTGTTGTTACTACTTACTATGCACAGCTTTCGCCGCAATTGCTTGCAATTTTGTGGTTTGATTCCTTCCGAGTTAGAAGTGTGGCCTTTTAAACTTTTTTCTGGAGGTGGTGATTGACTGCCTGTTTTTTTCGGAGTAGATGTAATCACGGTGCTTTCCTTATCGCTAGTAAATATCATCGTGTCATTGGCAGTTTTTTGCAATGGCATCACGTGATCATCCTCTGGAGAAAGACTTGACGTATGAAAGTTTTCCAGGATCTTACACACTGTGTTCGTACGCTGAGTACTTGAGCTTCTCATATTGCAGAGTTGATTAATTTTCCTGTAAACTGGTGTGCAAGACATTCTTGTTATTAACTTTGGAGAATACAGTTTTTCCCTTATAACATCGGAAGCCGTGACAGTTTTAAAAATACCAATTTTTGTTTTATACATTTCGTTCGTTTTTTTAAGGTTCGAAATTTCAATTGTAAGCTTAGAAATTTCATCATTCGCAATATTCAGTTCCGAGTACAGGTTTCCTACCTGATTTTTCAGATCTCTCATAATTGTAGTGTCACCATTAGATATATTGGGCAGACTTAATCTGCTATCGTTGAGGATACTTTGTGAATCTGAGGTTGTGTTATCCGAGTAATGTAATTTAGTTATAGGTCTTCTCATTGTAACATTATCAAAAGACGTCATCTTAATGTTGTTTTAAATTATTATATACTGTGATTGTTTACAGCACCTTTAAAAGTGCGAAGAAAATAAATAAATATTTCAGTTGATAATAATTTAGTCACTTATGGCGTCATCTAGTGGCGTAGGCAAAAAACCACTGATCATGATAGTAATCGAAGTCCCGAGATGTTTGCGTGATGACAACGTAGTTCCGCTATTTGTCGGTAGGTGGCGTTATCAAAACCATCGATCATTTGTTATATGTTCGATAGCAAACGTAGTCCCGAGTTATTTGCCTGGTGACAACGTAGTACCACTATTTGTCGGTAGGTGGCGTCATCGGGTTCAAAGTCCAAATGTTTTTCAAATATTCAAACGGTCTTAACTTTTGTTGAAAAACACGATTTAATGAGTATTTGAGGATTTTAACAACTGCTTCCACCAAGGTCACTGTTATTAGCGTGTGCAATGTTTGTACTTCCTTCACTTTCACAGTTTTATTTCGCCGGTTTCGATATTTACATTCACATATTTTAAGTGTTTATTGCGCACTGATTATTAAGTTTTGCACTGAGATATTATTACACCATAAGAGTCAAACTGAATTACACTTAGCACAACTAAGAGCACTTTCATTTATCTACATTTCAATTTTTAAATACAAAATAATCACGAGCTCAATGTTTACATGACAGCTAGCGCCATCTACTCTATATACACTTATAATATAAATTTGGGAGGCTACGTACTATCTTTTCGTCCAATATCCCGCAGTGTCTCAAGACAAAAGTCTTTGAACAATGTGTGTTGCCAGTGATGACATACGGAACTGAAACGTAGTCGCTCACGATGAGCCTTATAAGAAGGCTCAAAGTCACTCAGAGAGCAATGGAGAGGGCTATGCTCGGAGTTTCTTTGCGAGATCGAATCAGAAATGAAGAGATCCGTAGAAGAACCAGAGTAACCGACATAGCCCGAAGGATAGCAAAACTTAAGTGGCAATGGGCAGGGCACATCGCTCGTAAAACCGACGGCCGCTGGGGCCATCGAGTTCTTGAGTGGCGACCACGCACCGGACGACGCAGCGTGGGTAGGCCCCCCACAAGGTGGACTGATGACCTGGTGAAGGTCGCTGGAGTCCGCTGGATGCGGGAGGCGCAGGACCGGTCATGGTGGCGTTCTCTGGGGGAGGCCTATGTCCAGCAGTGGACGTCTTTTGGCTGATGATGATGATGATGATGATGATGATAATATAAATATGAGACAACCTCACACAAATCGTTCTAGTCCCTGAGTGATCTTCTGAGATTCTGAGAGATCTAGTCTGATATCTAACTAACCAGGTAACGAAGTGGGTGCCACATGAGGGTGGCGGCGGCGTGGCGGTATGACCTGGACGCGTCCTACACGATTGGCCTGAAATGGCACCTAATAGGTAGTTGTCGAAGTCGAAAGGACAGGCTTTTGCCCAGCAGTGGGACACCTATATAGCCTAGGAAAAAATATATATCTGAGTATATAACTTACTATACTTTCGAGCATCGCCGATTGTGCACAACGCTACTATCGTCAAAATTACAAACAACATATTCGCGCTCTATCCTTTCTGGTATTGAAGAGAAATGAGCGAAAACAGGAAGCAGTAGCGTACCTTATCTCATTCGAATTTCATTACCAATATCGCTATCACCAAAAACAAATGTGCAAATAGCTTTTAAGAAAGCAGGTGAGTGAACCGCGTTCTTATAGCAAGTTAGTGTGGAAGAATAGGCTGGGGACAATCTTTGGAAGATCATTGAATTATATTTTTTTCTATAGTCCTTGCTCCAAGGAAGGATCTGAAAACTGTAGGTCAACTGGAGGCACGGTAGTGCCTCCGCCAAGAGCAAGACGAGCCAAGCGAAGCGCAAGGGCACGACCAACCTTGTCTTCAAGCGCCTCGTCATTTTTTTGACCCCCACATAAGAGGAAGTTTCAAGGTAGCCCCTATCACCGAAAAGCTGAAGGAACATCGTTTGAGATGGTATGGACACGTTAGGCGGAGAGACGAAGAGTATGAGGTGAACAAAGCACTAAGCCTACCAGAAAACAAAAGAGGTAGAGGTCGCCTCCATCGACGTGGTGGACCAGTATGACCAGACTCCTGACGAAAGAGAATCTTCCTGACCCGACAACTATGGACAGAACGTCATGGCGCAATAATATTAGGAGAGCCGACGCCACCTAAAGTGGGAAGGAGCAAAGAAGAAGAAGAAGACTGGTTTTTCGTTACATAAATATATACATTTTCACCGTTTTAATTGCATAGGTACTTTAGATTAAATAGATATCTAAAAACCCTGATTGTTTATTTATGTAAATTACAAGGCAAAAGATTAAAAACTACATACAAATAAATTACCTGCAAGTTGTATATCCTTACAGCAAGGATTTTCGAAATAAAACGTTTTATTTGTCTTCTAAAAATTGTACCCAGCCTATTACGTAATCATGATTCAAATTAGAATAATGTTTTTGGTGGAAATGTGTGCACCAGTGTCGCAGCTGTGTACGTGTGTGTGTCTGCTTTACCCTCATACAAGTTAACTCTTTAAAGGATGTTTGGAATAACGATGTAGGAACTTTAAGAGGTGATAGAGGTGAGGGGACTATCTGGAAGAGTTTTAACCCTGCCACAGATTATATAATACTATACTAGTACAGATTGACGAAGCGGTACTAGGAAATGGAACGACCCTAACTCTGGCTATTCAACTGGCTATTTTATTTCCGTCGATTATCCAACAGATGGCAGTAGTGAGACTGCGATTTATGCGTCTCGGTCACGCCATCTAAATAAGAAATGGGAACATGATGTGCGTGCTTTCTTGTTCTATAGCCTAACTATAACGTCACATGATCGATAGATGGCGTCTTTTTCTGTCACGCGCGGACGCAAGTCAATGCAGAAAACGTTTTTGCAGGCATCGTACGAGTAGCATCTCAATGTCTTATGCGCACTGACCTTGAATCGTATCGGCATCTCTTTCAGACGGGCCGTACCGTACCTATCTATACTATAATATCTATACCTTTTTTCGTAAGCACAAAGCTCAACAGTCACAAACTACAATTTCTCGCGCGAGATAATTGACTGTATTTTTCTGTGCAGTAATCTGGGAGGTTGAAGGGTAACTGTATTCGTTCGGAGAGTCATTCTCATCAACAAATGTAACTTTTTTCTAATTTATCCTTACCGGGCCATAACTGTTAAGGTCTTAAGCCTTTTTTCTGAGTTTATGTTTAAACCTTCTTCCTTTCATAATCTTGTAAAAACTTTATAATGCAGTCACTTTTCTTAAACATTCAAATGATGTTTGGGACCGGTAAGGATAAAGTTAGATAATAAGAATGACCCTGCATTGCTTTAATATTAAATAAGAACAATATAGGTACAGGATCATTGTCTGCTTTATTTCATAATAATCACCACATGTCATATTTACACTACTTAAGAGCCCACCCATGCAAAATTCGTCAGGTGAATGATCCTAGATCTCAACATCCATAGCGATTAAAAATCTGTCCCTTGAAAATAAGAAACTTAAACAGTTTTTCTTCAATCTTGTCAGCGTGAAAACACGATTAGTAATAATTTTCTCGATAGTTTTATCTCTCAAACATAACCCTTTTTAGGGTTCCGTAGTCAACTACCCTTATAGTTTCGCCATGTCCGTCTGTCCGTCCGTCCGCGGCTTAGCTCCGTGATCATTAGTACTAAAAAGCTGAAATTTGGTATGAGTATGTATTACGCCGAAATAACGGTAAAATAAAAACCAAAAAATAAACTTTTCAGGTACCTACCTCTCGAACACAAAAAAAAATACAAAATGCTTTATTGCACACCAAAAAAAAATTTACAAATTCAATACAGAACAATGTTTTTAATAACGGTAGACAACAGGCGGTCTTATCGCTAAAGAGCGTTACCTATAGTGGGGGTGTTTTTTTTTTCGTTTCAACACTAATGTGTGGGGTGTCATTGAATAGGTCTTTGAAAAATAAAAGGGGTCTCCAAACATTATTTTTTGATAAAATCAGCAGTTTTGTAAAATTTGCTCCGAAAATTATAAAAATTGTCCGCCCCCCCCCCTCTAACTTTTCAACCACGGTCAAAGAAATATGGAAAAATTCATGAAAATGAGGGTTTATACTTAAGTACTTTCAATGAAAACTATATTGAATAAAATCGGTCAAGCTGTTTTTGAGTTATCGCAAAAATTCATAATATTCTTATTTATTAGTCAACTAGGAACCCTTATAGTTTCGCCATGTCCGTCTGTCCGTCTGTCCGTCCGCGGCTTAGCTCCGTGATCATTAGTACTAGAAAGCTGAAATTTGGTATAAGTATGTGTATGTATAACGCCGACAGAACGGTAAAATAAAAATTTAAAAATTTTATATTTTTCGGGTACCTCTCGAACACCTAAAGTGGGGGTGAATTTTTTTTATCTTTTCAACACTAGTGTGTGGGGTGTCGTTGGATAGGTCTTGTAAAAATAATGGGGGTCTTCTAACATAATTTTTTGATAAAATCAGCAGTTTTGTAAATATTCGCTCCAAAAAAAACATAGTGTCCCCCCCCCCCCATCTAACTTTTCAACCACGGGTCAAAAAAAATCGGAAAAATTCATGTAAATGAAGCCTTATAAATACTATCAATGAAAACTATATTGAACAAAATCGGTCGAGCCGTTTTTGAGTTATCGCCAAATTTCATATTTTTTCTTTAAAAGGACGTAAGTTGACTTCCAGAAGGTAATAAGTGATTACAGTTTCTAGGGCGTTTACTACCTTTTTATAGAGCTTAAAATCTTTCTTAACTTAAACCTCTGGCTTAAAACAGCAGTTTATTGTGAAGGATGAGCAACTACGGAACCCTACACTGAGCGTGACCCGACATGCTCTTGGCCGGTTTTTTAGCTTAATAGATGCACAATTTTATTATAAGTTCTCAAAAACTGTAAAAGTATTTTCAATATAAAATGCACACGTTTATGACACAACTCAAAAAACATGATTTCCGCGCTTCCGAGCATGCACTTCCATCTCGCTCACGTTTACGCTCAGTGAGAGAGAGCTAGCACACGCACCCCCCAATAACTCCAAATCTATTTAAGATAAAAACATGAAATTTAGCTTATGTATTTAGATCCTTTAGAACAACTAGAACCCCAAATTTCATCAATAAAAGAAATAAAACCGCGTACGGAGGGTTCCGTACACACTTTCACTTATCTCATCTTAATTAGCCTGTTAAGTTTGCACCTGAAATATATGACGCCGCATACAAATGACGTGCAAACATAACGCAACCGACTTCTTCAAATTTGATGTATTACAGGGACTATATTTTTAATATTTTTTTTACAAATGTATAATTTTCAGATTTGATAAGTATTTGTAGTATGTGACGATATTACTTGCCAAATTTTATAGTTCTAGGTCATCGGGAAGTACCCTATCATTGTGATTCCCTTGAGTGTCGAAATGTACATTTTTTGCGATATAAACGGCCGTATCTCTTTTTTCACGCTAACGTAGAAGTTAAATTTTTTCACAGGTTCAAGGAACCGCAAACCTGAGTATATTATGTTAATTTCAACTGGATACCTCAACGCATTCTCGAAATAAAGAGTCTTGACAGATAGACGGACGGACGGACAACAAAGTGATCCTATAAGGGTTCCGTTTTTTCGATTGAGGTACGGAACCCTAAAAACCCAGCAGAGTAATTTTGCTAAGAGGCAAGCTTCGCCGACAAAAGAATTGAGATCTATATGGGCGCCAAGTTCTTTGCACTAAATTTTTTAGATACAAGGACATGCGACATACTCAATGCATTTATGTTAATTGGGGTGTAATTCAATATCAAGATTTGACTTGGCTAGTTTTCACAAACTGACAAAATTTTATAAAAGTATTGTTATCAAGCTAACAGTATAAGTAACAGCATGAACACTAACTTGCGTACTTACCTTTACGAAAATAGGTTAATGATTAGACAAATATAATAAGTACCTAATATAAATTTATATGTAAAAACTTTTTCTTTCTCATTTAACAAAAATCGTGATTTTTGACTACTAATAAGTTTTCCATTAGAAAGTCATGTTAAATGTTAAAATTATAAAAAAATATATGCATTTGTTTAACTAATATGTACAAAAAACAATAAGCGACCGTTTCAAAGAAAATTACAATTTGTTTTATAAATAAACAAAAATAGATTTTTATCTGCAAAAAGTACCAATTCAACTTAATTATTGAGCAAAACACATGTACATAATTCAATTATAAACTAATCAAATTTCTCTGCGCACACTGTCCCGCCAGCCCAGAATACAGAACCGAACAGGCTTTCAGAGCTGCATCTTGTGACGACGTTATGGACTTGGCCGCAGAAGTGTGAGGATATGAAGGTACTCCACTCGTGGTTGATGGACCATCAACTGACACCGCAGAAGATGAAGTTGACAATTGGTCCTATAGCTTCCAGCCATAGCGTCCACTTCTTTGTAATGCGGGTCTTTTTTCCAACTTCATTTTGCACTTTATTTTCAAAATGATTGATCCACAGATATCTGTTATACGCAGTTCATCATGGTTTATATGTTCTATGGCCATGCTTCCTAAAACAGAAAATTAAGTATCTTTACATAAATAAAATACAATAATAATAATTATTAGTAGTTTGTTTTTCTATACGAACAGGTCTAAATCAACACAATAATGGTTAAAGGCTAAATAGGATCACTTTTTTCTCCAAAAGAATTCACAATTCACTTAACTTGGGAAAAAAAATAAAAAATAAATGGGTAACCAATGAACACAACTTTTTTGTAGCGCAGGTCCTGAGAAATATCAATGTACTTAGATAAAATATTTAACATACAAACACCAATAGAATTAACTTTATTCTTTACAAATTGATAAGGCAGTATGAAGTTCTAACATTACAGAAAACATAGCATTTGAAGGTCAAGCAAATAGTTTAATTTTAAGTAAGTGCTCATCTCATTGACTGATATTATCTCAGTGACTTTGTAATTTGTTTGATTTGAATTATGTTCTACTATCTTACAAATTACAATAATTTTGGACTAGGGTCTTATTAATTATTCACTTTGTTTCTTTAAAGAATAAAAATGTGATTTGTTTATCGATATGTACTTTATTTCAAATGTTAAGTTTGTCTTAAAGACAACACTTACATATATACCTAAGTGGACTCGCCTACCTATATGCTTAAGTGGACCTATATACCTGAGTCCCATCCAGGGGACATAGGACATTAAGTCATATACCTGAGTGGGCCAATATATAGAAAATAAAAACTTACCGCAATTAGACATTTCGTTTGTCAGTTTTCCCAAGATAAGAAGACGAAGGTATTCAGATCCAAACAATGTCTATGAGCGGTTTTGAAGTCGTATCTATAAGAATTTGCTTCAAGTCCGTGTTAGGTGGCGTAGGTCAGTTTAAACAACTTAAAGCAAGGTTGCAAAATAAAATCACATTCAACTCAAACAATAACAGAACAAATCGAATCGCAAGTCAGTGCTGCAAACTCCCACATCACGTGTAATAAACAAGAACGACAACAAGAAGGTCCTAAAAATCAGGAGCCAGTCATAAATATCAGTAGGGCTACTCCCATGTTCAAAATTCGACCGTCGTATAGTGCCGTCCCTCTCGATCTTCTGTCGAAGTATATGAGTAAACGGGACAGCACTATACGCCGCTGGCCGAATATCGAACATCGGAGTAGCCATTCAGAATATTCAGATTCGTCAGAATCAGTCGCGTTTCGTTCCACTCACAAATCGGTTGACAATTATCGGATGTCAACGTTGCCAAATGACCGCACACTTATATTAAATATGGTGTATTTACACAACTTTTCTAAAATTAGGAGATTTGTTCGATTCCAAAAAGTAATTCTAAAGATTCTTAAAAATCATATATTTATAATCTGACAAATCAGGAGAGTTTGCAGCACTGTCAGAAGTAACTGTCTGGAAGGAATGGAATGCCCAGTTGACAGATTCATAGTGTTGCCAGAACGGATTTACGTTTTCGGAAATTTCGCAAAGTGCATACCTAATCCATTAAGGGACGGGTTTGAACAAAATCGGACGAAATCCAAAAAAAATAATAAGATCTATGCAATACTACCTATGGGATTGGGTACAAATTATTAATATTGGTTTATTCATCTATATATTCTTTATTTTTCATCTTTTTAAGCGTGCATAGTTTAAAATAAACTAGTCCTCCAATCATAATAAGCTCGACGAGTCTCCATTGCAAAAGTCTTAAAAGAGACGACGATTGCAAACGGGCGCTCGAGGTACGATTTGGAGTTTCAAAAAGCCGGGAAACTGTCATTTTTTTATTGGTATGGCCACCCCGTCGTAGGCTGTGTGTGAGCGCAACAATGGGATACACATAAAACGCCATCTAGCGTTACCACTGCAAACAACTACGAATGCTTGGATGCTGAAACATAGCTAACACTTTCGTGTTCTCGGTTGATTATTTATGATTATTGTTTTCTTCGAAATAAGATGATAAATCAGTTTATATTTTAGGTTTTGTTTATAAAATATGCTATAGTTTATTTTAATCACGAAAATGCTGCTTAATTTGGCTGATTCATATTTTATTAATTTAAAAATGTTTACGGTAGAGCCATCTATTGTTCACTCTCAGTACTAAAAGTAACTTCTTCGGCTTGGGAGGCCCTGACCCTGCGGGTCAATTTCAACAAGACGCATTTTTTGTATCATTTCGGTGTGATTCTTTATTTTTGATTATTTTTGAGTTTTTTAAATGTGAAGAGATACTTTAGACTATATTATTAAACATATGTAAAAGGGACCCTGATATCTGAAATAGTTTTCGAGATATTCGAGATCGAATTTGAAACACACATCGGAATGATAAATGTACACCAGGATGATAAAATAAGTGCACCGCAATGAGATTTCAAACACCGGAATGAAAGAAAAGTGGCAAATTATCTCAGTAATTTTTCTTTTTATATTCGTAAATTATATTTGCATTACATAATAATATTAACATAAATCTTAGTCTGGTATTAAATACAAAATTAAAAAAATATTATTATTTCAACAATAATTATCTATGAGAAGTGAAGCTACTTTTGATGTCATTCCGGTGTTTTCCTCATTTCGGTGGGGTTTATAGTCATTTTACTACGCCGGAAACACCGGAATGAGAATGAAAGAGAAACACGACATTTTTATTTCTTGAAAAAAAGAGGAATCTTTTTATGCTAAAACTAATTCAACTCTTGAAATCGCGAGTATACTTTACCTGATAAATATAAATTAAAAACCACGCAGTTAAAAAATAAAGAAGCTAGCTATAACAAACTCCGGAATGACATTTTTTATGTCCCCGGTCCACCGCGATGATATATTCACGTTTATACAAGCCAACGTATTGCCACTATACACAACCGGCCTCGTCGAGCACCGCAGCTTGACTAATTCTTTGAAGTGCGCGGGAGACGGGGGCGTACTTGATCAAATTTGGGAAATAAATCGGTTCCAAACATTGTCGGTGGTAATGAGAAGTTTTCTCGGGACAAACGTACAACAAATGGCGGGCTGTTTCCAAAAAAAAATGGTACTTTATTATTCAACCTTTCTGCACCTTCTTTTTCAGTCTTGCCATCAAAAAATACTGCTTGGGAAATTGACCCCTATATGTCTTTCTCCAATCTGTGATAAAAAAAAAACATTGTTTTTCAATAAATTGCAATTCGTACCAAAAATGATAGAATAATACTTCATAATCAAATTCAAATTCAGCATTTACCTTCTTACCCAAAAATTACACGGCGAGTGTATAAACCATGTACTATAAAAACCTAAATTTCATACCTATTACGGACGAAGAACATCAGAATATACTAGGTCGATGCAGAGTCAGCCACCGGCTAAGCTAATTTTTGCGATCCGGCGGAAAAGAATAGCCTCGCTTCTCCAACGCGTGCGCGGTAGCAGCAACAGCATGCTGAGAATACTGGCCGATCGTCTCGACTGCCCGCTCACGAGATACTGGGTAGACGTAGTCATCGGGAAGGCAAAGTAGTGCCCCCGGGAGGTACTACTGGCCCTCCCGATATGCGCTACAAACAGGTGTACGCTTGTTACTAGAGCTACATATTATAATAGACTAACATAGAGTTTAAGTTAATTACTAACAACAGCATATGGATTTTTGATAGTCCGAAATAAACGTTTTTTATTTTTTTTTATTTTTATTTTTTTAAGCTTGCACCATAGATTGGAGCGGAGTGTTTTTTTTTTTTTTTTCGAAATTTTTTCTTCGTCACGTCCTAGCGAAATTTAATTTGTGCATTTTAAAACAAAAATTTCTAAAATCGGTTGAGAACTCGCTGAGATCTGCGCATTGTTACAAAGTCCATTCGAGTCGATCCATGGGAGCTTCGCTCGCTTCGCTCGCTCCAATCCAATAATACCAGATTTAATAAGTAAACTCCCAACAGAATGCAAAGACAAAATAACACCAACAAACATAGCCAACTTTCTCAAAAAATAAATGTTAGAACAATGTATTAGTCAGTCTATACCTACGTATAATATTATTGTATCGCTTATGGAGCATCCTGTGCAGTGCGCGCGGACCGGTTATTGCGGCGCGCCGGCTGACAACGCTAAGCGCAATTCTGTTTACTTAAAAATGTGTTTAAGAAATTAGTTTATATTTATTTACTTTATTTATTTATTCAAATTAGTTACACAGAATTACAGTAATTAAACGGGATATATTTAATTGCACATCTATATAATTTTTCAGTACACTAGGTAACTCCACTAATTAACTGAATGCATAGGTACCAGAAAAACTAATGCTGTGCAAAAAAAACAATTGATTAACTGAACATGTCCAACAAAAAAAACTTAAACATCATACAAAACGAGATGACCTTTTTAACCGAATTCACACCAAAAATATGGTTCGTACTACTCAGTTTTGCAAATACCTTTAAATAGTATATTGAATTCGCATTATTTAGTGTGTATAATTAGTGTGCACGTCAGTATTTTTGGTGAAACTTTCAAATATATTGATCGAAAAAAAGGCAATATACAAATATCGATTTAAATACATGCCATTTTAATCATCTAATAATGTTAATTAATTTAACATAAAACGAAGCGTATTAGTCCCTTCCTGCTCATAATGTACGAGTAGTATAAGTAAATAATTGTTTTTGCCGTGTATCTTATGTAAATAAAAAAATACTGGGTACAGTGACAGGTTTTGAAGAAAAAAAAATATAAAACATATTATTGTATTATATTATCACTAAACCTTTCACTAGCAAGTTGGTAATAATTGATTCAGTAAGTAGAAATAACCGGCTGTTTTTTAAAACTACCTGGAGTCATGTAAGTCACTAAATACCAAAGGGCCCTGCTAGAAGGACAAAATCTTCGAACGCGTATTTCTCAAAAACTATTTATATCTAGGGTGTACCTAGTGAAAAGTTTAGATGGTACAAATAAGAGGCTCCATGAATAGTAATTCATTTATTCTGTAAACCTACAATTATCAAAGGGCCCCGCTGACACAGAATAATAATTTTTTTCATTAATTTGCGAAGGTAGAAATTTTAAAATACATAAATCGACAGGTAGAAATATATACCAACTCGATTATTTAGGACCTAAACCATAATTACATAGGGTCCCCCTGCATATACGTATATCGTACTCTTTGGTGGTGTGCTGATTTATGGAACAGTTTTTCTCGAAGTTTCTTGTTTATCGTGAAAATAAATCAATAAAAACCGGCCAAGTGCGAGTCGGACTCGCGCACCGAGGGTTCCGTACAAACACTTTCCATCCCTAAGTGGTTAAGTTAAGTTTGCACCTGGTATGTATAGCGCCTAGCGCCCCATATAAATTAGGTGCAAAGTTAGGTATAAAAAAAAAACTACTTACTAGATCTCGTTCAAAACAATTTTCGTTGGTAGTTTTTATAGTAATGTACATCATATGTTTTTTTTAGATTTTTCATTTTCTTATTTTAGAAGTTAGAGGGGGGGGGACCAACTTTTTTCCACTTTGGAAGCGTCTGTCACGCAAACTATTCGGTTTAGAAAAAAAATATTTTAGAAACCTCGATATCATTTTTGAAGACCTATCCATAGATACCCCACACGTATGTGTTTGATGATAAAAAAATTTTTGAGTTTCAGTTCTAAGTATGGGGAGCCCCCAATATTTATTATTATTTTTGCATCAAAATTTTAATGCGGTTCACAGAATACATCTACCTACCAAGTTCCAACAGTATAGCTCTTATAGTTTCGGAAAAAAATGGCTGTGACATACGGACGGACAGACGGACAGACAGACAGACAGACAGACAGACAGACAGACAGACATGACGAATCTATAAGGGTTCCGTTTTTTGCCATTTGGCTACGGAACCCTAAAAACATATTTTCGTCAGTCTAGCAAGAATGAAAATCAAAATATAAGTACCGTACTTTTCAATCTCATGACGCCGCAACGTAACACCACGTTGCAGGCCACGACACGATGATTCACTATGACATTAAGTATATTTTTCAGCCGATTTCAATAAAAGAGGAGGTTCTCAATTCGGCTGTATGTTTTTGCGGTCCTATTGTATCAAAATGCCTTCAATTATTGTGTACTCATTTTATTCAGGCACTAATATACAGCAGTCAGAGTCCATAGAAGCGATCGTAGAGTCGCATCAAGCCATGTTGACTGGCCGTGAGCGGAGTGGCGTTGTAGGCGGCTCCGTCGACATCCTTGTACAGCAGCGCGTGCGCCGCCGGCGGCCACGAGCCGCTGCACTCCGAACACGTGGGGTTGCTGAAACATTTACACATGAGCAATTCAGCAGTTTTTAAACTCCGAAAAAAAAAGATGGGCTGAGATTCTGAAACTTTTAGTTGAAGCGATGACAGGCACTTTGAGATCCAATATCTTAAACGATACTGACGAATTGACGTTGTACAATTAACAAGCATTCAGACAATCTGTTCCTATTTTACTTACTCTAGCTTCTGCTTTCAAATTTTTTAAGGGCCTTACCTACAACGGACGAAGTTACCGACGGCATTTATCATAAAGTCCTTAACCGCCTCGTCATATTTATTCAACCTGGTATTCTGAAGAATGGAGTTCACTCGCAGCACATATGAAAGGTCTTCCAGATGACCAGCGCCTTCGTAATGCAGTTTGAACGCTTGTTTAAGCGCAGTGACGTCACTGCTGTAAGAGAACTGGTATAGAAACACGGGGGCAGTGTTTGTTGCTCCTCTGATTTCTGCTAATTTTATTGCAGGATAAATATACTTGGATTCAGAGCAAGACACGATGTATTGGTCAAGTGTTGGTGTTCCATTGAAGTATCTGTCAAACATCTGTTTGGTAGCTGTCTTCTTCTCTTCATTCGAGAGTGAGAAAAGGAGTTTTAACGGTAGGATGCTAGTTGCGTTCTTATTCATCTTGTTTATAACATCAATATTTTCAAACATATTCCTTAAACTCGCACACTCCACGTTTGTGAATCCTATTAGTAGCGGGTATTCGCTTCCTCTTCTATTAGCTACTGACACATCAGGATCTTCATCAATAATTCTCGCCACTCCGTTAAATTCAGATTCCACTACAGGGTGGAAACTACCAAGTCCTACAGATTCCCGCACTTTAACGGTCGCTTCCAGGATGGTTTCGTACGGTAGCTCGATGAGTGTTCTATGGATTTCGTCTGCGTTTGTGCTGTTGATCCCTAATTCCTTCAGGAAGGTACTCTTGACGAACTCGGCGTACTCCACCGTGGTGGAGAAGAAGCCAGAGATGGAAGTGCCGCTCATCATGATTACTCTGTAATGTGATAATAATAAGCATTTGTTAAAAATTGCATTTTGAGTGATTTAGTAACTGATCGAGCGAGCGAAGCGTCTCGTCTCCGTGTCAGCTTGGCCAAAAATTGTTACGTATGCCCGGGTGTTAGGATTCTCATTAAATTTTGTGAGTTGGGTTCGATAAGTATATAGTTTTTTTTGTCGATTAAGTTCTAAATGGTGTTCGGTACTAAATATTCAGACCCTATCATTGACGTACGTTACCTATACGTTCATTAAATTGAGGTGGCCAGTTTAATGAACGTATGATTTATCAAAAATGAACGAAATTCTCTTTGCCCGAAGATGAACCGGTAGACCTTATGGCAGTAAGTCTGCCTTTTGTACAATAAGTTTATTAATAATTTCACTACCGGTGGGAACCTGTTATTGGCTTTCCATTAACTATTTCTAAGAGCAATGTATTGTTTGTAACTGTTGGTTCTCCTAATAAATAATAAATAAATAAATAAACGAATGATTAAATACATAAAGTAAGCAAGTAAGTGTATACACTTTATTGTACACAAAAACAGTAAAAAAATACATCTATTACAAATAACATATAGGTACAAAGGCAAACTTATCCCTATATGGGATCTTTTCCGGTTGACCTTTGAGCAATTGAGTGAGTACGAGAAGAAGATAGACAAACTAACACCACACCGTGTACAAAAAGGTATTAAAAATAATAGTAATAGAACTAATTAATTAATAATGAACTACTGAGGACATAACTTTTGCGAAATACCACCGTAATTACCACAATCCGTTATTCAATGAATATAAATTGAAAAATAGATGGATTAGGTTTATGGAGAAAAGCAGAGCTTTTTCTGTATTTCATTTTAAGCTTAGCGTCTCTGTCTTATCAATGGGATAACCTATCTCAATCATTGAAATATATATGAATATTTTTCTTTTAGTTTGTCCGATGACAGATTTCGTAATTTACTTTATACCATTTCTCGTTTAGTAAAAGTATCGTTTATCCGAAAAACTTTTCCCGTCTCATTCACTATGAAATGTTACGTATTTTATTTCGTAGCCCAGTTTTCATTTACCAGGCGATACTTTTGGAGCTGCATACGCTTAAACCGAGTTTTTTTTAAGTTTTAGTGTTTTAGATGGGTGATGTGATGAATTGAATGAACACCTTACTTCGAAAACAGTCCCCGCACCGCTTTAGACAAGGACAGAATGTGCGCGGCGGCCCCGCCCGCGCTCTGCCCCATGAGCGTCACCCTGCGGGGGTCTCCGCCGAAGGCCCGGGCGTTGTCCCGCACCCACCGCAGCGCCGCCACCATGTCGCGGAGCCCCGCGTTGCCCGGGACGCTCGTGGAGTTCAGCCACAGAAACCCGAATGGGCCCAACCTGAAAAAGGTTAGAAAATATCGAATCGAGATCTACGACAGCGGTTACGCAGTCTGGCGTTATTCCAGTCCATCAGTCCGGTCAAAACGACGGCAGAATCAGCGTCGTACGAGTAACCGATGTCTACGATTTATGTTAGGTACATGTTATCGACTTAATCTTATTAATGTAACCTTCTTATGTTCTTATTGTACAACATGATAATGCAATAAAGAATTATGAATTACGATCTAAATATAATTGCTCGTAGAACCCGATGGGGAAGAAAGGTACTTATTAAGCCGGGTACTGGTAGTGCGTGATACAGTAACGAGGTTCCAGTGTGTACGCGTGTAACAGTTTAGGCTCACGACGCACTCATTTTGCGAGCTGTAACTGTAAACTTTAACCAAACAGATACAGTAACAGTAATGAGAAGGCCACTGACAAGCCGGATCGATCTATCCGCAGTTTTGGTTATTACTCCTTGATTTTTTTAATTTTCATGCGCTCCCTTCTGTACGAAGCCATTAATTTAATCATTTTTTTATGTATGGTTCCCCATTGTCATTCATTATACCTCCGATTTTAGCCCAGCCATCGTCTATCAAATGTTTTTTGTAATAATCTTTGTCCTTAGGGTTCCATAGTACATTACTTATTTTCTATGTGGGCGTCTATCAGCAACAATTAACCTCTCCTCTTGGCCTTGGTCTCCTAGTACGCAGTTATTAGTATGGAAAAATGCTGCACACTGCGTACAGCGTCTAATAGGAGACTAAGGCCTTAGTCTCGTATTAGACGCTGTAGCATGTAATAGGAGACCCAGGCCTAAGGCCTTGACGTCCACGAGCGCACGCGCACTGCGAGCGTCCTTTGATTCGCGGCAAAACCGACAATCGTGGGCTCGCTGCCTGCGAGTCGCTTGTGTAGCCCTCGGTGCGGGCTCGCGAACCACGTACACTACACACTATGTTTTTGGTAACAGTAACGGTTACAGCTGCTACTCACTATGTATTTTGGTTACAGTACATGCAATGGTTACGGTTATTCCGGTTCAAGCTTATTCCAAAGCTAGTTAACCAAATCTAGTTTTATTAGTGATTACCGTTCACGAACTTGTATTTATTTCACAATTTTTGCTTTTGATGGTATACGGCATTTTACCGTAGTATAGTAAGGCTAGCCTTTCCGCGGTCATTCTCCAGATTTGTGTTCTAATTCTAATTAACGCGTCGCTTTTTTTCTACTTACTTTCAATCATTTTTATCTGAAATATAGTAACATATCGACCATTGAAACTTAAATGTGGATAGGGCACTTAATAATTATTAAAGGTTCATTACTTATAAGCAAATTAAAATTTATATGACGCAAGAATTAGAAAAACGACGTGTTAATTAGAATTTTGGACTTTTCGTATGACGCGTTAATTAGAAAAGCGACGCGATAATTATACAAATTCAGTTATATTTTTTTAAATTAGAATAAAAACGATTTGTATAATAATATATGACTGATATGGTGACAGTTATATGATATAAGCTATGTTTTAAATAATATGAAAGTACCTAAGTACTCAAGAAACAAGCACACCGGCCGTTACTTACTAGGTTGGTTAGGTATGCAATTACGTATGTAAATTGAATTATTATGATAAGTTATAATAAATAATTTATACATGTACCTGCCCTCGCTACGCTTACTATTTTATCTCCTCCTTCTCCTTGCGTCGGTTGCCTCATTGCTGAGGGTCGTGGTCATTCCCGGATGATGCGGCGCCATCTATTGCTGTCAGTAGCCGTGTGTAGAGCATCGTGTACTGTAGTGCCAAGGGTTGTGAGAATCTGGTCTATCCAGCGTGTCGTGCTCCTGCCTCTTGGTCGCTTGCCTTCAACTTTTCCAGTGATTGTCGTTTTTCCAGGTTATCACTGTCTTTCCTGGCAATGCGATCAAAGTACACCAGAACCCTGCGAAGATAGGTCGTCGACAGTTTAGTTCGGATCTTAGGCTAAGATCGGTGCGTTGACGTGGCGTGCTGTCCATGGTATGCGCAGCATTCTTCTCCAGCAGAAAGCATCAATTCGATCACGGTCCGCTTTCTTCAGTGTCCATGTTTCTGAGCCGTATGAAAATAGGGAGAACACCATAGTTCGGACTAAGGTAGTCTTAGTGTTGGCGGAGATGTTCCTGTCCTTCCGTACATTATTAAGCTGCGACATTGCGCCCTTGGACATCCCAGCGCGAATTCTGCGAACTTCCGTGTTACATGAACCATTATTGCTAATGTTAGAACCCACAGGTTCTCCGTGATTTCGAAGTTAAGTGTTCCACTGTTCTACCTTGCCTGTACGATCAATAATCATGAGTTTGGTCTTGGATCTGTTGATTGAGAGTCCGAATTCTTCAGTAAAGCGCGCCATCCTGTTCAAGACTGCTTTTATCCCCCAGAGCTTTGAAAACCTCGGAAGTAATGTCATCTGGTCCTGGAGCTGTTTTAATTTTAAGGTGATCGATTGCTGCTATTATCTCTGATTTGAAGATGTTGAGCTTCAGGTTCAGAAGTCCCCAGTGCAACCGAGTGTCGGTGGATGTACAGGGTCTTTTGTACAGCTGCTAATAGTGGCCACGCCAGCGTTCTGCAATTTTGTCAAACCCATGCAGCGGTTGCTCATCGTGATTTTCAATGACCTAGAACTTGGGTTTGAACTTTCGACTCAGCAGGCGAACTTTCTTGAACAGATCCGGGGTTGTAATTTAAGTGGATGCGACTCGACTTATTGGCATATGCTTGTTCTTGTCTCTGCGGCGTTCCCTTTGAATTGCTTTACATAGTTTCGAGTATTCCCTTTTCACCTTGGAGTCTTGACGGGCATTAATTTTAATTTCTTTCCGGCGCTGAATTAGGTTCCAGGTTCAGGTCCTTCAACAGTCCCTTCCTCTCTTAGATACGATATCCTCAAAATCTTCATTTATTACCTGGACTCAGCATCACCTGTCCGCGGTGGATCTAAATTCATGAGCATCGCTTCCGTCAGATTTTGGAAATGGGATCGCTCTATTGGATTCTAAGTTCTGGGTTTAGGTTGCGCGTTACGGTAAACGGCTTTGAAACGAATGGCGAAGGAGGTAACCAGTAACTGCATTCAGCTCAAGGGAAGGTTTTCACATTTTTGACAGATGACTTCCAGCACTTGTCTACCAGTATGTAATCTATCTGATTCCTAAAACGACCCAGGTTCCAGGAGACTTCCAAGTGTAGAGTCATCTTTTGTGATGGTGAAAGAGTGTTAAAGTAATGGCCAGACTCAGAACACAGAACTCTGCAAGCCTCTGACCTCGTTTCGTTCCTAGTCTAGACCATATTTTCCAATGGTGTCTAGGATTTCATGGACTATTTCTGAGTTTCCTATTTTAGCATTCCAGTCTCCCAATACCATTGCGATTTGCCGGCTTGGTATGTTGTCTAGAGTTTCCTGTAGTTGATATCCTCTTCCGTGGACTGTGTTGTAAACTTGCACGATGTTGAGAAGACATTAATCGGTGTTCAGCTTCATTGTTATTATTCTATCAGACACAGGGTTATATCCAAGTACGAAATATTATGCATGCCTGATGGTGCTAATATATGGAAAAAACCGCTTCGGCTAGAATTATCCAGCCCTGAGAAATACAGCTTGCTACCTGATGAGGTTTTAAAATGACCTCACGAAGATGTGACTATAATATTATAGGTACTATTACTATTATATATACAAATCTACTATTCATAATGTATTGCTGTTGATGTTCCAAATAAACAAAATAAAAATAAATAAAAATGTTCTAGAAAAAAAATCCAAACTGATGATTAGAACCGCATGGATGGTTAAATTCTAATTAACGCGTTCATTTTTGATGCGTGAATTAGACTTGTGAATTAGGGATTCTTAAAAAATAGAAAATAACTTTTTATAGGTACATAGTAATTATCTACAGAATCTAGTATCTATTACATAATGCGGCCTTTAATGTGCACTAAAATTCTCTGCGCGATAGAGTTACTGGTTGATTTTTAAAACGTGAACGTGTTAATTAGAAATTTCGTGAGCCAAAACGCGTGAATTAGATACTAACATTCATAGTCCGCGACCCGTACACAGCTGACACAACCATCCCACACGGGGCTCTGGGCACGACTGACCGCTTTACCGAAATGCGTTAGTGAGATCCGTACCTACCTTCAGAGGACTTGTGTGATCACAACCGACCGCGACGCGTCAATTATTATACGTTTCGAGACAAAGTTACTATAATTGACATCTTTGTGATATATTATTTGTATTGACTAGGTTTTTTTTGTGCAAATTAAACATGTATTCTTTTGTTTAATAATCTTGCTTACATTGTTTTTTCTTCATGTATATCATCAGGAGAAATTGGTATGTAAGTAATTTGGGTAGTGGGACGCGACGTGTCAATAAGGAGAATAGGACTAAAAGTTTTTTGGAGTTTACTCCTTAAGAATCGATTTTCATATATAAGCCCGGGGTATGAAAAATATGGGGTATAAAATCGAACGTATCTGCCGTGCTAATTTAAAAGGTCGTATCTCAGTATACGATCGGGGTAAAAATACGACTTCTTAATTTAGCAGGTTATGCGTTAAGCGTTATAGACTAAGATCCCCATATAAAATGACCTTCACCGAGATGTTTATTTGATGAAATGTATTTTATATTCAATTTAATATGTCAATAAATATATTGCATATGGGTTGCCTAACAAATTTTAGTCCAGGGTATGTTTAATTAATAATAAAAAAAATGTTTTAAACATTTCACCAGTTTGATTAATATTAGATAAATTCTATACCAATCGAAAGTATGAAGCCCATAGAATATGCAAACGTTAGGTTGCTTATTCTTTTCCCGTCACAACTATCGGGTAGCCAGGTATAAACAGGTAAATCTATACCTACTAGCATTTTGCAACGGTCTGATTATTGAATTGAAACTGAATAAAATTAAAGATTATTTAATTATGAATTTATCTAATAATCAAATCGGTGAAATGTTAAAAAAAATATATTTTTATTTTTTACTAAACATACCCTGGACTAAAAATTGTTAGGCAACCCATATGCAATATATTTATTGACATATTAAACTAAATATAAAATAGATTCATCAAATAAACATCTCGGTGAAGGTCGTTTTATATCGGGATCTTAGTCTATAACGCTTAACGCATAACCTGCTAAATTCGTAATAAGTCGTATTTTTACCCCGATCGTATACTGAGATACGACTTTTTAAACTACCATTATGTTCACATAAACAAACTATAAAATTGTCAATGTCAACTTCATGTCGAGTGTCAACAAAATTTTATAAATAAAATAAAATTTAATAAAATCTACGCTTAACGGGTAAAATGTGCTGCTTTTGAAACAATAGCGCCCGTCACACAATCGGCTAAAAGATACGTGTTCGTTTCAGCTCCCAAACAAACCTAACGAATTTTTGTGATATCCAAGATTACAACTTTTATAACGTGCAATGCAAAGACCGTGTTTTCTTGGTGTTTAAGCCGTGCTTGTATGGTGCTAAGATCGAAAAAGACGTCTTGCTGTAGATAGAGAGACCGCTTTAATTGTGACTCAGCTTTAAGCTTAGAAATAGAGAAGGCGTGAATACTTTTCCATCACCACTGCTCTCATTTTCCTGCATTCAGCCGCAGAATGGTTTTGATTTCGTGAAACTTTCCAGGATAAATACATACATAAATCAAGGATCCAACACAACCGAGCCATTCATTTTCTAGACGGGAGTCTTGCCGACCGACAAGAAGCTATGAAGTTTAAATCGAAATTTTTATGTTATTGATGTTGGCTTTTAAATTGTATCTTTTTTTATTATAATTGCTTGTATTTTTTACTTTTATTTGTAAGTGTTAGTTATAAATATGAGTGATCCTTCTTCATCCTTGCGCTGTCCCCATTGTCCCAACTCAACTCGAACTTTTACCCCTCATGGACTTAAAGTGCATGTAGGGCGCATGCATAAACATTTTCCCCAAGTCATCTCTTCCAACCCTAGACTGTCGGTTTCACAGCAAGCTCATGGTAACAACCCCATTCATCTAGATTTTGGTGATCTAGCTACGTTAAAGCAGTCAGTACGTGTGTTACGGCATATCCCCAAAGGGGCGCGAAACTTGGCAGGGGCCAAATTGAGCGACCTCATTGATAAGTGTATCGACTCCAATGGCACTCTCGAATGGTTTAGTTTACTGTCTTTTGCCTATTCCGCACTCAAATCGCCTGAAGCGTCGGCCACGGGCAATTTAACCACGAAAGTTAAGAGGAATATTAACTCTGCTTCTTTTGATATTAGTGGGAACATCGGTGCAGAGACCACGCCTTTGAGATCACACTCCATACTGAAGACAATTGAGCGTAAAGTACATGAAGGGGATCTCTCAGGTGCAGTGCGAGTGCTTATGTCGGATGAGGGCGTGGCACCGTCGAGCCCTGAGACTTTAGCTACGCTGCAGTCGAAGCATCCAGCCCCGTCCCGGCCGCTGGTACTTCCACCGGAACCTGACATATCTATTTCTGCCTTAACTGTTAAGCCGGAGGAAGTGGTGCGGGCACTCAGCTCTTTCAACAATAGTTCGGCCGCCGGTTTGGATGGTATCCGCCCTGTTCATCTTAAGGAGCTTACGTCTGCATCTGCGGGAGACGCCGGTTTTCGGCTCCTGGAACATCTGGCCAAGCTTTGTAATTTTTTGCTCAGTGGTCAATTAAACCCTGAAGTTTGCCCCTATATTTATGGTGCTTCCTTATGTGCGCTGTCAAAAAAAGACGGTGGTATAAGACCCATTGCCATAAGCAGCGCTTTCCGTCGCTTAACGGCAAAGCTAGGATGCCGTGCAGTGAGAGAAGAAATGGCAGCTTATCTGCAACCTTGCCAATTAGGGTTTGGCACAAGATTGGGCTGCGAGGCTGCAATTCACGCTACGCGGGCTTTTTCGGTAGATACCAAAAACTCAGAATCCGTTTTAATTAAAATTGATTTAAAAAACGCATTTAACTCAGTGGAGCGTGATGTTTTACTGTCCGAAGTGAATGATAAAGTGCCATCACTCTACCCCTTCCTTTTCCAAGTATATTCTTCCGCTTCTAATCTTTTCTACAATGGTCCTCTTGTTCTTTCCCAAGTTGGTGCACAGCAGGGGGATCCGCTAGGCCCTTTAGTTTTCTGTCTGGCCATACAAAAGGTAATTTCAGAGGTTAAATCCCCATTGAATATCTGGTACCTAGATGACGGTACCCTAGGTGGTAAACCTGAAGAAGTGGAACAAGATTTGCTCATGCTCCTGCCTCGTTTAAAAGCTCTGGGTTTAGATATTAATTTCAGCAAATGCGAATTTTTACCCTGCAGTACCAACTCACACGATTCTTTCCCCTTATTCAGTGCTCTGCTCCCCGGACTGAAAGTGTTGTCGGCGAGATCTTTCAACCTCTTGGGGTCCCCAATATTCCCAGAAGCCATTCCTGAAGCCTTCGAGGAGAGAAAGCTGCTTCTGCTGATGGCTGCGCAGAGGTTGAATGAACTATCGGCTCACGTAGCCCTCGTTATGTTGCGAGTTTGCTTTGCCGTGCCTAAGCTGACATATTTCTTGCGCACCGTGCCAGCCTGGCTGCACCCTGTCCAGACAGACTCCTTTGACTTCGTGTTGAAGGAGAGTTTGGAAAAGGTGCTGAACGTCTCCCTTAACCAAGGTCAATGGGACCAGGCTTCTCTGCCGATTCGAACTGGTGGTTTGGGCGTGCGTCGCGCGCGAGATGTGAGCCTCCCGGCCTTCCTGGCTTCGGCGTGTGGGGTGGTGGACCTTGTCACTCAAATTTTATCTTTTGATGGTGACAAGGCTATTCATTACGCCTCCTATGCTTTGACGGCCTGGATGGCTCTTAATCCCGGCGTAGCCATACCCGTAGAATTGTTCCGTCAGCGTCTATGGGTTTATTTATATGAGAGTGCGCGCACCACGATTTTCATAAACCCATAAGTACGCTTATTTCTGCGACAAAATTATCGCGCGACTAAAAAAAATCGTGGTGCGCGCGGTGGCCTGAAGAGTAAACTCCAGTCGTGCGTCGGAGCTGACACACACACTTTTTTTTTATACCCGAAGGGTTTTAAATATGTTCTTGAAAATTCATGTACAGCTCAATACGAATACCTGCTACGATCAAAAAATATAAGACATAATTAAATCAATAATTTTATATTTTTAAACAGCGAAGACAAGCAAAAATTTACGTCAGGAGAATGACCGTCCGATGGTCAGTTTTCAAATGTAAAATACAAAGCTTTAAGTACTGGATTTAATATAGATCATCAATGAACAGATTTTGGAGCATGTTAGTGAAAATTATTATACCTGTAATTGAAAGTGACGACAACAACGTTCTGGTCGATCGCGTACTCCGGTCCATTCATGTCGCTATCGCCTGACCCGATCTCAAACCCTCCTCCATGCACGTACACCAGCAACGGCAGGCACTCACAACCAGAACACTTTGAGCCGAACTCTGGCATCGCCGGACTAGGGACGTGGATGTTGAGTCGGAGACAGTCCTCCCCCATGCTTCGTGGCTGCATCATGCGGCCGAATATGAAGTCGTGCTGGGGGCACACGGGACCTTCGGTTGAGGCGTTCAAGAAGCCGGCCCAAGATTTCAATGGTTGCGGCGCCTGAGGGATTTAACCTAATTAATAACACACAGGGCTAATAAACATACGTACATGCTGAATAAACTATAGTAGCTCTGCTCTGCTGTAGACTTCGCGAGTAAAAATCGCCATTTTAACAATTTCGAAAATTTGAGTCTTTAAAAAAAATCTATATAAGTATATACTTATCAAACCTACTCCTAATTTCAAGAGAATCGGTTGACAACAGCCGGAAATTCGAACATCCAAGCATCCGGACATAACGACAGAAATGTTGGCGAAGCTGAAATAGAGACGCTCCGGTCGCTCGGTCAATAAAAGTGTTTGGTACTTATTGTATTGCTCTAAGCGAAGGTCTCCTCGCCTCGTGATATGTGGTGATTTATAAGATACGCTATTCTTTTGCCAAAATCATAGGAACTCTGGAATAACATAACATAAACCCATTCAGTTTGGGCTCTTTAGGAATGACTTCTGTTAGTTGTTGGAAAGTTAGAAATGCATAAAACTGAACGTACGCACCACAAACCGCAGCGGGCCTAGCGGCTGCCGCGCGTAGGGCACCCCGCGGAAGCTGGCGTAGGGGGCGCCGCTGTAGCTGCGCCGGCGCGCGCCGCACACCGCCCCCCGCAGCGTCTGCGCAGGCAACGCGCAGCAATCCGATCCTGTGGTAGATATAAATACGTTTATAATATAAATATGAGACAACCTCACACAAATCGATCTAGTCTCTGAGTGATCTCCTGAGATTCTGAGAGATCTAGTCTGATATCTAACTAACCAGGTTACGAAGTGGGTGCCCGAGCAGCACACAGAGTCGTGGGTTCTTATACGGCGCTCATACAGCTTAAATGAGAGTTTTAAACGCTGTATAAGCGCTTCTGCAGCCAGTGTGCTGGTTGGGTGCCACATGAGGGTGGCGGCGGCGCGGCAGGCCGCAACGTAGATGGTGGTATGTCCTGGACGCGTCCTACACGATTGGCCTGAAATGGCACTTATTAGGTAGTTGTCGAAGTCGAAAGGACAGGCTTTTGCCCAGCAGTGGAACACCTATATAGCCTAGGAAACAATATATATCTGAGAATATAACTTACTATACTTTCGAGCATCGCCGATTGTGCACAACGCTACTATCGTCACAACTACAAACAACATATTCGCGCTCTATCCTTTCTGGTATTGAAGAGAAATGAGCGAAAACAGGAAACAGTTGAATTCAGCCTTATCTCATTCGAATTTCATTACCAATATCGCTATCACCAAAAACAAATAGCTTTTAAGAAAGCAGGTGAGGGACCCGCGTTCTTATAGCTGGTTAGTGTGGAGGAATAGACTTTGTACAATTTTTGGAAGATCATTGAATTATATTTCTTTCGATAGTCCTTGCTCCAAGGAAGGATCTACAAACTGTAGGTCGTCTGGGGGCGCGGTAGTGCCTCTGCCAAGACGAGCCAAGCGAAGTGCAAGGACACGACCAACCTTTTCTCGAAGCGCTTCGTCGTTTATTTGAACCCTTATAAGTTTGGTTTGGATTATACCAGATAAACAAAATTCTCGGGATTTGTTGTCAATAGCGGACTTATATGAAACATATGAAGTTTTAATTGCATAATTTAGATTAAATTGATATCTAAAAAACCTTGATTGTTTATTTATGTAAATTACAATGCAGAATATTAAAAACTACATAATATAAATAAATTACCTACAGGTTGTATATCAAAAAAAGCAAGGACATTCGGAAAAAAAAATTATTTGTCTTCCAAAAATTGTACCCAGTCTATTGCGTCATCATGATTCAAATTAGAATAATGTTTTTGGTGGAAATGTGTGCACCAGTGTCGCAGCTGTGTACGTGTGTGTGTCTGCTTTTTTGCCCTATACCTACTTACAAGTTAACTCTCTGCAGAGTGTTTGGAATAACGATGTAGGAACTTTAAGAGGTGATACAGGGGACTATCTGGAAGAGTTTTAGCCCTATATGTCTTAGTCCAATCTGTGATTTAAAAAAAATGGTTGCCTGTAAAGTCGGTTTTACGGGCGAAGGAAGATTTTACGTGACAACGTCTTATTCTCGGTAGAATATTTATTGATATGAATATTATTAAATTGCACAATAGGAACAAGGAATTGAATGAAAATAAGAATTGCACAAATTTTAACTATAGAAATATATTTTGTTTACTAAAACATTGTACCTACATGTAAACTTAAACTTAACTAATTCCTATTTGAGTGATTTTGTTGAGGATAGGACGATGATAGGAGAAATATGAAATGAAAGGAAGTAGATTAACTTAATCGAGAGAGTCTTTGACTAACGATTAACTAATCGTCATTTTAATCGATTAAATTTCACGATTAAAAGTTGGAACATGCGCATTTTGTGCTTTTTACGAAAATACAATATGTCTTGTCCAGGGACAGAAAATGTACCTTTACATTTTTTTTGGTTCGGATACCTTTGTATCCGACCGTTCCCTCTTCCCTCTTCCCTCTTCCCTCTTCCCTCTTCCCTCTTCCCTCTTCCCTCTTCCCTCTTCCCTCTTCCCTCTTCCCTCTTCCCTCTTCCCTCTTCCCTCTTCCCTCTTCCCTCTTCCCTCTTCCCTCTTCCCTCTTCCCTCTTCCCTCTTCCCTCTTCCCTCTTCCCTCTTCCCTCTTCCCTCTTCCCTCTTCCCTCTTCCCTCTTCCCTCTTCCCTCTTCCCTCTTCCCTCTTCCCTCTTCCCTCTTCCCTCTTCCCTCTTCCCTCTTCCCTCTTCCCTCTTCCCTCTTCCCTCTTCCCTCTTCCCTCTTCCCTCTTCCCTCTTCCCTCTTCCCTCTTCCCTCTTCCCTCTTCCCTCTTCCCTCTTCCCTCTTCCCTCTTCCCTCTTCCCTCTTCCCTCTTCCCTCTTCCCTCTTCCCTCTTCCCTCTTCCCTCTTCCCTCTTCCCTCTTCCCTCTTCCCTCTTCCCTCTTCCCTCTTCCCTCTTCCCTCTTCCCTCTTCCCTCTTCCCTCTTCCCTCTTCCCTCTTCCCTCTTCCCTCTTCCCTCTTCCCTCTTCCCTCTTCCCTCTTCCCTCTTCCCTCTTCCCTCTTCCCTCTTCCCTCTTCCCTCTTCCCTCTTCCCTCTTCCCTCTTCCCTCTTCCCTCTTCCCTCTTCCCTCTTCCCTCTTCCCTCTTCCCTCTTCCCTCTTCCCTCTTCCCTCTTCCCTCTTCCCTCTTCCCTCTTCCCTCTTCCCTCTTCCCTCTTCCCTCTTCCCTCTTCCCTCTTCCCTCTTCCCTCTTCCCTCTTCCCTCTTCCCTCTTCCCTCTTCCCTCTTCCCTCTTCCCTCTTCCCTCTTCCCTCTTCCCTCTTCCCTCTTCCCTCTTCCCTCTTCCCTCTTCCCTCTTCCCTCTTCCCTCTTCCCTCTTCCCTCTTCCCTCTTCCCTCTTCCCTCTTCCCTCTTCCCTCTTCCCTCTTCCCTCTTCCCTCTTCCCTCTTCCCTCTTCCCTCTTCCCTCTTCCCTCGTCCCTCTTCCCTCTTCCCTCTTCCCTCTTCCCTCTTCCCTCTTCCCTCTTCCCTCTTCCCTCTTCCCTCTTCCCTCTTCCCTCTTCCCTCTTCCCTCTTCCCTCTTCCCTCTTCCCTCTTCCCTCTTCCCTCTTCCCTCTTCCCTCTTCCCTCTTCCCTCTTCCCTCTTCCCTCTTCCCTCTTCCCTCTTCCCTCTTCGCTCTTCGCTCTTCGCTCTTCGCTCTTCGCTCTTCGCTCTTCGCTCTTCGCTCTTCGCTCTTCGCTCTTCGCTCTTCGCTCTTCGCTCTTCGCTCTTCGCTCTTCCCTCTTCCCTCTTCCCTCTTCCCTCTTCCCTCTTCCCTCTTCCCTCTTCCCTCTTCCCTCTTCCCTCTTCCCTCTTCCCTCTTCCCTCTTCCCTCTTCCCTCTTCCCTCTTCCCTCTTCCCTCTTCCCTCTTCCCTCTTCCCTCTTCCCTCTTCCCTCTTCCCTCTTCCCTCTTCCCTCTTCCCTCTTCCCTCTTCCCTCTTCCCTCTTCCCTCTTCCCTCTTCCCTCTTCCCTCTTCCCTCTTCCCTCTTCCCTCTTCCCTCTCCCCTCTCCCCTCTTCCCTCTCCCCTCTCCCCTCTCCCCTCTCCCCTCTCCCCTCTCCCCTCTCCCCTCTCCCCTCTCCCCTCTCCCCTCTCCCCGCTCCCCTCTCCCCTCTCCCCTCTCCCCTCTCCCCTCTCCCCTCTCCCCTCTCCCCTCTCCCCTCTCAAAATAACACTAAGAAACATAGCCAACTTTCTCAAAAAAGAAATGTTAGAACAATTTGTTAGTCAATCTATACCTACGTATAATATTATTGCATCGCTGGAGCATCCTGTGCGGTGCGCGCGGACCGGTTATTGCGGCGCGCCGGCTGATAACGCTCAGCGCAATTCTGTTTACTTAAAAATGTGTTTAAAAAATTAGAATATTGTTGCGGAATGTAGCATCGAGACCAACCAAATTGGTTTAACGATGCCATTATAAGAAAACCTTATTTTTTTGTACTTAATTATGACATAAAATAAAAATATAATGGGGGAGGTATTAACACGCTTTTTATTCAAACTTGTTATTTAACTTTACATAGAATAAAATTTACAAATTGTATGTATAAAAATATTTCAAGGAAGATTTGATCCACCTTCCGAGGACTGGTTGAGTTAAAATTTGGTTTGGTATACCTATACCACGGAATAACTAGGTACCTCTTTTTTGTTTCGTGTTGTGTATCTCTCGTCTGTTATAACAAACAAAATTGAAGTCCTTGGCTTTTCAAATTCATCAAAACTTTCATATTCTGGCACCTAATATCAAAATTTTATCTAAGAACAGTCTGTACCTCCTCGGCTCACCTATCTTCGACGAGGCTATCCCCCCTCTCCTGACTAATTCATTTTCAAAATTTAATAACCACTCGGAACGCCTTGCCAAAATTTCTAGCCCTATATTTATCCTGAAAGTCTGCTTACTAGTTCCAAAATTTACGTATTGCTTCGCTGTTTCCCTATATGGAACTTTCCGATCCTTGTTCGATCCATTGACCTATCTTTAAAATTCCAAATTGAATCTATCCTTAATATTAGTCTTAGCGGGCAGGCGTGGACCCAAGCTTCTTTACCGATAAGGAACGGTGGTTTGGGTGCCCGTGCAATATCTTCTATTGCACTGCCGGCGTTCTTATCTTCAATCCACAGCACCTCCGATCTCGCAGGTAAAATCCTGAAAGTCAATACGGCTGCAAACTGCGAGATCGCATGCTTAAATGAAGCTATGAACGCGTGGTTGGCTGGACCGAATCCAATCCAATTTTACCGGATGCTCCCAAAAAACAAAGGGCCTGGGACACTCTAGCTTGTGACGCAATTCTTGAAACACTAATTCACAACTCCTCTGGCAGAGATAGGGCGAGGTTGCTAGCAGTGTCCCGGCCAGAATCTGGACACTGGTTGCACGCCTACCCTTGTCCAAACGCAGGTACATATATTGACCCCAACACCCTACGCATAGCGGCAGGTCTCCGTCTTGGTGCAGACGTGTGCGAGGAACATGCCTGCACCGCCTGTGGAGCCAGCGCGAATCGCCTCGGTCACCACGGTCTCGTCTGTTCATCGGGCACCGGCCGCTACTCTCGTCATGCCGCTCTCAACGACATCCTAAGACGGGCACTCGTTAGCGTCAACGTCCCAGCTGCCCTCGAGCCACAGATCGTACGGGATGACGGCAAGCGCCCTGACGGGATGTCTTTAATACCGTAGAGGATGGGGCGCGCGCTGGTGTGGGACGCGACGCGCGCAGACACACTAGCGGCATCCTACCTCCCGGCCACGAGTAGGCGGGCGGGCGCGGCGGCGGACGCGCGGGAACGGATCAAAATCAATAAATACAGCTGTCTCGGCGCCCAATACGACTTCATCGCTTTTGGCGTCGAGACACTTGGTCTGTGGGGCCAGGGTGCGCGTGGACTCCACAGGGAGCTCAGTAAGCGCCTGAGGGAGGCAACGGGGGACCCACGCGCGGGCAGTTTTCTCGCGCAAAGGCTTTCCATAGCCATACAGCGTGGGAATGCTGCCTGCGTCATGGGCAGTGGGCACCCTACCGAGAGGTCTTAGTTTTATGAATATATTTTAATCTTAGTTTTATTTTTAGTTTTAATCCCGTAAATTTGTTATTCTTTGTTTTATTTTTGACCCATAATGAATGTATATACTTAAATTGAAGTAGATGATGCTGATTTAGTACCCGAGTAGACATCGATGATCTTAATTTTTTCGTGACTAAAGTTTATTAATTTATTAGACTCCTGGCTTATTGACACTGTAACTATAACTTTAACCGTCATATCTGGCAACACCGCTTCCAATAACTGTTGAGAAAACGATGGATATAAATAAGTTCTTGCGCTTCATCACAGAATACTTAATTAATAGTACTACATACCTTCATTGACAGCAAGTGCCATGATATTGATATTTTTCAATAAAAAATAACTCTTTATTACATTCAAGTTTTTTAAGTAGGTAATTCTTATGGTTCTGGTATTATTATACAACTGCATGTGAGTCCTAAAGTAACAAAGTTCAAGTTTAATAAGTCGTATAATTAAAAAAAATACGAAATACCGTAATGCTATAGTGTCGTTCATGTATAAATAGTTTAAATATTGCGCACAGCACGGTTGTCCAGATAATGCGGCGCACTCGAAGCGTGCAGCTCATTGCACCGGCCGAGCACATCGCTGTCCTGCCTTCCCGCCACAACATGTAGGAGACTGTTGTGTTGGGGCTTCTCCTAAGGTTAAGGTTAAGGGTATCAGTTCAGTAAAATTTACGTGATTAAATCATGTCTTTAAATACTCGGGAATAAAAGGTATAACTACATAAAAACCAGAAATACAAAACATATTTACAGGGTCAAAATATTAGTCGTTTACTTATGATACGACAGCCTAACACCGTAGCTTGAAGTATGAAAATGTATAAAAAGTTGAAGTTCTAAATATAGTTTCTTGTCTGTCCTGAAAAGTACTGTTTTTGACTAATTCCCTTCTTCACTGGAGCAGGGCCTCCCAAGCCGAAGAAGTTACTTTTAGTACTGAGAGTGAACAATAGATGGCTCTACCGTAAACATTTTTAAATTAATAAAATATGAATCAGCCAAATTAAGCAGCATTTTCGTGATTAAAATAAACTATAGCATATTTTATAAACAAAACCTAAAATATAAACTGATTTATCATCTTATTTCGAAGAAAACAATAATCATAAATAATCAACCGAGAACACGAAAGTGTTAGCTATGTTTCAGCATCCAAGCATTCGTAGTTGTTTGCAGTGGTAACGCTAGATGGCGTTTTATGTGTATCCCATTGTTGCGCTCACACACAGCCTACGACGGGGTGGCCATACCAATAAAAAAATGACAGTTTCCCGGCTTTTTGAAACTCCAAATCGTACCTCGAGCGCCCGTTTGCAATCGTCGTCTCTTTTAAGACTTTTGCAATGGAGACTCGTCGAGCTTATTATGATTGGAGGACTAGTTTATTTTAAACTATGCACGCTTAAAAAGATGAAAAATAAAGAATATATAGATGAATAAACCAATATTAATAATTTGTACCCAATCCCATAGGTAGTATTGCATAGATCTTATTATTTTTTTTGGATTTCGTCCGATTTTGTTCAAACCCGTCCCTTAATGGATTAGGTATGCACTTTGCGAAATTTCCGAAAACGTAAATCCGTTCTGGCAACACTATGAATCTGTCAACTGGGCATTCCATTCCTTCCAGACAGTTACTTCTGACAGTGCTGCAAACTCTCCTGATTTGTCAGATTATAAATATATGATTTTTAAGAATCTTTAGAATTACTTTTTGGAATCGAACAAATCTCCTAATTTTAGAAAAGTTGTGTAAATACACCATATTTAATATAAGTGTGCGGTCATTTGGCAACGTTGACATCCGATAATTGTCAACCGATTTGTGAGTGGAACGAAACGCGACTGATTCTGACGAATCTGAATATTCTGAATGGCTACTCCGATGTTCGATATTCG
The DNA here is from genome assembly GCA_947623375.1 of Apotomis capreana. Lineage (NCBI taxonomy): Eukaryota > Metazoa > Arthropoda > Insecta > Lepidoptera > Tortricidae > Apotomis > Apotomis capreana. Next base: position 15,112,154 of record OX392523.1, read on the forward strand.
GCCAGCGGCGTATAGTGCTGTCCCGTTTACTCATATACTTCGACAGAAGATCGAGAGGGACGGCACTATACGACGGTCGAATTTTGAACATGGGAGTAGCCCTACTGATATTTATGACTGGCTCCTGATTTTTAGGACCTTCTTGTTGTCGTTCTTGTTTATTACACGTGATGTGGGAGTTTGCAGCACTGACTTGCGATTCGATTTGTTCTGTTATTGTTTGAGTTGAATGTGATTTTATTTTGCAACCTTGCTTTAAGTTGTTTAAACTGACCTACGCCACCTAACACGGACTTGAAGCAAATTCTTATAGATACGACTTCAAAACCGCTCATAGACATTGTTTGGATCTGAATACCTTCGTCTTCTTATCTTGGGAAAACTGACAAACGAAATGTCTAATTGCGGTAAGTTTTTATTTTCTATATATTGGCCCACTCAGGTATATGACTTAATGTCCTATGTCCCCTGGATGGGACTCAGGTATATAGGTCCACTTAAGCATATAGGTAGGCGAGTCCACTTAGGTATATATGTAAGTGTTGTCTTTAAGACAAACTTAACATTTGAAATAAAGTACATATCGATAAACAAATCACATTTTTATTCTTTAAAGAAACAAAGTGAATAATTAATAAGACCCTAGTCCAAAATTATTGTAATTTGTAAGATAGTAGAACATAATTCAAATCAAACAAATTACAAAGTCACTGAGATAATATCAGTCAATGAGATGAGCACTTACTTAAAATTAAACTATTTGCTTGACCTTCAAATGCTATGTTTTCTGTAATGTTAGAACTTCATACTGCCTTATCAATTTGTAAAGAATAAAGTTAATTCTATTGGTGTTTGTATGTTAAATATTTTATCTAAGTACATTGATATTTCTCAGGACCTGCGCTACAAAAAAGTTGTGTTCATTGGTTACCCATTTATTTTTTATTTTTTTTCCCAAGTTAAGTGAATTGTGAATTCTTTTGGAGAAAAAAGTGATCCTATTTAGCCTTTAACCATTATTGTGTTGATTTAGACCTGTTCGTATAGAAAAACAAACTACTAATAATTATTATTATTGTATTTTATTTATGTAAAGATACTTAATTTTCTGTTTTAGGAAGCATGGCCATAGAACATATAAACCATGATGAACTGCGTATAACAGATATCTGTGGATCAATCATTTTGAAAATAAAGTGCAAAATGAAGTTGGAAAAAAGACCCGCATTACAAAGAAGTGGACGCTATGGCTGGAAGCTATAGGACCAATTGTCAACTTCATCTTCTGCGGTGTCAGTTGATGGTCCATCAACCACGAGTGGAGTACCTTCATATCCTCACACTTCTGCGGCCAAGTCCATAACGTCGTCACAAGATGCAGCTCTGAAAGCCTGTTCGGTTCTGTATTCTGGGCTGGCGGGACAGTGTGCGCAGAGAAATTTGATTAGTTTATAATTGAATTATGTACATGTGTTTTGCTCAATAATTAAGTTGAATTGGTACTTTTTGCAGATAAAAATCTATTTTTGTTTATTTATAAAACAAATTGTAATTTTCTTTGAAACGGTCGCTTATTGTTTTTTGTACATATTAGTTAAACAAATGCATATATTTTTTTATAATTTTAACATTTAACATGACTTTCTAATGGAAAACTTATTAGTAGTCAAAAATCACGATTTTTGTTAAATGAGAAAGAAAAAGTTTTTACATATAAATTTATATTAGGTACTTATTATATTTGTCTAATCATTAACCTATTTTCGTAAAGGTAAGTACGCAAGTTAGTGTTCATGCTGTTACTTATACTGTTAGCTTGATAACAATACTTTTATAAAATTTTGTCAGTTTGTGAAAACTAGCCAAGTCAAATCTTGATATTGAATTACACCCCAATTAACATAAATGCATTGAGTATGTCGCATGTCCTTGTATCTAAAAAATTTAGTGCAAAGAACTTGGCGCCCATATAGATCTCAATTCTTTTGTCGGCGAAGCTTGCCTCTTAGCAAAATTACTCTGCTGGGTTTTTAGGGTTCCGTACCTCAATCGAAAAAACGGAACCCTTATAGGATCACTTTGTTGTCCGTCCGTCCGTCTATCTGTCAAGACTCTTTATTTCGAGAATGCGTTGAGGTATCCAGTTGAAATTAACATAATATACTCAGGTTTGCGGTTCCTTGAACCTGTGAAATATTTAACTTCTACGTTAGCGTGAAAAAAGAGATACGGCCGTTTATATCGCAAAAAATGTACATTTCGACACTCAAGGGAATCACAATGATAGGGTACTTCCCGATGACCTAGAACTATAAAATTTGGCAAGTAATATCGTCACATACTACAAATACTTATCAAATCTGAAAATTATACATTTGTAAAAAAAATATTAAAAATATAGTCCCTGTAATACATCAAATTTGAAGAAGTCGGTTGCGTTATGTTTGCACGTCATTTGTATGCGGCGTCATATATTTCAGGTGCAAACTTAACAGGCTAATTAAGATGAGATAAGTGAAAGTGTGTACGGAACCCTCCGTACGCGGTTTTATTTCTTTTATTGATGAAATTTGGGGTTCTAGTTGTTCTAAAGGATCTAAATACATAAGCTAAATTTCATGTTTTTATCTTAAATAGATTTGGAGTTATTGGGGGGTGCGTGTGCTAGCTCTCTCTCACTGAGCGTAAACGTGAGCGAGATGGAAGTGCATGCTCGGAAGCGCGGAAATCATGTTTTTTGAGTTGTGTCATAAACGTGTGCATTTTATATTGAAAATACTTTTACAGTTTTTGAGAACTTATAATAAAATTGTGCATCTATTAAGCTAAAAAACCGGCCAAGAGCATGTCGGGTCACGCTCAGTGTAGGGTTCCGTAGTTGCTCATCCTTCACAATAAACTGCTGTTTTAAGCCAGAGGTTTAAGTTAAGAAAGATTTTAAGCTCTATAAAAAGGTAGTAAACGCCCTAGAAACTGTAATCACTTATTACCTTCTGGAAGTCAACTTACGTCCTTTTAAAGAAAAAATATGAAATTTGGCGATAACTCAAAAACGGCTCGACCGATTTTGTTCAATATAGTTTTCATTGATAGTATTTATAAGGCTTCATTTACATGAATTTTTCCGATTTTTTTTGACCCGTGGTTGAAAAGTTAGATGGGGGGGGGGGGACACTATGTTTTTTTTGGAGCGAATATTTACAAAACTGCTGATTTTATCAAAAAATTATGTTAGAAGACCCCCATTATTTTTACAAGACCTATCCAACGACACCCCACACACTAGTGTTGAAAAGATAAAAAAAATTCACCCCCACTTTAGGTGTTCGAGAGGTACCCGAAAAATATAAAATTTTTAAATTTTTATTTTACCGTTCTGTCGGCGTTATACATACACATACTTATACCAAATTTCAGCTTTCTAGTACTAATGATCACGGAGCTAAGCCGCGGACGGACAGACGGACAGACGGACATGGCGAAACTATAAGGGTTCCTAGTTGACTAATAAATAAGAATATTATGAATTTTTGCGATAACTCAAAAACAGCTTGACCGATTTTATTCAATATAGTTTTCATTGAAAGTACTTAAGTATAAACCCTCATTTTCATGAATTTTTCCATATTTCTTTGACCGTGGTTGAAAAGTTAGAGGGGGGGGGGCGGACAATTTTTATAATTTTCGGAGCAAATTTTACAAAACTGCTGATTTTATCAAAAAATAATGTTTGGAGACCCCTTTTATTTTTCAAAGACCTATTCAATGACACCCCACACATTAGTGTTGAAACGAAAAAAAAAACACCCCCACTATAGGTAACGCTCTTTAGCGATAAGACCGCCTGTTGTCTACCGTTATTAAAAACATTGTTCTGTATTGAATTTGTAAATTTTTTTTTGGTGTGCAATAAAGCATTTTGTATTTTTTTTTGTGTTCGAGAGGTAGGTACCTGAAAAGTTTATTTTTTGGTTTTTATTTTACCGTTATTTCGGCGTAATACATACTCATACCAAATTTCAGCTTTTTAGTACTAATGATCACGGAGCTAAGCCGCGGACGGACGGACAGACGGACATGGCGAAACTATAAGGGTAGTTGACTACGGAACCCTAAAAAGGGTTATGTTTGAGAGATAAAACTATCGAGAAAATTATTACTAATCGTGTTTTCACGCTGACAAGATTGAAGAAAAACTGTTTAAGTTTCTTATTTTCAAGGGACAGATTTTTAATCGCTATGGATGTTGAGATCTAGGATCATTCACCTGACGAATTTTGCATGGGTGGGCTCTTAAGTAGTGTAAATATGACATGTGGTGATTATTATGAAATAAAGCAGACAATGATCCTGTACCTATATTGTTCTTATTTAATATTAAAGCAATGCAGGGTCATTCTTATTATCTAACTTTATCCTTACCGGTCCCAAACATCATTTGAATGTTTAAGAAAAGTGACTGCATTATAAAGTTTTTACAAGATTATGAAAGGAAGAAGGTTTAAACATAAACTCAGAAAAAAGGCTTAAGACCTTAACAGTTATGGCCCGGTAAGGATAAATTAGAAAAAAGTTACATTTGTTGATGAGAATGACTCTCCGAACGAATACAGTTACCCTTCAACCTCCCAGATTACTGCACAGAAAAATACAGTCAATTATCTCGCGCGAGAAATTGTAGTTTGTGACTGTTGAGCTTTGTGCTTACGAAAAAAGGTATAGATATTATAGTATAGATAGGTACGGTACGGCCCGTCTGAAAGAGATGCCGATACGATTCAAGGTCAGTGCGCATAAGACATTGAGATGCTACTCGTACGATGCCTGCAAAAACGTTTTCTGCATTGACTTGCGTCCGCGCGTGACAGAAAAAGACGCCATCTATCGATCATGTGACGTTATAGTTAGGCTATAGAACAAGAAAGCACGCACATCATGTTCCCATTTCTTATTTAGATGGCGTGACCGAGACGCATAAATCGCAGTCTCACTACTGCCATCTGTTGGATAATCGACGGAAATAAAATAGCCAGTTGAATAGCCAGAGTTAGGGTCGTTCCATTTCCTAGTACCGCTTCGTCAATCTGTACTAGTATAGTATTATATAATCTGTGACTGGAGGCACTGCTTAGAAGATACGTACCTATACCTAATCACTTTTTCACCAAAAATAGCCCAGCCTCCAACGAGACTCCAGACTTCAACGAGAAGTAATCGTATGATCGAGAACAACAGAACAAGTTACGTGCAAACTATATAGATGCGAGTTAATTCGATTCCTCGTGAATCTGGTCATCATCGCTAAATGGTATGGGGCCAATTTGGAGATATCTCCCACCAACAAGAAGAAACCGGCCAAGTGCGAGTCGGACTCAAGCACCGAGGATTCCGTACAACACTTATCCCATCTTAACTGGCCGGGTTAAGTTAAGTTTGCACTTGGTATGTATGGCGCCAGATACAAATGAGGTGCAAAGTTAAAGCAACCGATCACGTTTGTTGTGTGGCCCCTTAAATATTTATTTTATTATATTTGTTAGTATTTGTTGTTATAGCGGCAACGGGAATACATCATCTGTTAAAATTTCAACTGTCTAACTATTAGGGTTCATGAGATACAGCCTGGTGACAAACGGACAGACAGACGGACGGACAGCGGAGTCTTAATAATAACCGTTTGGGTACCAAACCCGAAAAATACAACCGAATTCGGAACCTTTTTTTTGATTCGGTTGAAAATACTGGTATAGTTTACCAACAGAAGAACGAATAAAAAGTAAAAGAAGTTCATGGTGCCTATTAAAAATATAATCTCCTCAAACCATCCCTCTATGTAGGGTATGGCAGCACACCTATAATCCATGTCTGTTGTTGGCATTTCCTCCTTCCTTCTGTTCTCCGCCATCTCTTTAATATAATGGCTGACATACAACTTGCTCGGTAATACTAATTTTAATCATTTAATAATGTTAATTAATTTAACATAAAACAAAACGTAGTCCCTTCCTAGTCATAATGTAGTATAAGTAAATAATTGTTTTTGCCGTGTATCTTTTGTAAATAAAATAATACTGGGTACTCCTGCATATCTATATTGTGGTATCGACTTCACGCGCCCTGGTAACTATCCTCAATCAAGCTACGAGCGATCTGCCCCTCTGGCGCAGGTCTCACAGGTTCCGGACCCAGCGCAAGCTTTAACGAAAGCGGAAGACAAGGATCGGTTGCAGTTCGTCGCATGGTAATATTATAACCTAACTTAACCTAACCACATCATGGCGGCGGCGACCGGCAGCGTGAGTGAGCAAGTGCCTCACGCTACATTCTCGTTCGATAAATTAGATGGAGTGGCCAATTACTTAAACTGGAAATGTTGCATGCGTCATGCATTAATTATGGAAGGTTTGTGGGCTGCGGTTGAAGGCACCGACACGGATGTGACCAAAGGTCAACGTGTCCTAGCAAGGATATATCTCTCAGTGAAACCGCATTGCATACAACACATTAGAACAGCAGACACTGCTAAAGCGGCATGGACCAACTTACAACATATTTTTAAAGACAAGGGTCTCTTCAGGAGAGTTGTGCTCCTAAGGCAGTTGCATCGGGCAAGCCGTGCAGATAATGGTTCGATGCAGCAGTACCTCGAGGCTGGCACCACCTTGGCACAGAAGCTCGATGACATCGGCCGCAAGATTCCGGATGAGGAAGTCGTAGAGCTACTGGACTGCCGCAGGAATACGACATACTGGTTTCAAGCTTGGAGGCTGCGAATTTGTCAAGTAGCCTTACAACAGAGATGGTGCGAGCCCGGCTGTTACAACAGGAGTTCCAATGACGGTGCCAACGCTAATACTGCCTTATTCAGCAAGAATAGTCCCAGGAAACTATATTGTACCTACTGCAAGAAGCCGAATCATCACAAGTCTAAATGTTCAAAATTGAAAAGTGATAAAAGGAATAGTGACAAGGTGCAACATAGTCTTTCAGTGTACGTGCTCGCTGCTTATAGCTCTGAAGATTGGCTGTACGAATTCCATGTGTAAGCATGAACACTATTTTAAAACTCTTGACAAAAATTTTAGCTGTGTCATTTCATTACTGTTGCTAATAAAGATAAGTACCTTGCAATCCAAAGGTATCGGTAATGTTGAAGGTGTTTTGAAAAATAATGTATTTAGAACAGTTGAAAATATGATGTATTTGCCCCAAATTGCAACAGATGTAATATCTGTGTGAAAGTTAACCTAGAAAGGACACACAATTTTATTTAAAGATGAGAAATGTCATCTTTAACAAATTTCAAGAATGTTTAAGATTAATGTTTAAGATTGTGTAAGTTATTTCAATCCACAGAACAACATTGCTTCAGCATGTGTGCAAAGTCACCACAACCCTACAAGTAAGGAGTCGATCCACATCTGGTGTGTCGTCTGATGCTACGAGGGAGCACCAATGTGCTGAAGGAACCTCTGACGTGCCTGCGCGCGTCTGGCATCGCCGTCTATCACATCTAAGCAAAACAAGTATGTGCAAACTTCGTAATATTTCCTGGGTTGATTGCAAAAAAATTGTTCATAGTTAAAAGCTTAGTTAACAAAAAATCACGATCGCTTCCTTTGTGTGACGAAAGTTAGTCATACAAAATGTATGGGTAACTTTCGTCACACAAAGGAATCAATTAAGTTTTGTTTTAATTAAAGCCCTAAACTATGTAATTTTTTTTTGCAATCGACCCCTATGGCTTAATGAAATTTAAGCCATACAAAATATTACGAAGATTGTGAGCTTAGGAATGTTAAAAGTTTTCCTACGGGTGAAGCTAGGAGAGCCCAATAAATTCTCATGCCCAATTTATCGGAAAATGACACCACACTCGAGGTATTGGGTGAATAGAAGCTGATATGTTATTTTATCTGAAGCGCGACGGCGTGTAACTTTGACTGCCCCCCTTCCTACCCGCCAGGGGGAGGTTGATAGCTACCGCGCTAAATTAGCTTAGTTTTACGTATATTACATCTGTGCCAAGTGAATTCATCCGATACCCAAATTTGCACCTTCCATACATGGGGTGACCCTACTTCCCGCACTATCTTACGATCTCTCTCTATTAAGTTCGTAGGTACTCTTTGGTTGTGTGCTGATTTTTGGAACAGTTTTTCTCGAAGTTTCTTGTTTGTCGTGAAAATAAGTAAATCAATACAAAAACCATTTTTCATCAGTCTAGCAAGTATGAAAATCAAAATATAAGTAAGTACCGTACTTTTCAATCTCATGACGCCGCAACGTAACCCAAGTTGCAGCCCACGACACGATGATTTACTATGTATTAATTGAGTATATTTTTTCAGCCGATTTCGATAAACGAGGAGGTTCTCAATTCGGCTGTATGTTTTTGCGGTCCTATTGTATCAAAATGCCTTTAATTATTGTGTACTATTTTTATTCAGGCACAAATATACAGCAGTCAGAGTCCATAGAGGCGATCGTAGAGTCGCATCATGCCATGTTGGCTGGCCGTGAGCGGAGTGGCGCTGGAGGCAGCTCCGTCGATGTCCTCGTAGAGCAGCGGGCGCGCCGCCGGCGGCCACGAGCCGCTGCACGCCGAACGAGTGGGGTTGCTGAAACATTTACAATAAGTAATTCAGCAGTTTTTAAACACCGACAAAAAAAGATGGGCTTAGATCCTGAAACATAGTTGAAGCGATATATTATGACAAGCACTTTGAGATCCAAGATCTTTAACGATACTGACGAATTGACATTGTACAATTAACAAGCATTCAGACAATCTGTTCCTATTCTACTTACTCTAGCTTCCGCTTTCAAACTTTTTAATCGCCTTACCTACAACGGACGAAGTTACCGACGGCATTTATCATAAAATCCTTAACCGCCTCGTCATTTTTATTCAACCTGGTATTCTGAAGAATGGAGTTCACTCGCAGCACATATGAAAGGTCTTCCAGATGACCAGCGCCTTCGTAATGCAGTTTGAACGCTTGTTTAAGCGCAGTGACGTCACTGCTGTAAGAGAACTGATATAGGAACACGGGTGCAGTGTTTGTAGCTGCTCTGATTTCTGCTAATTTTATTGCATGATAAATAAACGCGGATTCAGAGCAAGATACGATGTATTGGTCAAGCGTTGGTGTTCCATTGAAGTATCTGTCAAACATCTGTTTGGTAGCTGTCTCCTTCTCTTCATCCGAGAGTGAGAAAAGGAGTTTTACCGGTAGGATGCTAGTTGCGTTCTCATTAATCTTGTTTATAACATCATTATTTTCAAACATATTCCTTAAACTCGCACACTCTACGTTTGTGAATCCTATCAGAAGCGGGTATTCGCTTCCTCTTCTATTAGCTACTGACACATCAGGATCTTCATTAATAATTCTCGCCACTCCGTTAAATTCTGATTCCACTACAATGCCGAAATTACCAAGTCCTATAGATTTCCGGACATTAGCATTCGCTTCCAGGAGGGTTTCGTATGGTAGCTCGATGAGTGTTCTATGGATTTCGTCTGCGTCTGTGCTGTTGATCCCTAATTTCTTCAGGAAGGTGCTCTTGACGAACTCGGCGTACTGCGCCGTGGTGGAGCAGAAGCCGGAGATGGCAGTGCCACTCATCATGATTACTCTGTAAAGTGATAAAAGTATTAGTTAACAACCGGCCGAGAGCATGAAAATGAAATGAAAATGAAATTTTGCGGTTAAAAACTTACTCGACCAATTTTATTAAATACTAGCTTTTGCCCGCGGCTTCGCACGCGTTAAAAAAAATACGTTCACTTGGCATAACTTGGCATTTGGCATTGGCTTGGTATAACTCAAGCCCCCCATATTTTTTGTTTACTGTATCTTTGGAATATTTGAATGCTTTCACGGACATGATTCCTTGTTCATTTTAGATTCAATTTCTACTTTTTTGTTTTGTTTTCTCAATGCGAGGCCTCCGACATTTTTGTGCACTGTCTCAATTGGTTACTTAAATAAAGTCATGCTCTCTTCTTTCCGTTGTGGTATATTGTCTTGCTTAGTGCCCCCGCTTTTTTGGTCATCGTTTCCTTAGAATACTTAATCGTTTGTTCAGAATTGCTTTCCTGTCACCGTTTTAAGGTTTATGTATTCTCAATGTGAGCAATACTGCATTTTTGTTATCTATCTCTTCAGATTACTTGAAAGTTACACCAGTCTTGCTTTTTTCTTTCCGTTTGTTATATTGTTTTTTCTTTGCGTCTCCCGTATGGTTTGGTCACCATCCCCATTTAGAACCCTTTAAAGTTTGATCAGACTTGCTTTCTTGATTCCGTTTTAGGGTTTTGTTTCTATTTAATGCGAGCACTATGCCATTTTTTTTCACTATCGTTACTTTAAAGGTTGAGCAGAATTGCTTTCTCGTTAGCGTTTTTAAGTTTTGTGTCTTCTTGATCAACATATCTACAGGTAACTTAGGCGTTTCAACCGATTTACTTTAATTTTTCAATTTTAGCATGTAATGTTTTTTAATAGCGGGCGGCTCTGCCCCCCCGAACTCCCCGTCTTTTTCAATGCCATCTCTTCGTGTTACTTAAAAGTTTTATCAGTCTTCCTTTCTTCTTTCCGTTGGGCGAGGTTTTTTCTTTGTGCTTCCCGTCTGGTTTGGTCACCATCTGTTTAGAATCCTTTAAAGTTTGATCAGACATGCTTTCTTGATTCCGTTTTAAGGATTTGTGTTTTCTTAATGCGAGCACTATGCAACTTTAGTTCACTTTCTTTTCAGGTTACTTAACAGTTTGATCAGACTTGTTTTCTAGTTTGCATTTTAAGGCTTTGTCTTTTCTTTCTTTTCTTTCTTGATCACTATATCTACAGGTCATTTAGCCTTTCATCAGATTTACTTTTAATTTTCAGTTTTAGCATATTGCATTTTCTAAGTGCGGGGGGCTCCGCCCCCTGAGCCCCCCGTCTTTCTCAATACCATCTCTTCGTGTTACTTAAAAGTTTCATCAGTCGTGCTTACTTATTTTCGTTGTGCAATATTGTTTTTTCTTCGTGCCTCCCGTCTGGTTTGGTCACCACATCTTCTTCTTCTTCGAATTCTTTAGTTTGATCAGACTTGCTTTGTTAATTTTCTTTTTATGGATTTATGTATTATAATGCGAGTACTAAGCCATTTTAATTCAATATATTTTCAGGTTGCTTTTATGTTTGATCAGACTTGTTTTCTTGTTAGCGTTTTAAGGTTTTACGTTTTCTTCATCACCATATCTACAGGTCACTTAGCCTTTTATCAGATTTAATTGAATTTTTCAGTTTTAGCAAATGACATTTTCTGAGTGCTCTGCGCCCCGAGCCCCCCGTATTTTTAAATACCATCTCTTCGTGCTGCTTAAAAGTTTTATCAGTCTTGCTTTTTTCTTTCCGTATTGCGATATAATTAACTTAGTGCCTTCCGTCTCTGTTAGTCACCATCTCTTTAGAATACCTAAACGATTGGTCAAACCTGCTTTCTTGTTTCCGTTTCATTAATGCGAGTACTGTGCCATTATCGTTCACTATCTTTACTCGGGTTACTCAAAAAGTTGTGCGGACTTGCTTTCTCGTTAGCGAAGGTTTTATGTTTTCTTGATCACCATATCTACACGCCTATCATCAGATTTACTTTATTTTTCTGTTTTAGCATGTTATACATTTTTTTTCAATAACATCTTTTCGTGTTATTTAAAAGTTTCATCAGACGTGCTTTCTTCTTTCCGTTGTGCGATATTGTTTTTTCTTCGTGCTTCCCGTCTGGTTGGGTCGCCATCTCTTTAGAATCCTTTAAAGTTTGATCAGACTTGCGTTCTCGATTCCGTTTTAAGATTTTGTGTTTTCTTAATGCGAGCACTAAGCCATTTTAGTTCACTATCTTTTCAGGTTACTTAAAAGTTTGATGAGACTTGCTTTCTTGTTAGCCTTTTAGGGTTTTGTTTTTTCTTGATCACCATATATCTACAGGTAACTTAGCCTTTCATCAAAGCTACTTGAATTTTTCAGTTTTAGCATGTAGTATTTTGTTAGAGCGGGGGGCTCCGCCCCCCAAGCCCCCCGTTTTTTTTCAATACCATCTCTTCGTATTGCTTAAGTTTCATCAGCTTTGCTTTCTTTTTTCCGTTGTACGATAATGTTTTTTCTTATTGCCTCCCGTCGCTGTTAGTCACCATCTCTTTAGAAATACTTAAAAGTTTAATCAAACGTTGTTTGAGATAGTTTATATTTTGTCTAAACACATACTGACGCTGAACGGCCCTCGAGCTGTCAACTTAAACTTTGCATCAGCTGTATTAAAATTAAAGAAATTAATTGTACATAGAATAACATTTAAATGTATCACTCATTAACTTCAAATTTGTGTAAGAGGTCGTAGTAGACGTAGTAATATAGTGAACGTATGTTATAACGCGAGCGCAGCGGGTAAAAGCTAGTAAAACAATACACAAATTACAGACCAATCCACTCACTTCGCCATTGCGAAAACTCTGCTGCGGACGGCACCTCGGGGAAAACTACTGTTTAAAGCTCACAGATGGCGCTACTGGTAGCACTTATGCGCGTATCATATTTCATTAACTTTCCGTAAATATTTATACGTCAAAGGATAAAATTGATTTTAAATAGTTTTATTTTGATTATTTTCTCAAGAAAGTAAAAAACAACTTATTTATTCATTTCAAATTTTCTCCGCGTCTCAGTACGTTTATGAAAAGAGGGTCAATATTTATAAACTACTGAGTAAATACATGAATTTAAATGCAATAATAGAGTGGTAGTTCCCATTGTTGCATCGCGAAATTAATAATTACAAAATTGTGTTCAGTTTTGTTTAATAAAATGATCATTTCGTGTACCACTAAGGCCATCTACTGCCTCGGTGTCCGTAACTCGGCGACTCGTCCAACCTCAGAGCTATTGTCCCCCGGTGGGTAGCGCAGGCCGCCACCCGCGGGGTACGCGTGTTTCTAAATTCAAATTCACGACGCTGATGGATGACGCTATGAGATGCACACGACTTCATTCGCGTATTTTTTCTTTACCGTAGACGGAAAAAAACTATCCTATAACCATTCTTCACCACCATCTTCGGATGTCCAGCTATCCATGTACCAAAAATGGTTAAAATCCGTCCAGCCATTTCGGCGTGATTAGAGGACAAAGGATTTTATGAAAACAGATGGCGCCAGGTTGGCACGGCGACGCGTGTCTATACAAAACAACTAAGTATCAAGCTGCATCACGCTATCAATATTTTTCCTGAAATCATGACCCCATAGAAAATTTATTTTCAGTATAAATTTAGGTTTTTATAATAGTATAGATATCATTTTTAATATTTATTGTTTTAAACTATTCAAAGCACCTTGAAAATTAATTTGCTCATAGTACTACCTGAACATAATATATATTAACGACATTTATTAAGATGACAATAAATTATTTTCATCTACAATGTTACTAATAATATGACCTGTCATAATAATTTCCTAAGTAACGCCATAAGATTCAGGTGTCAACTTAACTCAATCGCGTACGTCAATAATGGCGACAGCACCACTGAACGGATACGTGATGGCCTCACTGTTTTGTTATCCGTGGTATTATGAATAAGGAAGCAAAGGAAAACGCATGAGATGACACGGTTATTATTACAGTAGTTTCTTAGTGGTTCTGGGTTCAAATCCCGGCTAGGTGAAATCCTTTCTACATTGTAAATTTAATGATTTTGTCTTGTCTCGAATCATGGTTGTTTTTAATACAAAATGCATACATTGTCGAGCAGCAACTCTCAATAACTGATACACTGCTGCTTACATTTGTATGCGATCAATATTCAACAACTTCGGTAGTAATTCTCGAAGTCCAGGTTAACCATCACAGCTACACCCTAGCTTGTGCCGAATCGTGGTCACAGGCACGCAACGACGTGCATCGACTCTCGGGTACCGTGTCGAGGGGCACATCATTGTATGGAGTTGGTGTTATTAACTTAGGAAAAATCTTAACAGCGCGATGCAGCTGATAGTATGGAGGTTTTGACAAAGTAACAACGCCATCTAGCGGAAAATTGGGTCGTTGAGAATAATCCGCGCGGTGAGCCGCGCGGAGGTATTATGTCGAATTTATACTTTTTAGTTTTTGTACACGTAAGAGCCACGCGGGGGTCGCGTCGTTCTAAATTCAAAATCACAAACGCTGTCATTATAAGGTTACACATTGTAAGGAAAATATTTCATAGAATTTATGTTTTCAGATATTAATATTAATCATAATAAAAAGTATCCTATAACCATCTTTGGATGTTCAGCTATTCCTGTACCAAAATTGGTAACTTTTTATCCAGCCGTTTCGGCTACATTAGAGGACAAAGGTTTTTTTGAAAACAGATGGCGCCAGGTTGGCACGGCGAAGCGTGTCCATACAAAACAACTATCCGGCTGCATCACGCTATCGAGATTTTTCCTGAAATCATGACCTCCCTCCATAGAAAATTTATTTTCAATACAAATTTAGGATTTTATAATAGTATAGATAGTTTTTATTGAAAGTACTTAAAGGCCTCATTTTCATGAATTTTTCCATAATCTTTTGACCCGTGGTTTAAAAGTTAGAGGGGGGGGGCTATTATTTTTATTTTCGGAGCGAATATTTTCTAAACTGGTTACTTTATAATTTTTTTTTTAGTTTTTATTCTACCGTTTGCGTCGGCGTGATACATACACATACTCATACCAAATGTCAGCTTTTTAGTAGGTACTAATGATCACGGAGCTAAGCCGCGGACGGAAAGACGGACAGACGGACATGGCGAAACTATAAGGGTTATTCCTAGTTGACTACGGAACTGTGTGTATTTTCATTTACAGTAAACAAATCAAGCATGTTAGTTGGAACGAAATAATATTATATTATATTATTATTTGTATCTCGTTATCGAGTCTCGGGCTCATACGTCCCGGTCTTTTGGAAGGCTTGCGTGGGGATATGGATCCAACACGTAGAGGCCTCTTGGAGAAATTTGCTGTGGCTGTAGCCCTGCTGGGACCCGTTCCTGATCATATCAATAAGATGATACATCCATTAACCGGTCCCAGCAGGTGGTTGAACTATATTATTATTATTATTATATTATTATTCGAATGAATATCCTGAGTAAAATTTTTTTTACAGCCTGTTAGTTTATTTTTTGGCAGATATGTGGGAGGGTGTACTTTTTTATTGGTTAATAATAGTTAATGGTGATGATAATTAGAAAAAAAAATAATGCATAGTTTAGTATGAATGTTACTTTACATGTCAATTTTTGGTACGAATTGAAAAATTTGGAAATCATATAATTTTTTTTTATTACTGATTGAACTAAAATGCATATAGGATTCAACCTCTTCCAAATATTCCCCTGTATTTATCACCTCCAGAAGTTCCTACATCGTTTTTCCAAACACCATATTATATATAGCTTACTATACTCTTGAGCATCTCCGATTGTGCACAACGCTACTAAGCTAAGCTAGCTAAGCCGCGGACGAACGGACAAACGGACAGACGGACATGGCGAAACTATAAAAGTTCCTAGTTGACTACGGAACCCTAAAAATTGCATTTTGAATGATTTAGTAACTGACCGAGCCAACGAAGCGTCTCCGTTTTAGCTTGGCCAAAAATAATTTCGTATGCGTATGCCCGTATGTAAGAATTCTCATACAATTTTGTGAGTAGGTTCGATAAGTAGGTAGGTATTTAGATTTTTTGACGATTCAGTCCAAATGGCGTAGATAAGGATTCAGACCCTATGATTGACGTAGGTGGCTAGTTTAATGAACGTATGATTAATTAAAAGATAACCGAAATTTATCTGCTTTGCCCGAAGGTTGACTGGTTGGTAGAGAATACCTCATGGCATTAAGTCCGCCTTTTGTAAGATCAGTTTTTTCTTTTGTGCAATGAAGATTAAATAAATAATAAATTAATGAATAAATAAATAAACTAATCGAATTAATTAATGAATAGGTAATGAACTGAGGACAGAACTTCTGCCAAGTACCACCACTACGAGTAGAACCGTCACTCTCAAAATCCGTTTTCTTCTTTAACTTAAGAGCTTCGCTCTTGTCGGTGTCGCAATCACCAGCTGTCTCTTTCTTGGGCTTCCTCCTTCACTTCTTGGTGACAAGACATGACTTTAACCTTTTCTTTTATTTGCTCAAAGTAATTTCGTCTTGGCCTTCCTCTAGCTCGCTTTCCCTAGATTTTCCCTTCTATGATATTTTTCAGGAAAAAGTCATGTCATACCAGATGCCCTATCATATTTCCTCTTCTACTTATATTATTTAGTGTTAGAAGTGTCCTTTTCTCTCCTATCCTATTCAAGACCTCTTCTTTGGAGTTTTTTTCCATCCAGCGTATGCCTTCCATCCTCCTTCAGCACCACGTCTGGAACTCCTCCAACCTCGGCCTGTCTTTCTGTATCAGGGTCCACGTTTCACTGCCATACAATGCTGCACTCCATACATGCGATTTTATAAACTGTTTTCTGGTTTTCATTGATATTTTGGATCTGAATATTTTTTTTTAAATTAAATGCCTGTTTGGCCGTGGCTCTTCTAGCAATAATATCGTGACTATATCTCGATTTATTGTCGATAATACTGCTTAAATATTTACAATGTTCAATTATTGAGTTATTGAATTTGATTGTTTTATCTTTTGAGTTAGTTTATGATGCCGTAAGGATTTTAGTTTTGTTTATGTTGATTTTTAATTCAAACTCTTTAAATATTAATTCCATAGTGTTTAAGTAGTTTTTTCCAATTTAGTGGCAAAACTTATAAAAAATATCAACAGAATCCGTTTTTAAATTAATATTGAAATATAAGTAAATTATTTAAATATGTCGGAGACGGTCATGAGTATGGACGCTCAACGAAGCCGGCGCGTCATTGGAAGGCGACAGTAGCGCCCCCTTGAACCTGTTTTGGCGCGCTAGACCGAGTCTTGGCGGTTCACTCAGCCAACGCCGACCACACTTCACTGTGGGTCACCATCGAGTGCACTACTGCCTTGGAACTGTCCCGTTTCGTTGTGCTATACCAAGTTTAGAGTCAGTGTTATAACCCTGCAATGTGCCTAGTGTTAATTTAATTTAAGACTATTCTATTCGAGACTTCGATAACCTAGCTTACAGACCTCTGGGCCAGGAACTGTTATTTTGTGCTTCATTGTATAAGGAATAAATCAAGTTAATTGTATCTGAAGTGTTTCATCTCGCTCGAACTACCTCCTCGTCCACAACTATATCGAATAGCTCAACTAATGTGCCACACCACACCGGCCATCCAGACCCGTCCACGACATCAGAAGTTGGGATGGTATCTACGGCCCATGAGCGAACACGAAGAATGACGGAACACGAAGCGAATAAAACGGAAGAAATTTTTTTGTGGTTACTCTTTGAAATACAACGAACTTGACATCAAGGAACAGGAGCTACAAGCGTTTCCGTTATCGAAACTCAAGCTAACACCGTCACGGAGACCTACAAAACCGTATGAAAACAAATGAAGATTGCACTGTTTAAATTGTTTTCATTGCGAGAGAAACGGACATGAAAAATTCGATTGCTTACTTCGTATAAAAGAAAACTACGACTTACCTCGGCGACAAAAGCCAGCAGTCACAATACGAACTACATCGAAATTCATTGTTTGCTTCAATAACAGCGGGACACATCGTCAGTCGTTGCACCAGTGGAATTGACCCAGAAGCGACGGTCAACTACGACGTAGGCACCATGGCCCCACAGACAGATTTTAAAATCTCAGGTCAGTCGTTAACTTTTCACTACGATTCCGATATAGTTTTCACAAATAAAAGTGTAGCTAGATGCTGGGGTAGACTTGAGTCGCACTTATTCAGTTTAGTGTAGTGGGTATTTGTCAAAAAAAGTATTACCAGTATATCCTCTAAGTAAAAGTTGAATATTGCGTGATAGAAATTAATAATCATTTGAAACAAAGTTTATTGCACGTTTTTTAAACGATTGTTTTCGTAGTGATAATAATATGACCGAACGCGAAATGTTTCTAAAGAGATTTAGTGTTGATTAATATGACCACTACGCAGTTTACCTACCATTATTAAAGTTTATCATTTAAAAATTGCGCTATGAGAGTGCATCAATCATACACACAGTACTTAGTAGTAGGAGCGGCTGCTTTAATAATCTACCCTCGGTTCATGATTTTCCAATCGTTCTGTAGAATTTAATTTGTTGACATCTTGAATACTTTCTTACTCGGTGTACATTAGCTGGTGTATAGTTTAGTGCCTATAACTTCCGTAAGAACTGGTGAGCCTGAGATTTGTTTACGATTTGTAAACGATTCTAATGTTACTTTTAACTGTGGTGATCGCTTTAGCCTAAAATATTTAAACTGGAGACACTAATAGGATTAGGAAAATATTAGGACACGAGAATTTGAGATTGAAGTTTGATTTTTATCATTAATGTTTGAATAATCGGTAAAGCCCTGGTAATCCAAAAAATATCATACAAAGTAAAGTTTGTTATTAAAGTGCAAATAATGATTTGATTTAAATCTCTTCTTGCATCTACGCCGTAGATTATTTGTTCACATTAACGAATCATAATTTCAGTACACCTAACTTTGTTAGATTGATTTGAATTTCCTTTTTTTGTTGGATTTAAGGTTAGAATGACCGAGCTTTGTGATACTGTGCTTGAAGTTTTTGTTTTAGGAAAAGATACGCGAACTTAGCAGCTAACAGCGAAGCCATGAGTCGTCTGCTTCAGCTGCCGCGGTACGAAACATCGCGTAAAGAACTGCGCGAAGGCGAACAACAGGGCGCCTTCAACCACGGGGAAGAGGGTTGACGTGTGACGTCACCACACCGCACCATATGAGACAATCTGGTGAGGAGTTCTCATTTTATTGTGATTTGTTTGCCGAGTGATCGCTTATGGACAAATTTCCAATAAGTTTCATGGCAAACGAGTGCATTATTCAGTGACTATGTAGGACATGTATCAGTCTAGCTAAAATTATTAGTACTGTGCAGAAATCGAGTTACTGGAGCGAGCCTATTAGAAATGTTGACATGTAGTATTGTAAATTGCAAGACCATTTATCATTGACTTTCGAACGTACAAATACGCTCATGACCGTATACCTTTAGCAGTTTAGAGTTAGATTATTCGAGCGATGATAATGAAGTTGTCGGTACTTCTGCTGGTCCAAGCACTAGTAACAGAGATCAAGCATCGTGATTTGTTGGCTGCCCGTATTCACCTGTCATAGTCGTAACTGCGGCCATTGGTCGTTCAGAGCGCGGTGCGTGGCGGTGATGCGGCTGAGCCCGGGTCTCTATGAGACTAATTGGCTGACTTGGAGTGGCCCGGGAATCATAGCGATTCTATTCTGCGAAGTTAATTGGGCTCATTGCGTAATGAAGCCCCGGGAGACTGCTGTCTCTAGTAAAGCGAGTTTGTGAAATCACGATTCAAGATGCGATTGTTAATTCAGATTGTTTTGGTGGGCATGACATGTGACTTTGAGACATTTTACCTTGTCGATAGGGTTGACTCGGCGATCGAGATACCTGTTTTATCGAATAGATTTTAGTTGATTTAAATGTTTTGCTATTCAATAAGGCGAGCCAAAAGGAAGTTAAATGATGGTACATGGTTCCTAATGTGTTTTTTTAGGTAGAAGTGGTAAATAGCTAGTTTGTTTCACAACAAGTAACATTGTAGTACAATCTCATTTAAAACGTACTGCACTATTGAAAGAATAAGTAATGTTATAATTGGTAATTGGTTGTATGATACCATAATTCGATTAGTATCTTTTGAAATATTGCAGTTATAAAACAAAAAGTTTCACTTAGTTGTCAAATGATTTTTGTGATATTTTTAGTTTTGGTGTCAGTAACTATTTGATGCGAAAGGAAAGATGAAGTTTTTGTTTTGTCTTACCATTTTGACGTGTTTGTCAGGAGTGACCGAGCGGATACTAGTTTTGGTTGTTGATTGTTTCAGAGCAACACACGAGGACGTGTGTTATCGCAGGATGGCCGTGTCGGAGACGGTCATGAGTATGGACGCTCAACGAAGCCGGCGCGTCATTGGAAGGCGACAGTAGCGCCCCCTTGAACCTGTTTTGGCGCGCTAGACCGAGTCTTGGCGGTTCACTCAGCCAACGCCGACCACACTTCACTGTGGGTCACCATCGAGTGCACTACTGCCTTGGAACTGTCCCGTTTCGTTGTGCTATACCAAGTTTAGAGTCAGTGTTATAACCCTGCAATGTGCCTAGTGTTAATTTAATAAAGACTATTCTGTTCGAGACTTCGATAACCTAGCTTACAGACCTCTGGGCCAGGAACTGTTATTTTGTGCTTCATTGTATAAGGAATAAATCAAGTTAATTGTATCTGAAGTGTTTCATCTCGCTCGAACTACCTCCTCGTCCACAACTATATCGAATAGCTCAACTAATGTGCCACACCACACCGGCCATCCAGACCTGTCCCCGACAAATATATTGACAACGGTAACTGTAAAGCTACCGAAACGTCAGGGAGGCTCAAATAATTAATATACGCGATATAATCCGTTTAAATTGTTTTATTTCAATGTGTGACAGCCTCGGAAACCGAAGAAAATATAGGTAAATTATGTATTTTGGAGAAAAGCAGAGCAGTTTCTGTAGTTTATTTTAAGTTTTGCGTTTCTGTCCTATTAATGGGGTAACCAATCTTAATCTTTGATCGAATTTCATTTGTCCGAAAACTATTCCAATGGTTTTCGTTTGCCCGATGACAGGTTTAGGTTTTTTCTTTTCTTTTTTTCCATTTCACGTTTAGTATAAGTATCGTTTGTCCGCATAACTTTTCCCGTCTCATTCACTATTAAATGTTACGTATTTTATTACGTCTAGAAACCTAAGTTAGCGGACAAATGAGATTTAGGGAAAAATATAATCCCATCAAAAAAGTTTTCATGAAAATGATGCTAAGACGAGACCATATGACTCGCAGTGTCAAAAAGTTATCAGACCTTACGTAGAGCCAAGCTCACACAAATCTATCTAGTCCCAAATTAAGCTCAAGAAGGCTTGTGTTATGGGTACTAGACGACGATATACGTACTTATATAGATAAATATATACTTACATACACAGAACAACCATGAACCAAGCACAAATATTCGAGTTCATCACACAATTTTGCCCTGGCCGGGATTCGAACCCGGGACCGCCGGCTCAGTAGGCAGGTATCTACAAACTGCGCGAAACGCGTCGTCTAAAAGGCCTCACTTCACAAATTCTACTCCTTAGTCAAACTATGTGGCTTGGCCATTTCGCTTGCGATTGCGCTTCGCTTGGCTCGTCTTGGCGTGGGCACTGCTGTGTCCCCAGATTTGTCAAATGATTAAAACACCGAAACAATTATAATACCCAATCGTAAAAATTCGAAATGAATTTTCGGACAAACTAAACTTTCTTAAACGTATAGTTTTTGTTGAACCGAACATCGGACTTACGTACAATTTCCAGTCCAATGAGTTTAATGAACATCTTACTTCGAAAAAAGTCCTCGCGCCGCTTCAGACAAGGACAGAATGTGGACGGCGGCCCCGCCCGCGCTCTGCCCCATGAGCGTCACGCTGCGGGGGTCTCCGCCGAAGGCCCGGGCGTTGTCCCGCACCCACCGCAGCGCCGCCACCATGTCGCGGAGCCCCGCGTTGCCCGGGACGCTCGTGGAGTTCAGCCACAGAAACCCGAATAGGCCCAACCTGAAAAAGGTAAAAAAATATCAAATCAAAATCTACGATAGCAGTTACGCAGTCTGGCGTTATTCCAGTCCATCAGTCCGGCCAAAATGACGGCTGAATGAGCATCGTACGAGTAACCGATGTCTAGGATTTATGTTAGGTACACTCTACTTTAGGTATATTGTTCGTAGAACCAATGGTTTTCAGGCATGTTAGTGAAAAATATCATACCTACCTGGGCGATTCTCCGGGCCGAGCTATTTTGCTTGACTTCGGTGGTCAATTTTATTTTTCATATTTTTGATTCGTGACTTTAATATATGAAAACGGCCTAATTTAAAAAAAATATTGGTAGCAAAGGCCCTCTTCTGAACTTAGTGGTTCATAAGATATTTAAGATTTTACAATCACCGAAATCAAAGGCTCAACACTTCATAGTTTTCGATGTGTAGCTCGCTGAAATGACGACTCTTAGGAATATTTGTAGTGTCAGGCTGTTGAGGCATAATACCCTGATGCACCAGTTCAACGAGATGGGTAAAACATGTGCTAAAATGCCAATGAGATGCCGGTGAAACCAGCCTAACGAACAGCAACCCACCGAAATTAGTAAACAAGAGAATCACAGTCAGAACTATGCTGCATTAACAAAATCACGATTATAAGCATTGAGGAACCGATTGAGGGGCATGGCAATATAGAAATAATGTAAAACCAGTTGGTTTTATCGTAAAAATTGATAGCGGTGGCAATTTTTATTGACTTCAGTGGTCAAAAATTACACCGAATCCATGGAAATCAATTCCACTGATTTCAAAATTTAATGTTTTTTATCGATTTAAGGAATACTAAAAGTAATAGGGCATTTCTCAGGAGTGGCATTTTTAAGTGCCCGGGCTTGAAAATGGTTAAATTTACCATTGAATATTTCTGAATAAAATCAAGCTAGTACCTAACGGTTTGTTTCGTCTGGCGAGCTATGTAAACATTTCACGATAATTCATTAACATGACAATAAAAAAAAGTTATTACAAAAATTGACGTTCACTGGGAGCGTCCGCTTACCAGATTTGTTGAAACAAAAAATCATAACTGGATATTGGGTCTGGATACTATAATTTCAAATGTGTTCCCGTATTCAGCATTAGTTTATTAATCGTTTTGTTCCTATACATATAATTTATCTGCTAAACATTTTAAATAAAAGCAATTTTTCGGAGCGTCCGAGGGTAACTAGTGATTTCGGTGTAAACTTTAAAACACGTCAGCACTGCCTTAAAGAAGTATACTAGGAAACCCGCAGCTCGCAAGCAACTAGCTTCAGTTGTGTTCTCATCGCCGCCGAGAGTAGACGTCGGCTCAATGGCTTGTAGGTAGAGTTCGTGTGGGTTCGTTCGTCATTCGGTGGATTTGGTTACGTGTTTTGTTGAATTCGGTGGAACAATTTGTGTTGTTCAGTGATTGTGTGTCTGCAATTTTATTAGTGAATAAACTATCTCCGGGAGAATGTAAGTCCATAATAATTTGTTCGTGTCTATATTACTTTTAGTATTCCTTAAATCGATAAAAAACATTAAATTTTGAAATAAGTGGAATTGATTTCCATGGATTCGGTGTAATTTTTGACCACTGAAGTCAATAAAAATTGCCACCGCTATCAATTTTTACGATAAAACCAACTGGTTTTACATTATTTCTATATTGCCATGCCCCTCAATCGGTTCTTCAATGCTTATAATCGTGATTTTGTTAATGCAGCATAGTTCTGACTGTGATTCTCTTGTTTACTAATTTCGGTGGGTTGCTGTTCGTTAGGCTGGTTTCACCGGCATCTCATTGGCATTTTAGCACATGTTTTACCCATCTCGTTGAACTGGTGCATCAGGATATTATGCCTCAACAGCCTGACACTACAAATATTCCTAAGAGTCGTCATTTCAGCGAGCTACACATCGAAAACTATGAAGTATTGAGCCTTTGATTTCGGTGATTGTAAAATCTTAAATATCTTATGAACCACTAAGTTCAGAACAGGGCCTTTGCTACCAATATTTTTTTTAAATTAGGCCGTTTTCATATATTAAAGTCACGAATCAAAAATATGAAAAATAAAATTGACCACCGAAGTCAAGCAAAATAGCTCGGCCCGGAGAATCGCCCAATATAGACACGAACAAATTATTATGGACTTACATTCTCCCGGAGATAGTTTATTCACTTATAAAATTGCAGACACACAATCACTGAACAACACAAATTGTTCCACCGAATTCAACAAAACACGTAACCAAATCCACCGAATGACGAATGAACCCACACGAACTCTACCTACAAGCCATTGAGCCGACGTCTACTCTCGGCGGCGATGAGAACACAACTGAAGCTAGTTGCTTGCGAGCTGCGGGTTTCCTAGTATACTTCTTTAAGGCAGTGCTGACGTGTTTTAAAGTTTACACCGAAATCACTAGTTACCCTCGGACGCTCCGAAAAATTGCTTTTATTTAAAATGTTTAGCAGATAAATTATATGTATAGGAACAAAACGATTAATAAACTAATGCTGAATACGGGAACACATTTGAAATTATAGTATCCAGACCCAATATCCAGTTATGATTTTTTGTTTCAACAAATCTGGTAAGCGGACGCTCCCAGTGAACGTCAATTTTTGTAATAACTTTTTTTTATTGTCATGTTAATGAATTATCGTGAAATGTTTACATAGCTCGCCAGACGAAACAAACCGTTAGGTACTAGCTTGATTTTATTCAGAAATATTCGATGGTAAATTTAACCATTTTCAAGCCCGGACACTTAAAAATGCCACTCCTGAGAAATGCCCACCTGTAATTGAAAGTGACGACAACAACGTTCTGGTCGATCATGTACTCCGGTCCATTCACGTCGCTATCGCCTGATCCGTCCATAAACCCTCCTCCATGCACGTACACTAGCACCGGCAGGCACTCACATCCAGAAAACTTTGAGCCGAACTCTGGCATCGCCGGACTAGGGACGTGGATGTTGATCCGGAGACAGTCCTCCCCCATGCTGCGCGGGCGCATCATGGGGCCGTATGTGACGTCGTGCTGGGGGCACACGGGACCTTCGGTTGTGGCGTTCAAGAAGCCGGCCCAAGATTTCAACGGCTGCGGCGCCTGCGGGATATTGTCCAATTAATAACACACAGGGCTAGTAAACACACGTACATGCTGATTAAACTATAGCTAGCTCTGTGAGCTGTACATCTCGCGAGCATTTTGAAAAAAAAATAGTTGGTACATGGTTGGTACTTATTGTATTGCAATAAGCCAAATAAAGACACTAACTATTTAAGCGAAGGTTTTGCCCCTCGCCTCTTGCTATTTGGCGATCTCGTGATTTATATGATACCTACGCTAATCTTTTGCCAAGATCATATCTGGAATAACATAACGAAAATCTATTCCGCATGATGGCCTCTTCAGATTTTTTTTGGCGGTTAGTTGTAGGAAAGTTAGAAATGCATAAAAGTGAACGCACGCACCACAAACCGCAGCGGGCCTAGCGGCTGCCGCGCGTAGGGCACCCCGCGGTAGCTGGCGTAGGGGGCGCCGCCGTAGCTGCGCCGGCGCGCGCCGCACACCGCCCCCCGCAGCGTCTGCGCCGGCGCCGCGCAGCCGTCGGTCCCTGCGGTACCACGTCCATGTGACACATGACAAGCAAAACAACACACGCATTTTCTATCTGTTTTCATCAGTCTCCTTCTATCTCTGTCTATTTCAATCTGTTTCCATCTTTTAATCAGAATGGATTCAATTTCAATTTAATTTCCTCGTGGTTCGACGACGGTCGAACTACCTAAATGTTATTTTAGAATTCCTCTAAGCTCGATGGTCGAAGTACGTGGACTATAAAATTTGGGTTAGGTTCGTAAGGACTAGATTGCATAATGACTCTATAAGCAAATCGTCTTAGTTGCAAAGGTCTTGGTAAGCACAATGTCTTTTTTGCAGAATGCCCTAGTGAGTAGAATGTCTTAGTTGTTCGATCGACAACTATACCATAACGCCCGAAGTTGCAAAATGACTAATAGAGTTTACGTCCAAGTTATTAATAAGTCTTGATTGTAAAACGACGCATAAGGAAAAGTGTCTGGATAGCATTATGGTCTTGGTAGCAAAACGTCATGATTGCATACCGGCTAGGTAATATTAGATGAATTTAATCTCTGTAGGGACGACTAGTTATTGTCTAGGTCTCGGACGAAGTCGCCGTCACACTAGTTAGTGTTTAAATAATACAACTCGACTTTGAAGTTTCTTTATCAAAGAGTTCCTTCACAAACTACGTTTGAGTTTTTCTTGTCATTCAACCATCTAGTCGTTATGCCATTTAGACGTTATTAATGTTTGACGATATGCCTACCTAGTCGTTTTGCTATTACAACATTTTGATATTAGGGCGTTATACAAACAAGACGTAATAGAACTAAGTCCAATCTTAAACCCGGGCATTCTACTATTAAGACGTTTGTACAATAAAACATTTAGCTACCAAGACCTTATGCAACTAAGACGTTTTGCTTATAGAGTCGTTATGCAATCTAGTCCTAACGAACCTAACCCTAAAATTTCTTGTCATCCGAGTGGTCGGCTATCAAGGAATTGAAATTCCAAGTCGTCCGATATTTGGACAAGCCTGTAGAACCTCGCGGCCAGAGCGATGTCTATTTATAACTTGAAATATAAATTACCATGTATTCTGCCTTACCATGTGGTGCTCAAACATGGTCATTCACAGAGACCCTGAAGTAAATAAAACAAAACCTTTGACAACGGTAACTGTAAAGCTACCGAAACGTCAGGAAGGGTCAAATAATTAATATACGCGATAATGTTTAAATTGTTTTATTTAAATGTGTGTGTGACAGTCGCGGAAACCGATGAAAATATTAGAGACTCTAAAGTGCAAACTGAAGGTTTGCCAAAGGGCGATGGAGCGCAGCATTCTGGGTGTGAAAAGGACGGATCGAGTCCGGAACGCCGCGCTGCGCTTCAAAACGCGTATTGCTAACGTTGGAGAAAACACCACCAGGTACAAGTGGGACTGAGCAGGCCACATGTCCCGCGTGCACCCAAATATCTAGTCAAGTTACGAAGTGGGTACCGAAGCAGGACACAGGCTTCGTGGATGCTTATACGGCGCTTAAAAAGCCTAAATGAGAGTTTTAAACGCTGTATAAGCGCCTCTGCAGCTAGTGTGCTAGTTGGGTGCTACATGAGGGCGGCGGCGCGGCAGGCCGCAACGTAGATGGCGGTATGGGACGCGTCCTACACGATTGGCCTGAAATGGCACCTAGTAGATAGTTGTCGAAGTCGAGAGAAGAGGCATATAGCGGTGAACTGGTGTCGACTAAGCCCGTGGGCTGAGCAGACCCCTTGGCAAATTTATAAAAATTAAGGGACAATCATACACAAATCGACCTAGTCCCAAACTAAGCAAAGCTTGTACTATGGGTACTAGACGACTGTTCAGAGAACAGAATTCATGCATCAGCAACCTAGATGCATTTACGCAAATAATAAAATGAGATCAAGCTCAGCTTGCAGTTTACACGTACAGTATACAAGGAAAATGTGTAGTAGTGTGCTGTACGTGAGATTTGTATATATAGCGTTAAGAAGTAAAATAAATTAGATACCAATTGTCCGTTGGTGTTTCACTACCTCTCTTACCCGACCCCATGCGTGTTCAGGGCTACTCTCTGAGCGTATGGTCCCATCCAACCACTTAGACTAAGCTCCTCTTACTGTGGCGAAGACACCCTCAAGCCCTTAATCGGTCAACTGAGCCTGGTTGACTGGCAGTAAGAAAACCACCACTCCCCGACAACCCGTTCCTCCCCGTAGGAATCCATCTGTTACCTTAGGTCTCCTGGTAACAGATATCCCGCTACAAGTCGTAGGTTAAGGTGTTAGGTTAGGGACTTAGGGCAGTAGGCTCCCTAGTCATAGTCAACCCTTAGCTGTACGCAGTCTGTGCAGACACACGCTGGATAGTTTTAACTTACTTACCAATTACATTACATTACCAAACTTACTTTACTTACTTACCTACCTAACTCTATACAAATATACCTAATTTGTATAGTCCACCCCACCAGGGGTCCCTAAGCCACACGTGTGCCTGTACAACGACGATATACATAATATTTAAATACATATATAGATAACATCCATGACCCAAGAACAAATATTTGCACAAATATTTGCCCCGGCCGGGATTCGAACCCGGGACCGCCGACTCAGTAGGCAGGTGTCTACAAACCAAGCCAAACGCGTCGTCAAAATTAATGGGCGGAGTCGCCCCCGACAAAATAAAAGGTGTCAATTGAGCCCGCGGGATGAGTCGTGTGTGGGCTCAGTTGCCCACAAAGGGGTTTGAACCCTATATGTCTTTGTCCAATCTGTGATAGTTTTTTTTTTCAATGGAGGTTTTCTAAATTTTTCAATTCATACCAAAAAATTACATGAAAAGTAAAATTTAAACCAAACTATGCATAACATTAAATTTCTTTATTTCTGATAAATTGACCATGTTAAATATCTAGGATTTACAATAGATGCAGGTCTGACATGGTCGCTCCACATAGATGTAGCCTGTGACAAGTTATCATCAGCTTGTTTTGCCCTATCCAGACTCGCACCCACCCTGTCACCCGAAAACCTCAGGATTGCTTATTATGGATATTTCCACTCAATTCTAATTCAAGGTGTCGATTTATGGGGTACCGCGGCAGATTGTGAGAGACCTTTCTTATTACAAAAACGGGCACTAAGAATAATCTCCGGTAAGCCTTATGATTTTCCGGCTCAGGCGTTATTTAAGGAGAATAAAATCCTCACGCTACCGTGTATATACATATTAACAGCCTGTCAATATGTGAGAGCTAACCTAGACCAGTACACGAGCCGCGGGCAGTGCCACGACAGGAACACCCGAGGCGCGCACCTGCTGCTCGTCCCTCGTCGGAGACTCGCCAAAGCGCGAAAGTCACTCGGTGTCCTAGGTGTTAAGATTTACATTACACTTCCGAGTGATATCGTGAACGCTGCAAGCGACAAAATATTCACTCATAGACTAAAACTAATGTTAATCGACCTCGCTTGCTACAGCATAGCGGAATTTATGTCGAGGTAATAAAATCTACAACACACCTTGTTTTTGTGTATTAAATTAGATAACACCCTACATCATTGGCTTGAGCGGTTTGGATGTTTGGACATAATATGGACAACAGATAAATGTTAAATGTATAATTATTAAAATGAAGAATTATAATTAAAATACTAATATAAAAATGAAACTTGTAAATAATTTAAATGAATAATAATTTCAATAACTTAAATGAATATTAATAATATCATTGTATAATATAGAATTTTGTATTTGAACTTACTTATATATGTCGGCGCGGGGCGTTTTAAGTACGTTGCTATCGAGACCCGCGAAGGGCGACGCGCATTCAGTTCAATGTTTATGTTAGCGGCATTGAGCTTTAGGTGATATTTGACGCATAGCAAAGGAACTCTTTGTTCATAGAAGCGGGGCAGTTTTATGATGTTAATGTAAACACTGCCGAACGTAGCCGTGGGTCTGAGAAATGTAATTTGACTAAGTTGTTTTGTTCTAAGTTCTGGCTTGGGTGCCGGACGAGGATTCGGGTTCGATCTATGGTTGAGACGAGACGTGTACCACACCGACCGTGCCGTGTGAAGTGCCTCTTGAGTTGACCCACGGATTCGTTTCCGTTTCATTTAGTTTGTTCTCTGAGTTAATTTACAATTATTTAGTGTAGCGATTTAGCGATTACAGACTTATTCTGTTACGTTAGTGATTTAGTGACTTTGTTTGTACTACTGACACTATTTGTGACTTTACTGTCATTTATTTGTGCGTGTATCAGTATTGTGACTTTACTGTGCTTGTGACACTATTTGTCACTGTTGTGTTTGTGTTGTGTAACTGGCCTTGCGTGCGTGATTGTACCCACTGTACCGCCCACTAAAGATGAACCCATCTGATGTTCCTCTTACATACTTACCAATATTGTCCGAAATTTAATTGACAACAATAAGATTGATTTCTTCATATAGTCCCTGACGATGTCATTATGATATTATGATCGTTAAAGATTTGATGTGTTGTTGTGGATGTTTTACTGTTGAGATTTATAATAATTTAGTTGTGTAAAGAAATTAAAAATAGCCAACATATGTCAGATTGATAAGTCAGCATGTGACACGGAAGTCAGTGGTAAGCATCGTGTGATTTTGACGCACGTTTAAAGAAAGCCGGTTAGGTGGGAGTCGGGCTCGCGCGCCGGGGGTTTCGTGCGAGCTGTGGGGGCGCTGCATATGGCTGTAACAAGGGAATTAACTGTGCCGAGCGACAGACAAGTCTGCTGTCTGCTTTGCTGATGGAGAACTGTTTTGCTTACTTTGGATGAGGACTATATTTTTTATGATTTAATTACGAACGTGTGTTTTTCGGATTTTTTCCTTTAGTGTAGAACGGTATTGCTTGCCTGATTTCATGGTTCTGGATCGGTGGTAGGTCCCTTATAGGTTTTGATTCCCTTGAGAGTGTCGAGGTTTGATTTTATTTGCGGCTTTAGGGGACTGTGAACCTGGGTGTATGGTTTTGATTTCGACTCTTTGCTTTCACGCGTTCCCGGGATAGGTAGTCTTGGGAAACGAACGGACGGACGGCGGAATGGTCCTATGCGGGTTCCGTTTTTATTTCCTTTTGGAATACAGCACACTAAAAAATATACGTCATTTGTTGAAGGTACACTTAAAATACGTGGTAATACAGGTGAAATTGAGATAAAACTTTTAGATTAAGTCCTGACCTGATGAGAGACATGTCACTTTTATTTTCGTGAGAAAATTAAAGAGCTGTTGAAAACTTATTTGGAAGGAAGATTATTTGGTCAAGTTGCTGTTTGTTTGCGAGCCCATTACTTTTTATAAAAAAAAAGCTATGGCTCAAATAGACTGTGTTGATTACAGAGAGCTGAACCGTAAAGCTATGCCGTATTTTAAAGAGCATTGTACGAGGCTCTTGGTGATCTTGTAAATTCGTACGTTGATTGTTATTTGGAAAATATTAAGATCGTACCAGAGACTATGGACAAAGGATGAGCGAGGCTTGACGTAATATTAGAAACGTTCGAACTGTCCGGGGTATCTTTGAACCTTTAAGAAAAAAAAGGATAGGATTTTTATATCCTCGAAATTTTTGGGTTGCAATTCTTGAGTTATGAGGTAACTAGTGGAGAAATCAGGCTTATCTCGTAAATTGTTGCGCCTCTTACTATTTTGCCTCCTGCAGTCTTCAGAAACGGTTAGGCAGATACGACAATTTGATGGCTTATGTAGCTTTCTATTTTCGCCAAGTACTCTCCAGATTTTCATACTTATTTCATTGTTTTCGAAAAGGTAAAGTGATGTGGAAGCCAAAGTACGAAGAGATACGCTAGAAAATGATTATTTACCGAAATAATTAATCGGTTATCATGATTTATGATCCGAGTTCTGCTATAGAGTTAAATACCGATGGTTGTGTAGAAGGTTATGGTGAAATGCTTTTACAGAAGAAATACCTGAAATCATAATGTAGTAGTACATTTCAGCAAAAAAAATACATTTGATTCAAAATCCTGCTATGGTTCTTACAAACTAGAACCTTGGTAGAATTCATCGTATAATACATTTTTTTTTGAAAGGTGAGTAAGTTTGAGGGTAGTTTGGAGAAAAGGTGAAAGAATTCACAATATTTAATAACAGACTGTAACTCACTAAAATGGCATTGTTTTGCACTAAAATTGATGTAACACCAGAGTTGGCAGATTCACTTGTCAGTTGACTTTAAAATTGTTTATAGAGACGGTAAACGAATGGGTCATGTTAGTTATCATTCCTGAAACTCTGCCACTGTGTGCAGTACAAGAGAAACATGTAAATTTAGGTTACATGTTGAACATAATAGCGATCCCAAGATTCTCAATAAATGTTATTAAAATGGTTGATAATAACGACGATAATTGGCGTGATTCGCAAGATTTCTTCAATTCATTTCAAATGATTTCCCTTCTTCACCGAAAAATACAACGTAATGTGGTAGAGCACGTAGCTTACCATTTGTGTCGCGGGCTTTTCGCTAGACTGTGATTAATCATATCCATAAGTCAATCATGCACCTTGGATGGGAAAAGACTTTGGAAAACATACGATTTTTACTGGTTTCTGAATATTTAAAAGTAAATCTAAGTCCCATTGCATACATTAGTTCCATTGAATACCATCTACATCGACGCTACAGGCAAACTAAGTGGACAACTGAATTCCGGTGTACACTTTTGTACATGCATTTACTAAGTACGTTGTTCTGTGTCATTCTTTATATATTGACGCGTTTTGTGCAATTAATGCTTTAAAATGTGGATTAAGCCTATTTGGTGCACAAGCAAGGGTAATAGCGAATCGAGACCGTCGCTTGGGAAATAAGACTTTCCGTGAATTTTGTGATAAAATTTATTATTTGAACTCAACTGGAGCTTGTCAATTTGAACGTGTTATAAGTAAACTAAAGTATTACGTTTACTATTTACTCGTTGAAGTTAATATAAGATAATGATTAATTGGTAAAGTAGTGCAACCTTTGTCACTGAATTATGACGTAATAGATATTGTTGGAATCGGATAACAGTCAGTGAATTCTATAATGAAAAGGCTCGTAGAGATAAAGAGCGTTTTCACAGTAAGAAGTGTAAAGTTTGTAAGTTTACTGTTTGGTGATTTTGGTCTGATTGAAAAATATTAAAGGAATTAAACAAAATTTGACCCAACATTTGGGGTCCATTCAAGATTGTTGAACTGTTTGGAGGAGAATGATATCTTTTGTAGGATAAATATAAAACTTACAAGTGTGCACCCGACAGTTACGTGCGATGCCAAATTGTTATGTTCCCCAGAATTTGAAGCTAGTTCTAATGTTGATGAAAGTGAGGAACAGTCAGGATCAGCCCTTGTCGGCGAGTAGTTGATACTCACGGGAGTAGTTGATACTCTTGGAAGTAGTTGATACGATACTCATGGAAATAGTAACGACCCATGGGAGTAGCTGATACTCATAGGAGAAGTTCATGGTGCAAGTTGTATTTGATTTCTGTTGTGTAATTGATACGCATTTTTGTTTATGTGTATGATTGATGAGATGTTATTGATACACATTGGCGTTTGTGACGCACACGATTTATGAGCTGTTATTGATATACAATGGTTTTAGTAGTCGCTAATGCAGCGATTTGAGCACTTGCAACTCGATCTACTGCCTTGATCATTAGCCGTAGGTCATATTCCAAACCCAGTCTAGCTGGTACGGAGACTGCGCGGTGTAGTGGCAAGGAGGAGGTTATAGTTGCATTGGTTATGTTATGGTCAATGAGGTATGACCGTGCAAATGTTTCACGGGTGAAAATGATATTTAGTTGAGTCAATATGTTTTTGGGCTGAGTCTGATCTGTGTCCTGTGAAAATAATAAGCTACTGTTGATAGCTGATAGATGTCATGAATTTGGGAACCTACTTGTTTGTCATGGGTGTACTCTAATGTCAGGGTAGCCGAGCGAGTTTTACTGTTTGCAACTATGTTTGTATGAGTAGTTCTGTGAAATAGTTGGGCACACGAGGACGTGTGACAGTCAGGATCGCCGTGTCGGCGCGGGGCGTTTTAAGTACGTTGCTATCGAGACCCGCGAAGGGCGACGCGCATTCAGTTCAATGTTTATGTTAGCGGCATTGAGCTTTAGGTGATATTTGACGCATAGCAAAGGAACTCTTTGTTCATAGAAGCGGGGCAGTTTTATGATGTTAATGTAAACACTGCCGAACGTAGCCGTGGGTCTGAGAAATGTAATTTGACTAAGTTGTTTTGTTCTAAGTTCTGGCTTGGGTGCCGGACGAGGATTCGGGTTCGATCTATGGTTGAGACGAGACGTGTACCACACCGACCGTGCCGTGTGAAGTGCCTCTTGAGTTGACCCACGGATTCGTTTCCGTTTCATTTAGTTTGTTCTCTGAGTTAATTTACAATTATTTAGTGTAGCGATTTAGCGATTACAGACTTATTCTGTTACGTTAGTGATTTAGTGACTTTGTTTGTACTACTGACACTATTTGTGACTTTACTGTCATTTATTTGTGCGTGTATCAGTATTGTGACTTTACTGTGCTTGTGACACTATTTGTCACTGTTGTGTTTGTGTTGTGTAACTGGCCTTGCGTGCGTGATTGTACCCACTGTACCGCCCACTAAAGATGAACCCATCTGATGTTCAGGAGGCCTCTGCCGCTTATGCCCCGACATATACTATTTATGTTAAATAATGAACTGACATGTAAAATTCTATAATTTTATCAATAAATATCTCAATCTCAATCTCAATCTCAATCAAATATCGCCATTAATTTGCTAACCAATAAAAAAAGTTATATTTTTTAAAGACGTTTTTGTAGGCCACCATGAGTGATTTCTGGCAAAAAAAAAACATTAGTAGGCTGCAAAAAAATAATTACTCAAGATATTGACGTTACAATTAATTTAATAAACATGCTAGACTTGTGTACTGTAAAAAAAACCGGCCAAGTGCGAGTCTGACTCGCGCACCGAGGGTTCCGTACAAACTTTCACTTATCCCATCTTAATTGGCCTGGTTGAGTTAAGTTTGCACCTGAAATGTATGGCACCGCATACAAACGAGGTGCACACTTAACGCAACCGAGTTCTCTAAATATGATGTTTGAAAAGGACTATACATATATTTTATGATTTTATTACAAATGTATATTTTTCAGATTTGATAAGTATTTGTAGTATGTGATGATATTACTTGCCAAATTTCACAGTTCTAGGTCATCGGGAAGTACCCTATCATTTTGATTCCCTTGAGAGAGTGTCGAAATGTACGTTTTTTGCGACATAAACGGCCGTAAGTTTGGTTTTTTCACAGCTTTAAGGGACCGTAGACCTGAGTATATGGTGGTAATTATCGAGTTGAAATTACTAATTTCAACTCGATTCGATACCTCTACGCGTTCTTGAGATAAAGGGTCCTGACAGACAGACAGACGGACGGACAACAAAGTGATCCTATAAGGGTTCCGTTTTTTTTCGATTGAGGTACCTACGGAACCTTAAAAACACGCCCTTAAAACTACGCCATAATTGCTACAAATAATAAACATATCGTTTGTTAAGAAACCAGAATTCACTAAGTAACAAGTACTTACTACTTGAACCAAAGCTCGTATCAGTGTCAGCATCAATCAACTAACTCGATATATCATATCATATCATATCATACCATTTATTTATTTATTTGTATACTCGTAGGTATCTGTTTTGAAGAGTATTGAGAAAAAAAAAACCGGTGAAGTGCGAGTTGGACTCGCGCACCGAGGGTTCCGTACAAACACTTTCCATCCTTAAGTGGTTAAGTTAAGTTTGCACCTGGTATGTATAGCGCTTCATACAAATGAGGTGCAAAGTTAACGCAACCAATCCCTTTGTTGTATGGGAGCCCCCCTTAAATATTTATTTTATTTTATTTTTAGTATTTGTTGTTATAGCGGCAATAGAAGTACATCATCTGTGAAAATTTCAACTGTCTAGCTATTACCGTTCTTGAGATAACTGTGATTTTGCCATTGTCAATTATAAATAATAAAAATACTGTATCTTAAGTTACATCACATTCTACATCAGGTAACTTAAGATACACGACTTAGCCGTGACTGGATTGCGCGTAATCCTGCTATGCCTGTAATTCATCGCGCGCGCAATACTTTCTTTACCACCATCTTTCTTCTGCACCCCACTCCAACCTGTCGGCGGCGAATTTGTGTTTGTTTGTGGTAAAATAATTGTAAAAGCTGTTCTCATTTAGTTAATTAATAATTTGTTTACATTTTTTGATTTTTTTACAAAGATGGTTGTCATTTGATAATTCTTGTAAATAAGCGTTTGGGTTTAATAAGAGTGATTTATATTACTATTGTGTTAAGTTTTTAACACGTTTTTAACTTGCTAATACTTATTGATAATTAACAAAGGCCAGTTGTTGATTTGCTCTTACACCTACTAACAGTTTTCCATTTTATGGCATTTAACGATTTTCACCTGACAGAACCTTACTTATGACAAAATAAAAAAGGAGGTTAGGGTATAGGGGACCGGGAACTTAAAAAATTTCGATGGGTATAGTCAACGTGGTGGCATTTTGTGAAACATTAGGTTTTCATAACAAATATTTGGCAAATGAAATACTACGTTTTTTTTTGGGAAGCTATAATTTATAAGTTATAATTTGTCAAACATATTTTGATTAATCAAAGGTAACCCATTTATACCCTGTAACAACTTTAAAAGGTAGATATAAATATAATCCGCATAGGACGTGATATGCCTAAGTCATGTATCTAAAGATACAGATCGTTGCATGACAGGTTTAGTACCGCGAGTCTGTCATGCCTAACTCTGTTATAGCTCATAACTAAAAAAATATACACATATATAAATATTATCAACACAGAAAATATGCATTAGCCTTTCACTGATATAACAAAATATATTTTATTTAATAATTGCATGATATCATTCAATTATCAACAATTTACGGAAAAAAACTTTAAACTGCTTTTTCTCAAAACTATGTTTTTTGAGATACATGAGATAGGAATGACACGGCAGATATAAGGACACCGCGCGGCATTACGTCATTTTAAAGAAAAATATAAAATTTTGCGATAACTCAAAAACGGCTCGACCGATTTTGTTCAATATAGTTTTAATTGAAAGTACTTATAAGGCATCATATTTATGAATTATTCCATAATTTTTTGAGCCGTGGTTGAAAAGTTAGAGGGGGGGGGGGGGCGCTATTTTTTTTATTTTCGGAGCGAATATTTTCAAAACTGCTGACTTTATTAAAAAACAATGTTTGGAGACCCCTATTATTTTTAAAAGACCTATTCAACGACATCCCAAACACTAGTGTTGAAACGAAAAAAAAATCACCCCCACTTTAGGTGTTCGAGAGGTACCCGAAAAAAAATATTTTTTTTTGTTTTTATTCTACCGGTTGGTCGGCGTGATACATACACAAACTCATACCAAATGTCAGCTTTTTAGTACTAATGATCACTGAGCTAAGCCGCGGACGGACAGACGGACAGACGGACAGACGGACATGGCGAAACTATAAGCGTTCCTAGTTGACTACGGAGCTGTGTGTATTTACAGTAAACAAATCAAGCATGTTAGTTGGAACGTCAATATCCTGAGTCATTTTTTTTTTACAGCCTGTTAGTTTATTTTTTGGCAGATATGTGGGAAGGTGTACTTTTTTATTGGTTAATAAGTTAATGGTGATGATAATTAGAAAAAAAATAATGCATAGTTTAGTATGAATGTTACTTTTTAACCGACTTCAAAAAAGGAGGAGGTTCTCAATTCGAACTAATTTTTTTTTTTTTTTTTGTGTGTATGTTACTCGATATCTCCGAGAACCGTGAACCGATTTTCAATTTTTTTTTTTTAATCGAAAGTGTATAACTCCGAGTTGGTCCCGTTGGCACTAAGTCGGGATCTGATGATGGAATCTTGGAGAACTCGAGGGAACTCTTCAAATGTTAAAGGGGCATGTACGGCGCTTTCGGTAATTTATTAGTTTTCCTGTAGTCGGTTCTATTTTTTGTTAAAATTTTACTTGTCATGTCAATTTTTGGTACGAATTGAAAAATTTGGAAATCTCGATAAAAAAAAAATATTACTGATTGGACTAATACATATAGGATTCAACCTCTTCCAAATATTCCCCTGTATTTATCACCTCCAGAAGTTCCTACATCGTTTTTCCAAACACCATATTATATACTAGCTGTTGCCCGCGACTTCGTCCGCGTGGAATCTTATCTTGAACAGTTTACATCTTTATTATATTATTTTCAGATCTAAACAACGTTGAAATTACTTTTCTTTTTTTGCAAGTGTATGATTTTGATGTTGGTTACTGTAATTCAACAAAAAATAAATAATAATAAATATTGAAGTGCTGCTCTCATACAATAAACGTGTTTTTTTTTGCCATTTTATACGTAATGGTACCGAACTTCGTACGCGAGTTCGACTCGCTCTTGGCCTCTTTTTAGTTTTTTTTCGGCTAAATTGCTCTAATTACGCGGAATCATTATGAACTCAGGTTTCAAGTCCCGCACTCAAAATAAATATTTGATCTTCAAACAAATTTTCAACCCCTTTTTCACCACCTTCTGGGCTGAATTTTCAAAAACGAATTCACTTTTCTTGTATTCTGATAATATGCCCTTATACAAAGTTTCAAGTCCTGCGCTCAAAAAATGTTTGATTTTAATACAAACTATCAACCTCCTTTTTACCGCCTCAGGGGTTGAATTTTCAAAAACGCTGAAATTAATTTTTTTGATTTCTAATTATATGCCTTTATACAAAGTTTCAAGTCAGGCGCTCAAAAAAAGGTTTGATCTCCATTCCATTCCAAACATTCAACCCCTTTTTAGGGTTCCGTACCCAAAGGGTAAAAACGGGACCCTATTACTTCGCTGTCCGTCCGTCCGTCCGTCCATCTGTCACCAGGCTGTATCTCAAGAACGGTGATAGCTAGACAGTTGAAATTTTCACAGATGATGTATTTCTATTGCCGCTATAACAACAAATACTAAAAATAAAATAAAATAAATATTTAAGGGGGGCTCCCATACAACAAACTTGTTATAGATATATATATATAGGTACGGAACCCTTCATGCGCGAGTCGGACTCGCACTTGCCCAATTTTTCACCATCTTCAGGGCTACATATATTTTCAAAAACGCTAAATCACTTTTTTTGTATTCTAATAATACGCCTCTATTTAAAGTTTCAAGTCCCACACTCAAAAAAATGTTTAATCTTCATACAAACTTTCAACCCCTTTTCACCACCTTCAGGGCTGAATTTTCAAAAACGCTGAAATTTCTTTTCTTGTATTCTAATTATATGCACTAATACAAAATTTAAAGTCCCGCGCTCAGAAAAAGGTTTGATCTCCATTCAAAGTTTCAACCCCTTATTTACCAGTTTCAGGGATGAATTTTCAAAAACACTTAAATCAGTTTTCTTTTATTTTATTTTAATACCTATTTACAAAGTTTCAAGTTCCTAGCTTAAAATTAAAATTGAACCCCGAGACAAACTTTCATCCCCCTTTTAACCCTCTTAGAGGTTGAATTTATAATGACGTTAAATTAATGTTATTTTGTTATTATTATATATGCCTTAGTCAAAGAATTTGTAATGGAATCAAACTTTCAACCCTTTTTAACCGTTTTACGAATTATTGAAAACGCTGAAATTACTTTCCTTGTATTTTAATTATATGCCTTTATACAAAGTTTAAAGTCCCACGCTCAAGAAAAGGTTTGATCTCCATACAAACTTTCAACCCCCTTTTTACCACCTAAGAGGATGAATTTTCAAAAACGCTGAAATTACTTTTGTTCCATTTTATTTGCATAACTTTTTACGAAGTTTAAAGTTCCTAGCTTAAAATTAAATTTGAACCCCAAGACGAACTTTCATCCCCCTTTTAACCCCCTTAGAGGTTGAATCGTTGATGACGTTAAATTAATGTTATTTTGTTATTATTGTATATGC
Organism: Apotomis capreana; assembly: GCA_947623375.1. Classification (NCBI taxonomy): domain Eukaryota; kingdom Metazoa; phylum Arthropoda; class Insecta; order Lepidoptera; family Tortricidae; genus Apotomis; species Apotomis capreana. The sequence continues at coordinate 15,151,744 of OX392523.1, forward strand.
CTTAATAAGAAGTTTCAATGAATTTGTAATGGATTCACACTTTCAACCCCTTTTTAACCCTTTTAGCGGACGAATTCTTGAAAACGCTGAAATAACTTTTCTTGTATTCTAATAGTATGCCTTTACACAAAGATTCAAGTCCCGCGCTCAAAAAAATACTTGATCTCCATACAAACTTTAAACCCCTTTTTTACCCTTTTAGGGGTCGAATTTTTGAAAACGCTGAAATGACTTTTCTTGTATTCTAATAGTATGCTTTTACACAAAGATTCAAGTCCCGCGCTCAAAAAAATACTTGATCTCCATACAAACTTTCAACCCCTTTTTTACCACCTTTGGGGATGAATTTTCAAAAACGCTGAAATTAGTTTTCTTTTATTTTATTTTAATATCTTCTAACAAAGTTTCAAGTTCCTAGCTTTAAAAAAAACTTGTATCCCATACAAACTTTGCACCCCTTTTTAACACCCTTAGAGATTGAATTTTTCAAAATGGCTTCTTATCTCCAGCCCACGTTATAAAAGTAACCTACTGTGCAAAAATCAACTCTCTAACATTAGTAGTTTCGGCTGTGCGTTGATGAGTCATTAAGGACTTCTTCTTTTATATATATAGACTAGCGGCCGCCCGCGACTTCGTCCGCGTAGATTTTTGATCATGACAAAGATATTAAAATAGGTAAGTGAATTTTATTCTTAGTTAAAATTTAATGGTCTAGACAATGCAATTGTTAAAGATCTTTTGAAGATTTTCCAATTAGATTACGGGAATTGTTTGCAGGATGCTTACTATTTATTCCGTCAGTTACCTGATGCTTTTAATCTTTGGCAAAAATGACTGCAAGATATAGAGCGACGCATGGATTTGGAGTTAGAAAATGGGGATCTTAGTTATTATGAGTGAGATTAAAAAAAATGTTAAATATCGTAAGGCTGTTAAAACAATCTTAAACTCAGCACTGGAAATCGAGAGATGGAGGCAGTTTAATGAAGAGTATCTCTTTCAATAATAATAAATAATAAACTTTATTTCATAACAATGATAAATGATGACCTCTTTTCATAAGAAGGCAGCACTGGTATTTGTACACGCCAGCCTGTCTATTAAACGAAAAGAGTGGTGTGGCGGACTTCCCGAGGCTGGCCAAAATGTTTCTAAATGGTCTAGCATAGCAGGTACCCCAGTCTACAGGCTAGTAGTATTGTTTGAAGAGTGATTCAATATATTCTGGTGCTATAGTTCTCTATATCTGTCAATAAGCTAAATAAAGTAAGAATAGGTATATAAAGTATAAATTATTTATGTGCTGATAGACTACTCACTAAATATAGGAACAAAAAAGTTTGGAACACAATAAATAAGAGACAGCACTAAGAAAATATTGTTGACAGTCAACCATAGAATAGGGGGTGCAAGTTCGTTTTAAAAAAAGGGCGTAGTCACTGGGTAGTAGACAGGAAATAAAAAATATATAAACTGATAACGTTAGCGTAACACTTCTTTATAAACAACATTAGCGGTGTTCCCCATACAACCCCATATAACTTTGCACCCCTTTTTAACCCCCTTACAGGTGAAATTTTCCAAAACGCTGAAATTACTTTTTTTGTATTTGTTTAAGTAAGCTATCTACAAAGTTTCAAGTCTCTAGTTCAAAAAATAAAGTTACTCCCATATAAACATTGCACCCCTTTTTAACCCCCTTAGGGGTAAAATTTTCTAAAACGCTGAAAGTGCTTTTCGTGTTTTTGAATAAGTAATCATTCTACAAAGTTTCAAGTCTCTAACTCCAAAAAAAAAGTTTACCCCATACAAACTTTGCACCCCTATTTAACCCTCTTAGGGGAGGTATTTCCAAAAATCCTTTCTTATCTCTAGCCCACGTTATTAAAGTAACCTACTGTGCAAAAATCAACTCTCTAATATTAGTAGTTTCGGCTGTGCGTTGATGAGTCAGTCAGGACTTCTTCTTTTATATATATAGACTAGCGGCCGCCCGCGACTTCGTCCGCGTAGATTTTTGATGAGGACAAAGATATTAAAATAGGTAAGTGAATTTTATTCTTAGTTAAAATGGTCTAGACAATGCAATTGTTAAAGAATTTTTGAAGATTTTCCAATTAGATTACGGGAATTGTTTGCAGGATGCTTACTATTTATTCCGTCAGTTACCTGATGCTTTACATCTTTGACAAAAATGACTGCAAGATATAGAGCGACGCATGGATTTGGAGTTAGAAAATGGGGATCTTAGTTATTATGAGTGAGATTTAAAAAAAAATGTTAAATATCGTAAGGCTGTTAAAACAATCTTACACTCAGCACTGGAAATCGAGAGATGGAGGCAGTTTAATGAAGAGTATCTCTTTCAATAATAATAAATAATAAACTTTATTTCATAACAATGATAAATGATGACCTCTTTTCATAAGAAGGCAGCACTGGTATTTGTAGACGCCGGCCTGCCTATTAAACGAAAAGAGTGGTGTGGCGGACTTCCCGAGGCTGGCCAAAATGTTTCTAAATGGTCTAGCAGGTACCCCAGTCTACAGGCTAGTAGTATTGTTTGAAGAGTGATTCAATATATTCTGGTGCTATAGTTCTCTATATCTGTCAAGAAGCTAAATAAAGTAAGAATAGGTATATAAAGTATAAATTATTTATGTGCTGATAGACAACTCACTAAATATAGGAACACAAAAAGTTTGGAACACAATAAATAAGAGACAGCACTAAGAAAATATTGTTGGCAGTCAACCATAGAAAAGGGGATGCAAGTTCGTTTTAAAAAAAGCACGTAGTCACTGGGTAGTAGACAGGAAATAAAAAAAAATATAAACTGATAACGTTAGCGTAACACTTCTTTATAAACAACATTAATAGCGGTGTTCCCCATACAAACTTTGCACCCCTTTTTAACCCCCTTAGAGGTAAAATTTTCCAAAACGCTGAAATTACTTTTTTTGTATTTGTTTAAGTAAGCTATCTACAAAGTTTCAAGTCTCTAGTTCAAAAAATAAAGTTTCTCCCATATAAACATTGGACCCCTTTTTAACCCCCTTAGGGGTGAAATTTTCTAAAACGCTGAAAGTACTTTTTGTGTTTTTAAATAAGTAATTATTTTACAAAGTTTCAAGTCTCTAACTCCAAAAAAAAAGTTTACCCCATACAAACTTTGCACCCCTATTTAACCCTCTTAGGGGGGGTATTTCCAAAAATCCTTTCTTATCTCTAGCCCACGTTATAAAAGTAACCTACTGTGCAAAAATCAACTCTCTAACATTAGTAGTTTCGGCTGTGCGTTGATGAGTCAGTCAGGACTTCTTCTTTTATATATATAGATTATATAGGTATAGCTTACTATACTCTTGAGCATCTCCGATTGTGCACAACGCTACTATCGTCACAACTACAAACAACATATTCGCGCTCTATGCTTTCTTGTACTCAACAGAAACAAGCGAGCAAAGAAAGCAGTAGAATTTTAACTTAATCTCTTTTGAGTTTCGCCACTAATGTCTCTATCACCGCGTTTTTATAGCAAGTAAGGTGTGGTAACATTTTTGGAAGATCATGAAATTAATTTTTTTTCGATAGTCCATGCTGTAAGGAAGGATCTACAAACTGTAGGTCATCTGGGGGCGCGGTAGTTCCCCCGCCAAGACGAGCCAAGCGAAGAGCAAGGACACATCCTAACTTCTCTCGAAGCACTTCCTAGATTTTTTAACCCACATATTTTATTTATTTATTTCTATATTCAATAACTTAAATCTATCATTACAGGCAGCCCTAATGCGATAGATAAGCTAAATAGCCATTAACACAAAATATCAATTAAAACATTAAAAACACAAAAAAAAATCATAGTCATCAGATAAAAAAAAGAATAAAAATTATTACAAAATTAAAATAATAAATGTCGAGGTTCATTAGCAAATTATAACATAAAAATATACAATGTCAATATAATCTAATCAAAACAAAAAATAAAAACTTAATAATACAAAATTAAAACTAGCAATAAAACAATTTCAAATAAGTTAAGAATCCATCTAAACATTTAGTGTAAACCACTCAGTAAGAACGTAGTTGCCTTTGTAAATTCATTGACGACGCGGTTGGCGCAGTGGTTAAGCAACCGCCTACTGAGCCGACGGTCCCGGGTTCGAATCCCGGCAAGGGCAAATATTTGTGTGATGAACACGAATATTTGTGCCTGGGTCATGGATGTTCTATGTATTTAAGTATTTATTTATCTATATAAGTATGTATATCGTCGCCTAGTACCCATAACACAAGCCTTCTTGAGCTTAATTTGGGATTAGGTTGATTTGTGTGAGGTGGTCTGATATTTATTTTATTGATTTATTTATTTATTTATTTATTCAGGGAGCATGTAAATAAATCCAACTGTATCGCAACTTTTTTGATAGTGCGAAATGCGCACCGCACCGCTAACGAGGGCTGTTAGCGGTGCGGTGCCTCCCGCGGCAGCTTCGTGCGAGCGACGGGCTCGGCAGCAGCGGCGGCCGGCGCGGTGCCACACGTACCGCTCCGGGACAGCGACGGGCTCGGCAGCAGCGGCGGCCGGCGCGGCGCCACACGTACCGCTCCGGGACAGCGACGGGCTCGGCAGCAGCGGCGGCCGGCGCGGCGCCACACGTACCGCTCCGGGACAGCGACGGGCTCGGCAGCAGCGGCGGCCGGCGCGGCGCCACACGTACCGCTCCGGGACAGCGACGGGCTCGGCAGCAGCGGCGGCCGGCGCGGCGCCACACGTACCGCTCCGGGACAGCGACGGGCTCGGCAGCAGCGGCGGCCGGCGCGGCGCCACACGTACCGCTCCAGGACGGGACGCACAGCGACAAAGCGCACAGGACCCCGGGGTTACATTACTTCCCTCTCAACACCTTCCATATATATGAAGCGAGGGCCAGTTCTCGCCTCACCTCTAGTCTGTTATACCCCCCCATGCCTAGTACAAATAGCGTGGGATACAACGATGGCACACACTCCAGCACACGTCCCTGTCGATCTCCTCCTGCAACTTATGGCAATCCGAGATATCGATCACCTGGACTAGTTTCAAACCGTCAGCATAAATATAAAATATGATATGTTTGGTTTGGATTGTGCCAGATAAACAAAATTCGCGGGATATATTGTGAATAGCGAACTTATTAAAAAATGAAGTTTTAATTGCATACCTCTTATACTTTAGATTTTATTGATATCTAGAAAACCCTGATGTCGTCACTGACTCACTGAGGATCATCAGAGTCCTTAGGGTACTTCCTAATTTCCTAGAAAGCTGAAACTTGGTATGTGAGCTAGAATTAAGTACACAAACGATAAAAAATCCTAAACTTGGAATTTTTATATCCCGATACCCCTTAAACTAGGGGATGGAAGATAGAAATGAGGTGCAAAGTTAACGCCACCGATTATGTTTGTTGTATGGGAGCCCCGCCTAAATATTTATTTTATTCTATTTTTAGTATTTGTTGTTATAGCGGCAACAGAAATTCATCATCTGTGAAAATGTCAACGGTCTAACTATAAATCACGGTTCATGAGATGCAGCCTGGTGACAGACGGACAGACAGCAGAGTTTTAGTAATAGGGTCCCGTTTTACTCTTTAAGTACGGAACTCTAAAAATATTGTAATTTTAAGCAACTTACTGAAGCATCTCTCAGGCCAGTATGGCAGTGTCAATTAATAAAGTCGCAAAACACCATAAAACGTCAGGTTGTTGTTTGGCGTTTAGCGAATCATTTTTATTATTCCGTAAAACACCAATAAACCTCGGGTTGGTATTTCGCGTTTGTGGTCTTATGCGTCGAAAAGTAACTGAAAAGGCATCGTTGGTTTCTTGTCAGTTGTCATTGCGACTTGGGTCCGCTTCCGTTTTCGCTTACCATCTGCCGAAGTGGAGCCACTATTGTGAGGATGAGCACCAGAAGTGAAACTGCAATTTTATATGAACACCAACTTTTATTCACAGAATATTATTGAAACATAAAAGATGAATATACCAGAAGTCTACCACTATAGGTACCTCGATAACCAGCTCAACCACTGTAGAGGGCGCTCTAGTGTTAGGATTTCAACAACTGTAGGTACTCATGACTTCCTGATTTATCGAGATGTAGCAGAACGACGTATACCTACCCATAATACAAATAATACAATGTAAATTATAGTTACTAAATCGATATGTAGTAAGTTAATACTAAATAAGCTAACTGTTCCTAGCAAGTCCCATCGCTACTAGAGGTCATCAATTTTATATCTTAAAAGAAATAATGATATATACACGATGATTTTTAATCGGTGATCAGGAGTAGAAAAATATTAATATCCAGCTTAAATTAAACCTAATAGGCGAGGTCTCATGCAATTACCTCACTGTATATTTAATTAAAAGTTGAAACATATCAAAGAAAAATAAACGTTTTTTTATGTAATTTCGACTTCAACGTGACCGCCATCATTTTACTGATATGAAAAGTTGGAACCTGATCACCGATTAAAAATCATCGTGTATACCAAAAAAAACAATACATGTGCTCGAATTTTTAAAGTTTGACAAATTAGTCAAATACCGGAACAAAAATAAAAGAATAAAAGTAATACTGCATTAGTTAAACACGTTATTAATTTCTTTATACTTATTTAGAACTAGCTTTTGCCCGCGACTACGTCCGCTTGGAACTTGGAAGTATGGAAGCAACCTTGTACAACACGATAGATCCACCTAATCACCTTAATTAATAAAAGGGATTATTAAAAGCGCCTAATCAAATGTAAGAGCAATTGTGCTTTTGGTCTAATCATTACATTTCCTACAGGGTCATCAATGTCATTATGAATTACTTACTCACTTTTCAATCTTTTTAGGGATACTTTCCAGGATGAAAACTATCCTATGTCCTTCCTCGGATCTTAAACTATCTCCATGCCAAAGGAGGACCGGCAAAAGTGTATGGAGGCTGGTCCAAGAACCAATAGCGACGTGACATATATCATTAGAAAGGTGCTTCAATATACTACAATAGTTACGATGGGAGCTCATTTCAAACCACTGTGTGAAAAAAGTTATGGCGATATAAAAAACTTACTTTCATAGGCGATTTTTTAAGCAATAAAAATGAATCATTTCGTTTTCCATGACGTTGCAATGCTAGTTAAAACGTGTTTGTGAGTAGTTCTGGAGGGTGCAGAGTGCAGGGTGAGGGTCATTCTCTACCAGAATGTAAAAACAAAGTTATGATTAATATATAGTTTGTTTTATTTTACACATTGTCACATCAAAAAAATTGCCTGCCGGTGCCCTAAAGGGCTGATGACGGCCAAAAAAGTTCTTCTTCGTCTTTCTCGGGGACCAGGGCGGTCTGCTCTGGGGTTTGGTACTCGGGCTTCTCCGCGACTACGTCAGTGGATGCCTCGGTCTCCGCGGCAGTGTCCATGGGCGGATTCTGTCGCCTCGTTGTCGTCTTGAGAGACGCGAAAACCTACCTCGTGGTCACTGGAACTTCATGTACACCGAGCCCAGCATGAAGCCAAGTCAGGTTTCACCCCTCCCCTCTTAGCACTCTCTTGCAGCGTCCAGCCAGCGTCAAGCTGCACGGTTGTCGCGTCTGTGGGGAGTTCGAGCTGCCGAAACAACCCCTTGGCGTCATTCCCTTGGCTATGTTTTATAGGCTGGGTACGGCCTTGCGCATGCGCCGAGCCTGTCGGTTTCGTCAACGCGCCTGGTTTCAAAGCCGTCGGTTTCCCAGCTGCCGTTCCACCCTGCGCGGACTGCTTCTTCCATGACAGCACTGTGGACACCGCACCACCACGGCGTCTCTTGTGTGGGGGCACTTAAGAACAGCCCCACCACGGTGTGTGATGAGTGGAGGCACTGCGGAGGCAGCACCGCCAAGATGCGTTGTGTGTGTTGGGGGGGCACTGTGTTACCAGCGCCGCCGTGTGGTGTTGTGGTGCCTGTCTGGGCCGCTTTTGCGTCCCTAAAGGCACCTGAACTATGAAGTGGTGGGCACCACTGCAGAAACAGCACCGTCCACCCTTTGTGATTGAGTAGAGGTGTCGCACAGAGGCACAGCATCGGCCGCACCGGCACCTGATGTAGGGGCGCCTTCGGGTTTCCCCTCCGGCACCATTGGGGTTTAGGATCCATTATCTTTGTCTTCATCTCTCGAGCTTCCCACCCGCCGTGAAGCCCGCACCTTTGGGGATGTTCCTTGAACCAGAACTACCCGAGAGATATAGACGCGGTTGGTTGGGTCTCATGCGCGACATCCGCAGCTGTAGGCAGTGTGGCTGGGGAAAAAAATCCAAGTTCCTCCAGTTGCTCCACACGCCCTCGCTCCGTCAGCATGGCCGAGCCCCAATATCCTCCCGGAGGACCCTCGCGTCTCACCTGCGGACTGTATCCTCCTCATCCATACGGTACGCGTGTCCGTTTCCCTGCAGTGGCTAGCTGCAGGGCCACCATTTAGCCTGAAATCCGGACCAAAGGGGACGTGTTGTCTCACAATAGCATCAAACCCCGGCTAAGCTCGACTCAACCCCCAGGACTCCTTCATCCTTGCGTACGGCGCTCAACAGATCTTAGCCAACATGGCTAGCAAAATGATGTCAGAATCAGAACCAGCATATTACTAGCAATGTCGCCCAGGGTGCTCCGTGGTAGCTGGTTTTGTCCCTTTCGGGTTTTTAGGTCCTCGAGGGTTATCCCCAGCTACCCACACTAGGAGGCGATCTCGCTCACACCACAAACAACATACAAACACGTTTTAACTAGCACTGTAACGTCATGGAATACGAAATAGTTCATTTTTAGGGTTCCGTAGCCAAATGGCAAAAAACGAAACCCTTATAGATTCGTCATGTCTGTCTGTCTGTCTGTCCGTCCGTATGTCACAGCCATTTTTTTCCGAAACTATAAGAGCTATACTGTTGAAACTTGGTAGGTAGATGTATTCTGTGAACCGCATTAAGATTTTTATGCAAAAATAAAAAAATAATAATAAATAATGGGGGCTCCCCATACTTAGAACTGAAACTCAAAAATTTTTTTTTCATCAAACACATACGTGTGGGGTATCTATGGATAGGTCTTCAAAAATGATGTCGAGGTTTCTAAAATATTTTTTTTCTAAACCGAATAGTTTGCGTGACAGACGCTTCCAAAGTGGAAAAAAGTTGGTCCCCCCCCCTCTAACTTCTAAAATAAGGAAATGAAAAATCTAAAAAAAACATATGATGTACATTACTATAAAAACTACCAACGAAAATTGTTTTGAACGAGATCTAGTAAGTAGTTTTTTTTTAATACCTAACTTTGCAAGTTTGCACCTAATTTATATGGGGCGCTATACATACCAGGTGCAAACTTAACTTAAACACTTAGGGATGGAAAGTGTTTGTACGGAACCCTCGGTGCGCGAGTCCGACTCGCACTTGGCCGGTTTTTATTGCTTAAAATCGTCTATGAAAATAAGTTTTTTTTTATATCGCCATAACTTTTTTCACACAGTGATTTGAAACGAGCTTCCATAGTAACTATTGTAGTATATTGAAACACCTTTCTAATGATATGTGTCACGTCGCTATTGGTTCTTGGACCATTTTGTCCGATCATCCTTTCATCAAAATCGATTCAGCGGTTTAAGCGTGAAGAGGTAACAGACAGACAGACACACTTTCGCATTTATAATATTAACTAGCTTTTGCCCGCGACTACGTCCGCGTGGAACTTGGAAGTACGGAAGCAACCTCGTACAACACGATAGATATCTACCTAATCACCTTAATTTATAAAAGGGATTATTAAAAGCGCCTAAGCAAATGTAAGAGCAATTGTGCTTTTGGTCTAATCATTACATTTCCTACAGGGTCAATATTTTGAGGGATAATTTCCAGGATGAAAGTTATCCTATGTCCTTCCTCGGATCTTAAACTATCTCCATGCCAAATTTCACCAAAATCGATTCAGCGGTTTAAGCGTGAAGAGGTAACAAACAGACAGACACACTTTCGCATTTATTTATTTATTATTTATTCGTATGGCAGGATTGTACGTCGAATACAGCTTAGCTTATATATTAAGTTATAATATAAGTATGGATGGATATAGTAAGTATAGTATGGATTTGCCCGCGACTACGTCCACGTGGAACTTAGAAGTATGGATGGATGTGTAAGACCAGAATTTAAGTGATAAGGTCAATTAATTATTGGTAACTGCGAGATAGGTAGGTTTAAAGAAACATAAGTAAAACCCCTAGTAGTAACCTGTTTGAATAAATCTATATTATAAAAGAAGAAGTCCTTAATGACTCATCAACGCACAGCCGAAACTACTAATGTTAGAGAGTTGATTTTTGCACAGTAGGTTACTTTTATAACGTGGGCTGGAGATAAGAAGCGATTTTGAAAAATTCAATCTCTAAGGGTGTTAAAAAGGGGTGCAAAGTTTGTATGGGATACAAGTTTTTTTTAAAGCTAGGAACTTGAAACTTTGTTAGAAGATATTAAAATAAAATAAAAGAAAACTAATTTCAGCGTTTTTGAAAATTCATCCCCAAAGGTGGTAAAAAAGGGGTTGAAAGTTTGTATGGAGATCAAGTATTTTTTTGAGCGCGGGACTTGAATCTTTGTGTAAAAGCATACTATTAGAATACAAGAAAAGTCATTTCAGCGTTTTCCAAAATTCGACCCCTAAAAGGGTAAAAAGGGGTTTAAAGTTTGTATGGAGATCAAGTATTTTTTTGAGCGCGGGACTTGAATCTTTGTGTAAAGGCATACTATTAGAATACAAGAAAAGTTATTTCAGCGTTTTCAAGAATTCGTCCGCTAAAAGGGTTAAAAAGGGGTTGAAAGTGTGAATCCATTACAAATTCATTGAAACTTCTTATTAAGGCATATACAATAATAACAAAATAACATTAATTTAACGTCATCAACGATTCAACCTCTAAGGGGGTTAAAAGGGGGATGAAAGTTCGTCTTGGGGTTCAAATTTAATTTTAAGCTAGGAACTTTAAACTTCGTAAAAAGTTATGCAAATAAAATGGAACAAAAGTAATTTCAGCGTTTTTGAAAATTCATCCTCTTAGGTGGTAAAAAGGGGGTTGAAAGTTTGTATGGAGATCAAACCTTTTCTTGAGCGTGGGACTTTAAACTTTGTATAAAGGCATATAATTAAAATACAAGGAAAGTAATTTCAGCGTTTTCAATAATTCGTAAAACGGTTAAAAAGGGTTGAAAGTTTGATTCCATTACAAATTCTTTGACTAAGGCATATATAATAATAACAAAATAACATTAATTTAACGTCATTATAAATTCAACCTCTAAGAGGGTTAAAAGGGGGATGAAAGTTTGTCTCGGGGTTCAATTTTAATTTTAAGCTAGGAACTTGAAACTTTGTAAATAGGTATTAAAATAAAATAAAAGAAAACTGATTTAAGTGTTTTTGAAAATTCATCCCTGAAACTGGTAAATAAGGGGTTGAAACTTTGAATGGAGATCAAACCTTTTTCTGAGCGCGGGACTTTAAACTTTGTATTAGTGCATATAATTAGAATACAAGAAAAGAAATTTCAGCGTTTTTGAAAATTCAGCCCTGAAGGTGGTGAAAAGGGGTTGAAAGTTTGTATGAAGATTAAACATTTTTTTGAGTGTGGGACTTGAAACTTTAAATAGAGGCGTATTATTAGAATACAAAAAAAGTGATTTAGCGTTTTTGAAAATATATGTAGCCCTGAAGATGGTGAAAAATTGGGCAAATGCGAGTCCGACTCGCGCATGAAGGGTTCCGTACCTATATATATATATCTATAACAAGTTTGTTGTATGGGAGCCCCCCTTAAATATTTATTTTATTTTATTTTTAGTATTTGTTGTTATAGCGGCAATAGAAATACATCATCTGTGAAAATTTCAACTGTCTAGCTATCACCGTTCTTGAGATACAGCCTGGTGACAGATGGACGGACGGACGGACGGACAGCGAAGTAATAGGGTCCCGTTTTTTTTACCCTTTGGGTACGGAACCCTAAAAAGGGGTTGAATGTTTGGAATGGAATGGAGATCAAACCTTTTTTTGAGCGCCTGACTTGAAACTTTGTATAAAGGCATATAATTAGAAATCAAAAAAAGTAATTTCAGCGTTTTTGAAAATTCAACCCCTGAGGCGGTAAAAAGGAGGTTGATAGTTTGTATTAAAATCAAACATTTTTTTTTTTTGAGCGCAGGACTTGAAACTTTGTATAAGGGCATAGGTTAGGTTAGGTTAGGTTAGGTTAGGTTAGGTTAGGTTAGGTTAGGTTAGGTTAGGTTCCCCCCCGAGGGTGTCCACCTTGTCGTGGTGGGGGGGCTCAGTACCTGCGTTGTGCGCGCGGGGAAGCCAAGAGACACCAGGGAGGGGGCCTACGGGCCAAGACGGGCGGGGGAGATAGGTGCTGGTTGGTGTCTTCGGCCTGCGTGGATTCTGGGGGCTCTGACCTTGTGGTTGTTGGAGGATGTCGGAAGGACTCTCGACGTGTCGTAGCTGTGGGTGGCTGCCTGGCTAGTGAGCCTCCTGCTCCTCTGATACTGCCTACCTGCCAGGAAGGATTGTGCATTTCGATTTCTGAGAAATCGAAAACGCAAATCCATTCCCCAGGCGGGTCGGCTGTATTAGCGAGGCGGGAGGATCACATATCAGGTGTCATGCATGTCTGTGACACGTCAGGGGGGTTTCCGGCTTCTGACGGCGTCTGCGGGGGCTGAGTTTCTGGGATTCGCGTGGGACGGGACATCCGTCGGCACCTGGGGAGGGAACCCACGGGGTAGGGGCTTTTGTCCTCCCGTGGTTGGGTGAGGGGTAGGGGCGTTTGTCCTCCCGTGGTGGGCCGAGGGGTAGGGGCGTTTGTCCTCCCTTGGCGTGGAGAGGGGGTCGTGGGGTAGGGGCGTTTGTCCTCCCACGGCCGGCTGTGGGGTAGGGGCTTTTGTCCTCCCGTGGCCAGGAGGCTGGGACCGAAGCACCGTGTGTCGGTGGCGGTCCTAGCTTCCAGAGGGTCCCTCAGCGTGGCTCTGCAGCAGCAGAGTCCACGACTGATATGGGACGTGGAGAGGGGGTCGTGGGGTAGGGGCTTTTGTCCTCCCATGGCCAGCTGAGGGGTAGGGGCTTTTGTCCTCCCTCAGCAAGGAGGGTGGGACCGCAGCACCGTGTGTCGGTGGCGGTCCCCGCTTCCTGGGGGCTTGGGGAAGCAGGTGAGGGTTAGGCACACTGCTATGCTACAGTGTGTCTGTCGGTGAGGGTTCGCCTTAGGGTGAAAGTGCCGGTGGTGTCGTGGTGACATGTTCGCGATCCCATGGCGCCACCACTACGGCACAGGTTGGCAGCATCCCAGAGTTTTAGTGGGTAGGCTAGTCCTTCTGACTAGAGAGCCCCACATAACCAATGCCTAATGTCTGGCTCTCCCCCCGAGGGTCTCATATTACGTAGTGGTATGCAAGTCAATGCATTTCTCTGGGTCAAAAAAAAAAAAAAAAAAAAAAAAAGGTTAGGTTAGGTTAGGTTAGGTTAGGTTAGGTTCCCCTTCGTAGTGCTGTCACCTTGCCGTGGTGAAGGGGCTTGCGTGCCCCAATGACCCTCAGGGCTATGCCGGACAGGGCCTCCCAAACCGGACAGGCCTGAGGAGAGGGGCCAGACAAAGAACAGCACCCCGACGTGTGGCTCCGCGTGTCCCTCTGAAACCAGCAGAGGGCACAGTGTGAGACGCCAGGTCCCTCGGGACGGAGCTGGAGCTCGGCCTCACGGGCGATAGTGGCTTCGGCCACCGGCGCGACGTTGTGGCTACGGCCACCGGCGGGCAACCCGTAACCTGCACTGAGCAGACCGGGGACCTTCCTCACTGAGAGGCGGGTCACGTGGAGTAAACCACTATAAAAATCCCCAATCCTAAGGTGTGACTGGCGTGCCGATGGGATGCATGGCTGGGGGGAGCCCAGCCCCTAACGTCAGAGAGGGGGGGCATACCTCCTTTAAACAATAGCAAATATGAGTGGCCTAAAACGTAAGAAACTACCCCAGGAGGTTCCAATCCTCCGTGTCACCACAGAACGGGCAAGCGCCCGCGCTGTGGAGACACGCCGCCCTTCGTATTCTGGGGGGGCACACCACTCTGGACTGGAAAGCAAAGACGACTCTGGCAAACGTTTAATGGACACCGATGCGCATGGATTGGCTCTAAGGATACGCGGAGGAGGGGACAGGGAGGACGAGAAGGCAGCTGCTGCGCCACCCTCTCCAACCTTCCCAACGGTGGAGAACGAGGAGGAAATTTTCCGCCCTCACATGTCCCTCGCGCGGTCACCGCTGCGAGGGGTCGGCCAGGATAGTCCATGCATAGACCTGGACTCCGCCGCGATCCAGATCCCGGCGAGGAAGGAGGGCGGTGGCCCAGCGCGCGGCCGCCATGGCCGTTTCGTGCGGCGTAACAAGGCGATAGAGGAGCCTATGAAGGTCGCGCAGGTCCTTCTCACACGGCTGGATGAGAGGATCCTCGCACGTGGGGATTCCGCACCGGATACTGACGACAGTATGCACACGGTGCGGTCCACCTTCTCGTCGCCAGCGACCTCCCCAAGTCGCCAGAAGAAGGACCTGCCGACGCAGAGGGCTGGCCCGGGGGGGAAGGGAAAGGCGCGCTCACGGACGCAGACTCCCTTCAAGCCTGGAGATGTAGCGGGGGGACGCAAATCACCGAGCTCCCCGACGCAACATAGCGACAAGGAGGAGGCACTGGGGCATAGGGACGAAGGCGCAGAGGCGTACCCGACCAACACCGAAAAGGAGCTAGTTCCTTCCGGCACGGCTAGCCCTGCAAAAAGCGGTCGCATGTGGCGGAACCCCCGTAAGAGGCCACGGTTCCACACCAGTCCCCAGTCGGGATCCAGCGGGGATGATGGAGACGAGTCCTGCCCGTCCGCCACAAGCGAAGGCTCGTCTCAGACATCAAAAGGACGAGGACGAGGTCGGCCCCCTTCTACCGGGAAGTATGTTGGCCTGGCCAAAGCGAAAGAGGCCTACAAACGGGCCATGCATGAAGAGATGCGCCTCGAGGCGGAGAGAGACGTGCAGGAGATGCAAATCAGAACCCGGCAAGGGTACTCGAAGTGCACTCCTTCGCCGCCTGCGCTGAATCCCGAGGAGGCCGCTGCCAACACAGAACTTGGGCAGCAGGTCGCAGACAGTGTGGCTGTCATTGAGAAAGTAGCGGCCACCTCTAAAAACCTGAAGGGTGGGTACATCCGGTGCCTTAAAGATGCCGCGTCCGCTATATCGGATGCGTTTGCCGTACTCAGCAAACGCACCGTTTCCGAGGAAACGGCGCGGCTTCAAGCAGACAACAGCCGGCTAAGGTCAGAAATGGCCGGCTTACGAAAAGAGATGGCCGAAATCAAGGCCCAACTGGAGGGGCTGCGGAAGCAGGGAAATCCTACACCCTCCCCAACCCGACGTAACGAGAAGGAGCGGCCCCCCGCGCTGCCCTCTACCAGCGAACGGACAGACGGTCGTGCCAATGCCACCCCTTCTATCCCTTTAACAGAGGAGATCTGTCGAGTGGTCATGGCCCAGGTCGGGACGTATTTGGACGCCCGCATGGCCGCAATCAGCGACAGACTCCTCCCGGAGAAGAGGGCGCGGCCTCCGCTGGCAAACCGAGACAAAACTGGGGGAGCAGAGCCGGAGTCTGGCGTGGCCCCCGCTTCCGCTTCCGCTTCCGTAGGTGGAGCGTCCTACGCGGGCGCTGTGAAGCGGTCAAAAAGACGAAAAGGCAAGGGAGTTTCTTCCGGGAGGGTCCCAGCCCCGGGAGAGTCGGGTCGGGAAGCAACAGCGCCTGCGCCTGCGCCTGCAGCGTTGGAAGAGCCCTGGACGACGGTAAAGGGCAAAAAAACAACAAGGAAGAAGCAGAGGGACGGCCCTACAAGCCAGGCAGCCCCAAAAAAGAAGGCCCGGAGGCTGCGCCTCCCCCGGTCAACGGCGGTAGTGTTTACGCTAGTGGAGCCCAAGGCGGACACTAGCGAAAGAGATAGCTACGCGTCCATCATCGGGGAGGCCAAAAAGCGGGTAGACCTCGATGCGCTGGGGATCTCGGGTGTTCGGGTCCGACGTACCGCGACGAATGCCCGTATATTCGAGATTCCCGGCGGCGAGAGTGGCGAAAAGGCCGACGCCCTTGCCCAAAAACTCAGGGAGGTGATGGATCCCGCCGTGGTCCGGATCTCCAGGCCCACTAGATGTGCGGAGATGCGCATCTCGGGCCTGGATGACTCGGTGACATCTCCGGAGGTGGTCGCGGCGGTTGCACGAGAGGGCGGTTGCGCGGCGGAAGACGTCAAGGCTGGCGAAGTGACGCTTGGCCCCTCGGGACTGGGCACTGTGTGGCTGCGATGCCCTATTGCGGCTGCAAAAAAGGTGGCTCAGGCCGGACGTCTCCGCGTGGGGTGGGTGTCGGCGCAGGTGACGTTGCTCGACGCCCGGCCCATACGATGCTTCCGATGCATGGAAGTGGGGCACGTGCGCGCCGCGTGCAAGTCTGAGGTAGACCGCAGCCTCCTTTGCTATCGGTGCAGCGGGTCGGGCCATATCGCCCGCGATTGCAACGCTGCCGCACATTGCGCGCTGTGCGCGGAGGCGGGCGCCCCCGCGGGCCACAGGGTGGGAAGCGTTTCATGCAACCCACCCAAAAGAAAGAGGACTGCTGCCGACAGGTCCGAAGCCACATCGCAGCCTAGTCACCCACCTGAACCCAGGGTCGAGGAGGATCGGATGGCCACTGACTAGTAATGGCCACCCAATACCTACAGGCGAACATAAACCACTCCGCCAGAGCTCAGGACCTTCTGCTCCAGAGCATGGCGGAGTGGTTGATACAAATCGCAGTCGTGGCCGAGCCGTACTCAGTCCCCTCCAGGGAAAACTGGGTGGGGGATAGAGACGGACTGGTGGCAGTGGTCACGCAGCCGCAAGCAGGATCCGCGCCCCACCGAGACGTCACCAAGGGGCGTGGTTTTGTGTCGACACACCTGGGGGACACAATGGTCGTTGGGACCTATTTTTCGCCAAACAGGAGCCTCACCGAGTTCGAGTCCTTTCTTGACGAGGTGGGTTCCCTGTTTGGCGAAAATCGCCCTGTGCAGCTGCTGGTCGCTGGAGACTTCAACGCTAAGTCCACGGCGTGGGGATCTCCAGCGACTGACGCGCGAGGGCAGGCGCTGGAGGAATGGGCGGTCGAAGTGGGGCTGCTGATCCTCAACAGGGGGTCAACGAACACGTGCGTGCGACAGCGGGGAGGCTCAATTGTGGACATAACATTGGCCAGCCCCGCCCTCGCACGACGTGTTTCAGGCTGGAAAGTGATGACGGACGTGGAGACGCTCTCGGACCATCGCTACATCCGTTTCGAGGTCTCCACGTTCCCCCTCACCCCAAGGAGCGAGAACCGACCCCCTGCAGGGGAAGGGCCGCGGTGGCGGCTGGGGCAACTGGACAGGGAGATGGCCCAAGAGGCAGTCCTGGTGGAGTCGTGGCAGGTCGGAGCTGGGCCCATAGGCGACATCGATGTCGAGACGGAGCAGCAGGTTGCCGCCACGCACCGGATTTGCGATGCCGCTATGCCCCGCGCGTGGCCAGCCCCGCCTCGTCGTCGCGTGTACTGGTGGCGCGAGGAGATCCGCGTCTCACGGAGCGAGTGCACGGCGGCGCGCCGCCAGTACACCAGGAGCAGGCGGAGAAGGATGCGCGACCCCGTCAGGGAGGAGGCGCTTTACGCTGCCTACCGAGAAAAATGCCACCAGCTCCAGGCGGACATTGCACGGGCGAAGGAGGCCGCGTGGAAGGAGTGGCTGGAGACGCTGGACTTACACCCATGGGGGCGCCCTTACAAAACTGTAAGGGCAAAACTCCGGCCATGGGCCCCCCCGCTGACCAGTAGTCTCGAGCCCCTCCTCCTAGAGCGGGTCCTCTCCGGCCTGTTCCCCGAGAGAGAGGCATGGCGTCCACCGGCGATGGGTGGAAACCCGGCGAGAAGCGAGGACGTAGTGCCTCCTGTGACAGAGGCAGAGCTTGGGGCCGCAATAGCCAGGCTCAAACTGAAAAACGGCGCTCCCGGACCCGATGGCGTGCCTGGGCGCATCGTGGTGCTCGCGCTTGCGGCAGAAGAGCTGGAGGAGAGGGTGAGGACCCTCTTTAGCGCATGTCTCGACCGAGGTCAGTTCCCGCGAAGCTGGAAGACGGGTAAGCTCGTCCTCCTTCAGAAGGACGGGCGCCCGGCAGAGTCACCGTCGGCCTACCGCCCCATCGTCCTGCTTGACGAGATGGGCAAGCTTTTCGAACGGGTTATCGCTGCCCGTCTCGTCAAGCACCTCGAGGAGGTAGGACCCGACCTGCACGACTGCCAGTACGGCTTCCGGCGGGAAAGGTCGACGATAGACGCAATTGCGCAACTGAGGGTCCTCGCCGAGGAGGCTGTCTCGCAGGGCGGAGTGATGTTGGCCGTGTCGCTTGACATAGCGAATGCCTTCAACACCCTGCCCTTTGAGACAGTCAAGGCAGCGCTGCAGTACCACGGAGTGCCCCGGTACCTGCAGAACATAGTAGGGGACTACTTCCGGGACCGGGCCATCATCTATCCGGTCCAAAACGGATGGGGAAATCGGAGGGTCACATGCGGTGTTCCACAGGGGTCGGTCCTTGGACCACTCCTGTGGAACATCGGATACGACTGGGTGCTCCGCGGTACCAACCTGCGGGGCGTCGGCGTAATCTGCTACGCTGACGACACTCTCGTCACCGCAAACGGGAGCACCCACAGACAAGCCGTGCTCCTTGCCACAGCGGGGGTTGCCCACGTGGTGAGCCGTATTAGGGCCCTGGGGCTCGAAGTGGCCCTAAACAAGTCGGAGGCCCTCTTCTTCCATGGGCCTCGAAACGCGCCGCCTCCCGGTATGGCGATCGTCATAGGGGGCACCTCCATCGCCATCGAGTCGACGCTGCGATACCTAGGTATTGTCCTCGATGGGCGATGGAGCTTCACGGAGCATTTCTCCCGCAAAGCGCCAAAGCTGGTGGCCGCAGCCGGAGCACTCGGGGGGCTACTCCCGAATATCGGAGGGCCGGGCAGCACATGCCGCCGCCTGTACCAGGGGGTTGTACGCTCTATGGCGATGTACGGGGCTCCCATATGGGCGGAGGCCCTGAACGCTCGGAACGTGGCCCAGTTGCGCAGACCCCAACGGGTAATAGCGACCAGGGCCATCCGAGCGTACAGGACGGTCTCGTTTGAAGCGGCAACCCTGCTGGCAGGTAGCCCGCCGTGGGACCTCGAAGCCGAGGTCCTTGCGGCGGTATACTGGCAAGTAGCAGCAGTGCGAGCGGAGGGCAATCGTCCACTTCCGGAGGAGATCAAGCTCTGGAGGGACGAAGCCAGGGGTGATCTCCTCAGGAAGTGGGATGAAAGGCTGCAGGCCCCAAGCGCAAGCCGGGAGGTGGTGGGCGCCATACGTCCGGTCCTCAGGGACTGGCTGGGCCGCGATTTCGGCGAGACGACTTTCCACCTGACACAGATACTCACCGGGCACGGATGCTTCGGCAAATACCTGTGTCAGGTGGCCCGCCGCGAGGACACCACAGTGTGCAAACACTGCACGGGTGGAGATGAGGACACGGCGCAGCACACCCGCGCCGTGTGCCCCGCATGGCAAGTACCGCGATCACAACTGATCGCGGCCATCGGGGCGGACCTCTCGCTGCCAGTCATGGTCGGGGTAATGACACGCAGCAGGGACGCGTGGGAGGCGGTGGTTGCATTCTGCAACGCCGTCATGTCCCAAAAGGAGGCGGCGGAGAGGGAGCGAGAGGACGACCCCCTCGCACCACCCACTCGCCGAAGGAGAGTAGGGCGAAGGCGGGCCGCCTATGACCGCCGCCAAATACCGCCCTAACCGGGACCTCGGGCAGCTGATCGGGAGATTGGTTGCCCGACGAGAAAGCGTCCCGAGGTGGAAAGGTGGCCTTGGGTGAGGTCCCCTGTAGGCGAGGGAGCGGGCTCAGAAGCCCGCAGAGCCGGGCCCAAAAAGGGCAAGACGCCGCACGTGGGTGCCGCGGTAAGCGCCAAGCGTCCCCGTAGCCCCACACCAGGCGGAGCGAGGTCAGACCGAGGGGTTTTAGTGGGTAGACTGGAGACCAGGAGTCCCACATACCCGTCCTTATTGCAACACCTCAAGGACGGGATGCGTAACGCATTTCCCCTCGTAAAAAAAAAAAAAAAAAAAAAAAAAAAAAAAAAAAAAAAAAAAAAAAAAAAAAAAAAAAAAAAAAAAAAAAAAAAAAAAAAAAGGTTAGGTTAGGTTAGGTTAGGTTAGGTTAGGTTAGGTTAGGTTAGGTTAGGTTAGGTTCCCCCCCGAGGGTGTCCACCTTGTCGTGGTGGGGGGGCTCAGTACCTGCGTTGTGCGCGCGGGGAAGCCAAGAGACACCAGGGAGGGGGCCTACGGGCCAAGACGGGCGGGGGAGAAAGGTGCTGGTTGGTGGCTTCGGCCTGCGTGGGTCCTGGGGGCTCTGACCTTGTGGTTGTTGGAGGATGTCGGAAGGACTCTCGACGTGTCGTAGCTGTGGGTGGCTGCCTGGCTAGTGAGCCTCCTGCTCCTCTGATACTGCCTACTTGCCAGGAAGGATTGTGCATTTCGATTTCTGAGAAATCGAAAACGCAAATCCATTCCCCAGGCGGGTCGGCTGTATTAGCGAGGCGGGAGGATCACATATCAGGTGTCATGCATGTCTGTGACACGTCAGGGGGGTTTCCGGCTTCTGACGGCGTCTGCGGGGGCCGAGTTTCTAGGATTCGCGGGGGACGGGACATCAGTCGGCACCTGGGGAGGGACCCACGGGGTAGGGGCTTTTGTCCTCCCGTGGCTGGGTAAGGGGTAGGGGCGTTTGTCCTCCCGTGGCGGGCCGAGGGGTAGGGGCGTTTGTCCTCCCTTGGCGTGGAGAGGGTGTCATGGGGTAGGGGCGTTTGTCCTCCCGTGGCAGGCCGAGGGGTAGGGGCGTTTGTCCTCCCTCAGCCGGGAGGCTGGGACCGAAGCGCCGTGTGTCGGTGGCGGTCCTAGCTTCCAGAGGGTCCCTCAGCGTGTCTCTGCAGCAGCAGAGTTCACGGCTGTATATGGGACGAGGAGAGGTGGTCGTGGGGTAGGGGCGTTTGTCCTCCCACGGCCGGCTGAGGGGTAGGGGCTTTTGTCCTCCCTCAGCAAGGAGGGTGGGACCGAAGCACCGTGTGTCGGTGGCGGTCCCCGCTTCCTGGGGGCTTGGGGAAGTAGGTGAGGGTAAGGCACACTGCTATGCTACAGTGTGTCTTTCGGTGAGGGTTCGTCTTAGGGCGAAAGTGCCGGTGGTGTCGTGGTGACATGTTCGCGATCCCATGGCATCACCGCTACGGCACGGGTTGGCAGCATCCCAGAGTTTTAGTGGGTAGGCTAGTCCCTCGCGGACTAGAGAGCCCCACATAACCAATGCGTAATGTCTGACTCTACCCCCGAGGGTCTCATATTACGTAGTGGTATGCAATTCAATGCATTTCTCTGGGTAAAAAAAAAAAAAAAAAAAAAAAAAAAAAAAAAAAAAAAAAAGGTTAGGTTAGGTTAGGTTAGGTTAGGTTAGGTTAGGTTAGGTTGGGCGTCGTCCACGGACCTGCTCGGTTGTCCGAGTGGGCGGGGAGGTGAACCCCGACGTGGCGCGTCCCCAGGTGGTGGATAGGGGAACGCCCCGGCTGCTGACGTCGAGCCGGGGTAGGACGTAGTCCCGCGAACCAAACACTGGGGGGGAAACGGGGGGGCCTCGGCCCAGGGGGGGAAAGGGGGGCTTCGGCCCGTGAGGGACTCTCCGCGCGTCCCTCTGAGTAGCAGAGGGCGCAGTGGATGAGTCGAGAGGAGGAGCCGTGTTAAGCCTCGTTCCGTCGAGGTGTTATGTGGTGTCAATCGGGTCACTGCGTTGGTCCGCGCGCAACGCAGTTCCTTGATTGACACCCTGAGGAGTGGCCGGGTAGTTAGTGGCCCTTGTGATTCCCGGGGCTATGCCGTATAGGGCCTCCCAAAACGATCAGGCCCGGGGAGAAGGGCCAGACTATCGTGGCACACGGCGGGCGGCTCCGCGTGTCCCTCTGAGTAGCAGAGGGCACAGTGTGAGCCGCAATGTCCCCGCTGGGATGGTGATGGAGCCCATTTGGGTTGGCCTGTGAAGGAGGGTGTGGCTCCGGCCACGAGGCGCGGCGGGTCCGTCTCGCGACTGCAGACGGACGTTGGTTTCGGCCACCGTCGGGCAACCCGTAACCCACACTGAGTGGGCCGGGGGTTTCCCTCACTGAGAGGGAAATCACGTGGAAGAAAACCACTATAAAAATCACCCCAATCCCAAGGCGTGTCTGGCGTGCTGAGGGGATGCGTGGCTGGAGGGAGTCCAGTCCCTAATGTCAGGGAGGGGCAAACCTCCTTAAACATAGCAAACATGAGTGGAAACGAAATTGTGAAACTACCCCAGGAGGTTTCAATCCTCCATGTCACCACAGGACGGGTAAGTGCCCGTGCTGTGGAGACATGCCGCCTTCCGTATTCTGGGGGGGCAAACCACTCGCGATCCGAAATCGACGACTTTGGCGAATGCATAATGGACACCGATGTACACAATGACTTGGTTCTGAGGTTGAACGGAGGAGGCAACGAGGAGGATGGCTGTCCGGCAGGGGCAGATGCGTCTACTACGCCCCCAAATAATGGGTTCCGGCCCCTACGTGATGCCCAGGGGCGCTTTGTGCGCCACGTTGGAGACGTGCCTACTGGAACGGCCTCGGACTCGGCGCACTCCCCACTCGACACAACGAAGGTGCTAAGTGAGAGGCGTAAAGCCGTCGTGCTACTGGAGAGGTTGGCAGAAAGGGTCCCTTCTCTCGGCAGGGAGGAGTTCTTCTCCCCCAGGAGAATAGACGTGGGTGACCTGCCTGGAGGCGGGGAATTTTTCTCTCCGGAGCCAACCGACGCGGAAACCGCCGAATCCGACGTTTCCATGCCTGCTCAGGCCACTCAAACGGCTGATAGGCGGAAAAGGCAGCGTAGCGGGGGGAGTGAGACGGAAGCACCAGGGAGCGACGAGACTTCCGATGCCACGGAGCGAGGGAAATCTACCTCGGCACCTTCCAAGCGAGGAAGAGGCCGCCCTCTATCCAAGGCACACCACGTAGGGCTCTCCAAGGCCAAAGCCGAGCTACAGGAGCTGAAGCAGCAGGAGCTCGAGCTTCAGGCCGAAGAAGAGCTGAGGATGACGTCGCACAGACTGGCAAAGAGGCGCCTTGCCCTTAGGCCGGAACTCCTGAGAACGCCATGTGGATCTGACGATGAGGGCACCCGCACAGCCCTGGCCCTAAAGGAACAGGTGCGCGATAGTCTGGGGCTCATCACGGACGTGGCTACGAAGTCGCGAAACTTGAAGGGCACATTCCAACGTGCCCTGAAGGAGGCTGTGGCCGCGATCCGGGATGTGGTCTCCGAGCTGGGGGACCGTACTGTCTCTGATGAGACGAGGAGGTTAGCTGCCGAGAACGCACGCCTAAAGGCCGAAATGGCCGATCTCCGTAAGGAGATGGGCGAGCTGCGTGCCAGTCTCGGGCGGCACCCCGAAGATGCACCTGAAGAGGCAAGGACGATGGAGCGCAGTATCGTGGACCAGGTAAGTGCCATGATGGAAGCAAGGATGAGCGCCTGGGAGGAAAGACTGCTCCCACAGCAGACGACCCAGGCACCTGCGCCGGCAAAGGAAGGGAGGACCGTCCAGTCAAGACCCTCGGTCACTGGAAGCTCCCCCCCTGGTCGCACCCCGACTACTACCATCGCGAAAGATGCGAAACGGAAAAAGGGGCAAAAGAAAAAGGAGTCCAAGAAGCCTACTAAGACTCGCCCTGGCCCCGCTTCCCAATCCCAGCAGTCTCAGCTCCCAGGGCCTGCGACTGGGAATGATTGGTCGACTGTGGTCAAGTGGGGCAAGAAGAAGAAGATCCTGGTTCCGTCTACCGGCACAGAGGCGACTGGCAAGCCCCCACAGCCAGCGATACCGCAGGGAGCAAAAGGGGGGAAGGGCCAAAAGAAAAAGGCAGTGCTGCGCGCCCCGCGGTCAGCCGCCGTCGTCCTGACCCTCCAGGAGGGAGCGGAGGAGAGAGGCACCACCTACGGAACGGTGATTACCGAGGCCAAATCCAAAATTTCCCTGAACGAACTCGGTATCACCGGTCTGAGGTTCCGCAGAGCGGTGACAGGGGCAGCGATCCTGGAAATCCCGGGCCCGGGCACCTCTAGCAGTGAGAAAGCGGACTCCCTTGCTGCTAAGCTGAAGGAGACGCTAAAGGAGGCCGATGTCCGTATTTCCAGGCCGGTAAAGTGCGCGGAGATGCGTATTTCTGGCCTGGATGACTCGGTCGCAGAAGGCGAACTCGCCACTGCTGTGGCTCAGTGTGGAGGCTGTGCCCTAGAGGCGGTGAAAGTTGGCCGGATCTCCCGCACGCCAACAGGCCTGGGTACGGCGTGGGTTCGCTGCCCCGTAGCAGCCGCCAAGAAAGTGGCTGAGGGGCGGCTACTGGTTGGCTGGTCTTCGGCGCAAGTAAAACTGTTGGAGGCCCGCCCTCTGAGGTGCTACCGATGCCTGATGCCTGGCCATGTCAGGAAGGGGTGCACGTCGGAAATCGACCGCAGTGACCAATGCTACCGCTGCGGTCAAACCGGCCACAAGGCCAGAGACTGCATAGCCACGCCTCACTGCTCTCTGTGCGCAGCAGCGGGCAAACCTGCCGACCATAGCGCCGGCAGCGGCAACTGCACGACGGGGGCCAAAGCCCTGAAACGTGTGCCTCGGAAGATGTCCGGCAGACCAGACACCCCTAGAGCGTCATCGCCTCCGGGTGCACAAGAGGGCCCGACTGACACTGCTCCAACATGACGCCTGTTAGTCGGGTCCTCCAGGCGAACATTAACCACTGCGCTGGGGCTCAAGATCTCCTCCTGCAGTCCATGGCGCAGTGGTCGATAGATGCCGCCGTGGTCGCCGAGCCATACTATGTCCCTCCTAGGGATAACTGGGCTGCGGATCTGGACGGCTTGGTGGCCATCATTTTAAAAGTAGGGGCAGAAGGCACATTGCCCCCCTCCATCGTGTCGAGGGGTCAAGGCTACGTGGCGGTCCTCTGGGGAGAAATAACCTTGATCGGGGTATATTTCTCCCCCAACAGAAGTGTCCCCGAGTTTGAAGCCTTCCTTGGCCAGCTAGGGGCCCTCATTGGGCAGACCCTACCGCGCCCGGTGGTTGTCGCGGGCGACCTAAATGCCAAATCCATGGCTTGGGGTTGTCCCGCGACCGACACTCGTGGAGACCTTCTCGAGGAGTGGGCGACGATGACCGGCCTGTCGGTATTGAACCGAGGGTCGGCCAGCACCTGCGTGCGCTGGCAGGGGGAGTCCATCGTGGACGTAACGTTCGCGACCTCTGCCCTTGCGCCGCGTGTCCAAGACTGGAGAGTCCTGGAGAAGGTGGAGACATTATCAGACCATATGTATATCCGGTTTGATGTCTCCACCTCCTCCGAAGTCACATTGGACACGGATCGTCGTCCGAATGGCCGTGCTGCGACCCCGTCCCCCAGATGGGCCTTAAGCAGCCTGGATCGAGAAGCAGTGGAGATAGCGTCCCTCGTCCAGGCCTGGACAACATCTTCCGGGCCTGTGGAGGTCGAGGAAGAGGCAGTCAGGTTCCGGGACGCCATGTCACAAGTTTGTGACGCAGGCATGTCCCGAGCCAAGCCTCGGCCTCCGAAGCGACAAGTGTACTGGTGGTCTCGTGATATCGAAGAACTTCGATCCCGCTGCGGCAGGGCGAGACGCCAGTACACACGGTCGCGCCGACGCAGGCAGACCCGAGACATTGACGAGGAGACGCAGCTGTACAGCGCCTATAGAGAGGCGGTCAAGGCGCTGCAGCTCTCCATCTGCGAGGCGAAGGCGAGCGCCAGAGCGGAGCTTCTCGAGACTCTAAACCGAGATCCATGGGGGAGGCCGTACAAGGCGGTCAGGGGTAAGCTACGCCCCTGGGCCCCCCCCTTGACGGAGAGTCTCGAGCCTCGACTGCTGGGGGCCGTTGTCTCCAATCTGTTCCCGAACAGACCGGAACACCGGCCTCCGGAAATGGCACCACCCCGTCAGCACGTCGGGTATGAGGGCGCGGAAGTCGAGGTGCCTCCGGTAACGGAGGCAGAGCTAGACGCGGCCGTGCTGAGGCTTAAAGCCAAAAACACGGCACCGGGGCCAGATGGGATCCCGGGACGCGTCCTGGCTCTGGCGCTGCAGGCCCTGGGGGAGAGATTCCGCGGGCTACTGGACGCCTGTCTTCAGTCCGGCCGATTTCCGACCATATGGAAAACCGGCCGGCTCGTCTTACTTAAAAAAGACGGGCGTCCCGCGGAATCTCCATCAGCCTACCGTCCAATCGTGTTGCTCGATGAGGCGGACAAGCTGTTCGAGCGTATAATCTGTTGGCGCCTCGTCGAGCACCTCCGGGAGGTGGGTCCCGACTTATCCGAACATCAGTTTGGATTCCGAGAGGGCAGGTCGACCGTGGATGCGGTCGCGCGCATTAAAGCCCTCTCGGATGAGGCGGTCGACCACGGTGGGGTGCTCCTGGCGGTATCGCTAGATATCGCCAACGCATTCAACACTCTGCCGTGGTCATGCGTTAGGGAGGCGCTGAAACACCACAAGGTGCCTCCCTACCTATGCCAGATAGTCGGGGCCTACCTCTCGGAACGGTGTGTGGAGTACCCGGTCCAGGGCGGTGGGCTGACAAGGTGGGAGATGTCGTGCGGTGTCCCACAGGGCTCGGTCTTAGGGCCGCTCCTGTGGAACATCGGGTACGACTGGGTGCTGCGGGGGGAGCTTCTCTCGGGATCGAGCGTGACCTGCTACGCAGACGACACGCTAGTCACGTCTCGGGGAACCTCGTACCGGGAGGCAGCACGCCTCGCTACCGTGACAGTAGCACTGGTGGTAAGGCGCATAACGATGCTGGGGCTGGAGGTGGCGCTACACAAGTCCGAAGCGATTTGCTTCCACGCCGCCCGGAAGGCGCCACCTGCAGGATCCAGCATCGTCGTCGGTGGCACTCGAATCGAGGTCAAGTCCGACATGAAGTATCTTGGACTTGTCCTCGATTCCCGCTGGAGCTTCCGCCAACACTTCACCCGCCTGACCCCC
Organism: Apotomis capreana; assembly: GCA_947623375.1. Classification (NCBI taxonomy): domain Eukaryota; kingdom Metazoa; phylum Arthropoda; class Insecta; order Lepidoptera; family Tortricidae; genus Apotomis; species Apotomis capreana. The sequence goes on from OX392523.1 coordinate 15,179,079, forward strand.
CGATTGATGGCAGCATCGGCCGCATTGAAGCGGCTGATGCCCAACGTCGGGGGGCCAGAGAGTGCGAGCCGCCGCCTGTATATGGGGGTGGTGCGATCGATGGCCCTGTACGGGGCCCCGATCTGGGCGGTAAACCTGGCGGCCCGCAATGTCGCCCTGCTGAGGAAGGCTCAGAGGGCGATGGCCGTCAGCGTTGTACGCGGGTACCGCACCACCTCATACGATGCGGCGTGCTTACTGGCGGGAACGCCTCCCTGGGACCTGGAGGCGGAGGCCCAAGCGTCTCTGTACCAGTGGCGAAGGGACCTCCGGCTTCAGGAGTACCATCCTGCGCCCGGGGAGGTAGAAGAGCAGAAGCTCCTCCTCCGACAGTCCATTGTCCTTCAATGGGAGGAGCGACTAGCTAGAGTCGAGGGGGGACATAGGACTGTCGAGGCGGTTCGGCCGGTCCTACGAGACTGGCTGGAGAGAGAGCGGGGTTCGCTGACCTTCCGGTTGGTGCAGGTGCTCACGGGGCATGGCTGCTTTGGGAGCTACCTGCACCGGTTCGCCAGACGGGAGGTGACGGCCGGGTGCCACCAGTGCAGCAGCGACGAGGACACGGCGCAGCACACCTTGGAGGAATGCCCAGCTTGGGCGGGGCAGCGCCGCGACCTCGTGGCAGTGGTGGGGGACGACCTCTCCTTGCCGGCCGTAGTCAAGGCTATGGTCGCCGACGAGAGGTCGTGGAAAGCGGTCCTCTCCTTCTGCGAGGATGTGATGTCGCAGAAGGAGAATGCGGAGAGGGAGCGGGAGGCTGACCCAGCATCGCACCCGATCCGCCGCAAGCGCGCGGGGGCCCGGAGAAGGGCGTACGCCCACCTCATCCCCCCCACCTAGCGAGGCCTGGGCAGTGGCGCGGGGGCGTCGCTGCCCGTAACATAAGCCTCGCCGAGAAGGCGCGCGTGGTGTGTCCACGCGCCTTCTGAGGAGGCAGGGGTAGAAGTTCCTCTCTACCCCTCCCAGAGAAGGGCCCGCTGCGTGTGCTAGCGGCGGGCGGCGCCGGCGTGGTCGCGGTTGCGTACTTAGGAGATCCCGTGGCCACGCCCCACTGGTGGCGCGCAGACACAACGTTGGTTTTTTAGTGGGTAGCGGCGGCTTTTTTGCCGAGTCCCACATAACCCGCATCTCCTCCCCCGAGGGTGCGGGTATGCATAAAGCATTTTTCCAACGGAAAAAAAAAAAAAAAAAAAAAAAAAGGTTGGGCGTCGTGGTAGAATGTTCGCGACCCCATGGCGCCCCCACAAACGGCAGTGCGGAGAAACGCCGGTGTGGTTTTAGTGGGTATGCCCCTCCTTATGAGGGGTGAGTCCCACATAACCCCCCACCTTGGCTTCCCTAGCCTCGGGGGGTATGCGTAATGCATTTCCACACCGTCAAAAAAAAAAAAAAAAAAAGGTTAGGTTAGGTTAGGTTAGGTTAGGTTAGGTTAGGTTAGGTTAGGTTAGGTTAGGTTAGGTTAGGTTAGGTTAGGTTAGGTTAGGTTAGGTTAGGTTAGGTTAGGTTAGGTTAGGTTAGGTTAGGTTAGGTTAGGTTAGGTTAGGTTAGGTTAGGTTAGGTTAGGTTAGGTTAGGTTAGGTTAGGTTAGGTTAGGTTAGGTTAGGTTAGGTTAGGTTAGGTTAGGTTAGGTTAGGTTAGGTTAGGTTAGGTTAGGTTAGGTTAGGTTAGGTTAGGTTAGGTTAGGTTAGGTTAGGTTAGGTTAATGCCCCATGCCGCCGCTTATACATGGGAGTAGTGCGCTCCATAGCCCTTTACGGTGCACCCGTCTGGGCTGGTGCCATCGCCAGACAGTGTACAGCCCACTTACGAAGGTCACAGAGGGCGATGGCACTGAGAATGGTTCGTGGATACCGCACTGTATCCACCGATGCTGCGTGCGTCATGGCCGGATCCCTACCCTGGGACCTGGAGGCTAAAGTGCTGGCAGAACTCTTCTTCTGGCGAGCAGCGGCACGGGAGCGGGATTACTGGCCGGCTCCTTCCGAGATTGAGGCTCGACGCACTAGCCTCATAAATGACGCGATGGGAGTCTGGGCGCTCCGTCTAGAACGGCCAACAGCTGGCTCCCGCACCATAGAAGCCATCCGCCCAGTCCTTAAAGAGTGGGTGGAAAGGCAACATGGGGTCCTGACCTTCCGTTTGACACAGATCCTGTCGGGACACGGTTGTTTCGGCCAGTATCTGTGGAAGATCGTGGGTCGGGAACCAACCCCTGAATGCCACGAATGCGGCGGCGACCGAGATACGGCTCAGCACACTTTAGAAGTGTGTCCGGCATGGAGCGCGCAGCGGACAGCGCTCGTGTCTGTGATAGGGGCGGATCTGTCCTTGCCGGCAGTGGTTGCTGCCATGGTGAGGCAAGACACAGCGTGGCAGGCGATGCTCTCTTTCTGCGAGGAAGTGATGACGCAGAAAGAGAGCAACGAGCGCGAAAGGGAGATTACGGCGGAAGAGCACTCCATTCGCCGGCGAAGAGTGGGGAGAAGGCGCGCCGCGCATGAGCGTAACCTTCCACCCTAAATAGGGTAGCGGGCGGCAGAGATGGAGGGTTTCTGTCGCACCTAGCTTAGTCCCTCGAGCGGGAAGCGCGTGGAAGCCTAGCGAAACGCGTTTCAGCGAAGTTAGCCGGGGGAGAGGTGTGATCTCTCCCCCGTTTATTCTAGTCACTACATACAGCTGCTGGTGGGTCCGCGGAGAATACGCAAGTGGTCCCGTGTTCCCGCCTAAAGCCAGCGAGGCGGCCAACGTCAGTTTTTAGCAGGTATTACGGGCAATATACACCCGCCGAGTCCTGCATAACCCGGTCTCCCTCTACAAGACCGGGTATGCGTAAAAGCATTTTCTGACGATAAAAAAAAAAAAAAAAAAAAAAAAAAAAAAAAAAAAAAAAAAAAAAAAAAAAAAAAAAAAAAAAAAAAGGTTAGGTTAGGTTAGGTTCCCCTTCGAAGTGCTGTCACCTTGCCGTGGTGAAGGGGCTTGCGTGCCCCAATGACCCTCAGGGCTATGCCGGACAGGGCCTCCCAAACCGGACAGGCCTGAGGAGAGGGGCCAGACAAAGAACAGCACCCCGACGTGTGGCTCCGCGTGTCCCTCTGAAACCAGCAGAGGGCACAGTGTGAGACGCCAGGTCCCTCGGGACGGAGTTGGAGCCCGGCCTCACGGGCGATGGTGGCTTCGGCCACCGGCGCGACGTTGTGGCTACGGCCACCGGCGGGCAACCCGTAACCTGCACTGAGCAGACCGGGGACCTTCCTCACTGAGAGGGGGTCACGTGGAGTTAACCACTATAAAAAATCCCCAATCCCAAGGTGTGACTGGCGTGCTGATGGGATGCGTGGCTGGGGGGAGCCCAGTCACAAACGTCAGAAAGGGGGGGCATACCTCCTTAAAACAATAGCAAATATGAGTGGCCTACAATGTAAGAAACTACCCCAGGAGGTTCCAATCCTCCGTGTCACCACAGAACGGGCAAGTGCCCGCGCTGTGGAGACACGCCGCCCTTCGTATTCTGGGGGGGCACACCACTCTGGACCGGAAAGCAAAGACGACTATGGCAAACGTTTAATGGACACCGATGCGCATGGATTGGCTCCAAGGCTACGCGGAGGAGGGGACAGGGAGGACGAGAAGGCAGCTGCTGCGCCACCCTCTCCAACCTTCCCAACGGTGGAGAACGAGGAGGAAATTTTCCGCCCTCACATGTCCCTCGCGAGGTCACCGCTGCGAGGGGTCGCCCTGGATGGGAGCCCACACATAGACCTGGACTCCGCCGCGATCCAGATCCCGGCGAGGAAGGAGGGCGGCGGACAAGCGCGCGGCCGCCATGGCCGTTTCGTGCGGCGCAGCAAGACGACAGAGGAGCCTATGAAGGTCGCGAAGGTCCTTCTCACACGGCTGGATGAGGGGATCCTGGCGCGTGGGGATTCCGCACAGGATACTGACGACAGTATGCACACGGTGCGGTCCTCCTTCTCGTCGCCAGCGACCTCCCCAAGTCGCCAGAAGAAGGACCTGCCGGTGGAGAGGGCTGGCCCGGGGGGGAAGGGAAAGGCGCGCTCGCGGACGCAGACTCCCTTTAAGTCTGGAGAGGTAGCAGGGGGTTGCGAATCACCGAGCTCCCCAACGCAGCATAGTGATAAGGAGGAGGCACTGGGGCAAAGGGAGGAAGGCGCAGAGGCGTACCCGACCGACGCGGAAAAGGAGCTAGTCCCTCCCGGCACGGATAGCCCTGCAGTAAGCGGTCGCATGTGGCGGAACCCCCGTAAGAGGCCACGGTTCCACGCCAGTTGCCAGACGGGATCCAGCGGGGATGATGGAGACGAGTCCTGTCCGTCCGCCACAAGCGAAGGCTCGTCGCAGGCAGCAAAAGGACGAGGACGAGGCCGGCCCCCTTCTACGGGGAAGTATGTTGGCCTGGCCAAGGCGAAAGAGGCCTACAAACGGGCCATGCATGAAGAGACTCGCCTCGAGGCGGAGAGAGACGTGCAAGAGATGCACATCAGAACCCGGCAAGGGTATTCGAAGTGCACTCCTTCTCCGCCTGCGCTGAATCCCGAGGAGGCCGCTGCCAACATAGAACTTGGGCAGCAGGTCGCAGACAGTGTGGCTGTCATTGAGAAAGTAGCGGCCACCTCTAAAAACCTGAAGGGTGGGTACATCCGGTGCCTTAAAGATGCCGCGTCCGCTATATCGGATGCGTTTGCCGTACTCAGCAAACGCACCGTTTCCGAGGAAACGGCGCGGCTTCAAGCAGACAACAGCCGGCTAAGGTCAGAAATGGCCGGCTTACGAAAAGAGATGGCCGAAATCAAGGCCCAACTGGAGGGGCTGCGGAAGCAGGGAAATCCTACACCCTCCCCAACCCGACGTAACGAGAAGGAGCGGCCCCCCGCGCTGCCCTCTACCAGCGAACGGACAGACGGTCGTGCCAATGCCACCCCTTCTATCCCTTTAACGGAGGAGATTTGTCGAGTGGTCATGGCCCAGGTCGGGACGTATCTGGACGCCCGCATGGCCGTAATCAGCGACAGACTCCTCCCGGAGAAGAGGGCGCGGCCTCCGCTGGCAAACCGGGACAAAACTGGGGGAGCAGAGCCGGAGTCTGGCGTGGCCCCCGCTTCCGCTTCCGCTTCTGTAGGTGGAGCCTCCTACGCGGGCGCTGTGAAGCGGTCAAAAAGACGAAAAGGCAGGGGATTTTCTTCCGGGAGGGTCCCAGCCCCGAGAGAGTTGGGCCCGGAAGCAACAGCGCCTGCGCCTGCGCCTGCAGCGTTGGGAGAGCCCTGGAGGACGGTGAAGGGCAAAACAAGGAAGAAGCAGAGGGACGGCCCTACAAACCAGGCAGCCCCAAAAGAGAAGGCCCGGAGGCTGCGTCTCCCCCGGTCAACGGCAGTAGTTTTCACGCTAGTGGAGCCCAAGGCAGACACTAGCGAAAGAAGAGACACTTACGCGGCCATCATCGGGGAGGCCAAAAAGCGGGTAGACCTCGATGCGCTGGGGATCTCGGGTGTTCGGGTCCGACGTACCGCGACGAATGCCCGCATATTCGAGATTCCCGGCGGTGAGAGTGGCGAAAAGGCCGACGCCCTTGCCCAAAAACTAAGGGAGGTGATGGATCCCGCCGTGGTCCGGATCTCCAGGCCCACAAAATGTGCGGAGATGCGCATCTCGGGCCTGGATGATTCGGTGACATCTCCGGAGGTGGTCGCGGCGGTTGCACGAGAGGGTGGTTGCGCGGCGGAGGACGTCAAGGCTGGCGAAGTGACGCTCGGCTCCTCGGGACTGGGCACTGTGTGGCTGCGATGTCCTATTGCGGCTGCAAAAAAGGTGGCGCAGGCCGGACGTCTCCGCGTGGGGTGGGTGTCGGCGCAGGTGAAGTTGCTGGACGCCCGGCCCATACGATGTTTCCGATGCTTGGAAATGGGGCACGTGCGCGCCGCGTGCAAGTCCGAGGTAGACCGCAGCCTCCTTTGCTATCGGTGCAGCGGGTCGGGCCATATCGCCCGCGACTGCAACGCTGCCGCACACTGCGCGCTGTGCGCGGAGGCGGGCGCCCCCGCGGGCCACAGGGTGGGAAGCGTTTCGTGCAACCCACCCAAAAGAAAGAGGACTGCTGCCGACAGGTCCGAAGCCACATCGCAGCCTAGTCGCCCACCTGAACCCAGGGCCGAGGAGGATCGGATGGTCACGGACTAGTAAATGGCCACCCAATATTTACAGGCGAACATAAACCACTCCGCCAGAGCTCAGGACCTTCTGCTCCAGAGCATGGCGGAGTGGTTGATACAAATCGCAGTCGTGGCCGAGCCGTACTCGGTCCCCTCCAGGGAAAACTGGGTTGGGGATAGAGATGGATTAGTGGCAGTGGTCACCCAGCCGCAAGAGGGATCCGCACCCCACCGAGACGTCACCAAGGGGCGTGGTTTTGTGTCGACGCATCTGGGGGACACAATGGTCGTTGGGACCTATTTTTCGCCAAACAGGAGCCTCACCGAGTTCGAGTCCTTTCTTGACGAGGTGGGTTCCCTGTTTGGCGAAAATCGCCCTGTGCAGCTGCTGGTCGCTGGAGACTTCAACGCTAAGTCCACGGCGTGGGGATCTCCGGCGACTGACGCGCGAGGGCAGGCGCTGGAGGAATGGGCGGTCGAAGTGGGGCTGCTGATTCTCAACAGGGGGTCAACGAACACGTGCGTGCGACAGCGGGGAGGCTCAATTGTGGACATAACATTGGCCAGCCCCGCCCTCGCACGACGTGTTTCAGGCTGGAAAGTGAGGACGGACGTGGAGACGCTCTCGGACCATCGCTACATCCGTTTCGAGGTCTCCACGTTCCCCCTCACCCCAAGGAGCGTGAATCGACCCCCTGCAGGGGAAGGGCCGCGGTGGCGGCTGGGGCAACTGGACAGGGAGATGGCCCAAGAGGCAGTCCTGGTGGAGTCGTGGCAGGTCGGAGCTGGGCCCATAGGCGACATCGATGTCGAGACGGAGCAGCAGGTTGCCGCCACGCACCGGATTTGCGATGCCGCTATGCCCCGCGCGAGGCCAACCCCGCCTCGTCGTCGCGTGTACTGGTGGCGCGAGGAGATCCGCGTCTCACGGAGCGAGTGCACGGCGGCGCGCCGCCAGTACACCAGGAGCAGGCGGAGAAGGGTGCGCGACCCAGCCAGGGAGGAGGCGCTATACGCTGCCTACCGGGAAAAATGCCACCAGCTCCAGGCGGACATCGCACGGGCGAAGGAGGCCGCGTGGAAAGAGTGGCTGGAGACGCTGGACCTGCACCCATGGGGGCGCCCTTACAAAACTGTAAGGGCAAAACTCCGGCCATGGGCCCCCCCGCTTACCAGTAGTCTCGAGCCTCTCCTCCTAGAGCGGGTCCTCTCCGGCCTGTTCCCCGAAAGAGAGGCATGGCGTCCACCGACGATGGGTGGAAACCCGGCGAGAGGCGAGGACGTAGTGCCTCCTGTGACAGAGGCAGAGCTTGGGGCCGCATTAGCCAGGCTCAAACTGAAAAACGGCGCCCCCGGACCCGATGGCGTGCCTGGGCGCATCGTGGTGCTCGCGCTTGCGGCAGAAGAGCTGGAGGAGAGGGTGAGGACCCTTTTCAGCGCATGCCTCGACCGAGGTCAGTTCCCGCGAAGCTGGAAGACGGGTAAGCTCGTCCTCCTTCAGAAGGACGGGCGCCCGGCAGAGTCGCCGTCGGCCTACCGCCCCATCGTCCTGCTTGACGAGATGGGCAAGCTTTTCGAACGGGTTATCGCTGCCCGTCTCGTCAAGCACCTCGAGGAGGTAGGACCCGACCTGCACGACTGCCAGTACGGCTTCCGGCGGGAAAGGTCGACGATAGACGCGATTGCGCAACTGAGGATCCTCGCCGAGGAGGCTGTCTCGCAGGGCGGAGTGATGTTGGCCGTGTCGCTTGACATAGCGAATGCCTTCAACACCCTGCCCTTCGAGACGGTCAAGGCAGCGCTGCAGTACCACGAAGTGCCCCGGTACCTGCAGAACATAGTGGGGGACTACTTCCGGGACCGGGCCATCATCTATCCGGCCCAAAACGGATGGGGGAATCGGAGGGTCACATGCGGTGTTCCACAGGGGTCGGTCCTTGGACCACTCCTGTGGAACATCGGATACGACTGGGTGCTCCGCGGTACCAACCTGCGGGGCGTCGGCGTACTCTGCTACGCCGACGACACTCTCGTCACCGCAACCGGGAGCACCCATAGACAAGCCGTGCTCCTTGGCACAGCGGGGGTTGCCCACGTGGTGAGCCGTATTAGGGCCTTGGGGCTCGAGGTGGCCCTAAACAAGTCGGAGGCCCTCTTCTTCCATGGGCCTCGAAACGCGCCGCCTCCCGGCCTGGCGATCGTCATAGGGGGCAGCTCCATCGCCATCGAGTCGACGCTGCGATACCTAGGTATTGTCCTCGATGGGCGATGGAGCTTCACGGAGCATTTTTCCCGCAAAGCGCCAAAGCTGGTGGCTGCAGCCGGAGCACTCGGGGGGCTACTCCCGAATATCGGAGGGCCGGGCAGCACACGCCGCCGCCTGTACCAGGGGGTTGTACGCTCTATGGCGATGTACGGGGCTCCCATATGGGCGGAGGCCCTGAACGCTCGGAACGTGGCCCAGTTGCGCAGACCCCAACGGGTAATAGCGACCAGGGCCATCCGAGCGTACAGGACGGTCTCGTTTGAAGCGGCAACCCTGCTGGCAGGTAGCCCGCCGTGGTACCTCGAAGCCGAGGTCCTTGCGGCGGTATACTGGCAAGTAGCAGCAGTGCGAGCGGAGGGCAATCGTCCACTTCCGGAGGAGATCAAGCTCTGGAGGGACGAAGCCAGGGGTGATCTCCTCAGGAAGTGGGATGAAAGGCTGCAGGCCCCAAGCGCAAGCCGGGAGGTGGTGGGCGCCATACGTCCGGTCCTCAGGGACTGGCTGGGCCGCGATTTCGGTGAGACGACTTTCCACCTGACACAGATTCTCACCGGGCACGGATGCTTCGGCAAATACCTGTGTCAGGTGGCCCGCCGCGAGGACACCACAGTGTGCAAACACTGCACGGGTGGAGATGAGGACACGGTGCAGCACACCCGCGCCGTGTGCCCCGCATGGCAAGTACCGCGATCACAACTGATCGCGGCCATCGGGGCGGACCTCTCGCTGCCAGTCATGGTCGGGGTAATGACACGCAGCAGGGACGCGTGGGAGGCGGTGGTTGCTTTCTGCAACGCCGTCATGTCCCAAAAGGAGGCGGCGGAGAGGGAGCGAGAGGACGACCCCCTCGCACCACCCACTCGCCGAAGGAGAGTAGGGCGAAGGCGGGCCGCCTATGACCGCCAAATACCGCCCTAACCGGGACCTCGGGCAGCTGATCGGGAGACTGGTTGCCCGACGAGAAAACGTCCCGAGGTGGAAAGGTGGCCTTGGGTGAGGTCCCCTGTAGGCGAGAGGGAGTGGGCTCAGAAGCCCGCAGAGCCGGGCCCAAAAAGGGCAAGACGCCGCAAGTGGGTGCCGCGGTAAGCGCCAAGCGTCCCCGTAGCCCCACACCAGGTGGAGAGAGGTCAGACCGAGGGGTTTTAGTGGGTAGACTGGAGACCAGGAGTCCCACATACCCGTCCTTATTCCAACACCTCAAGGACGGGATGCGTAACGCATTTCCCCTCGTAAAAAAAAAAAAAAAAAAAAAAGGTTAGGTTAGGTTAGGTTAGGTTAGGTTAGGTTAGGTTAGGTTCCACGGACCTCCCCTTCGAAGTGCTGTCACCTTGCCGTGGTGAAGGGGCTTGCGTGCCCCAATGACCCTCAGGGCTATGCCGGACAGGGCCTCCCAAACCGGACAGGCCTGAGGAGAGGGGCCAGACAAAGAACAGCACCCCAACGTGTGGCTCCGCGTGTCCCTCTGAAACCAGCAGAGGGCACAGTGTGAGACGCCAGGTCCCTCGGGACGGAGCTGGAGCCCGGCCCTACGGGTGATGGTGGCTTCGGCCACCAGCGCGACGTTGTGGCTACGGCCACCGGCGGGCAACCCGTAACCTGCACTGAGCAGACCGGGGACCTTCCTCACTGAGAGGCGGGTCACGTGGAGTTAACCACTATAAAAAATCCCCAATCCCAAGGTGTGACTGGCGTGCTGATGGGATGCGTGGCTGGGGGGAGCCCAGTCACAAACGTCAGACAGGGGGGGCATACCTCCTTAAAAAATAGCAAATCATGAGTGGCTATATTTCCAATATACTACCCCAGGAGGTTCCAATCCTCCGTGTCACCACGGAACGGGCAAGTGCCCGTGCTGCGGTGACATGCTGCCCGTCGTATTCTGGGGGGGCACACCACTCAAGGACGGAAACCGACGACCATGGCCAATGTTTACTGGACAACGATGCACGCGGATTAGTTTTAAGGTTGCGCGGAGGAGGGGACAAGGGCAGTGAGAAGGCGGCTGCTACGACACCTTCCCCAAACCCCTCAACAACTATGGAGTTTCGCCCAGTCCGGGATAACCGGGGGCGTTTTATACGTCACGCCGTCCCCGAGGAGGGCAACGTAGAGGAGGAGGTGCCCGTGGCGCCACAAGAATTCGTGCGGTCGCCCACACCAATCCCTTCGAGGGTGTTCTGTGGGAAAAAGCCTCTCGTCGTGCTTGAGAGGCTCTCACCAGGTAGGGAAGAGTTCTTTTCGCCTGGGAAGGTCAACAAGCGTGACCTTCCCAGCGAAAAGTTTTTCTGTTCGCCGCTGCAGACGGACGCCGACACTGAGACGGCCGAGTCAGATGGCTCGCTGCATTTTTCCGCCGGAGAAGGACGCAAGCGGCTGCTCAGTGAAAAAAACGGGTCGGAAGGATCCAGTGAGGATGTTTCCGACCCCGGAGAGAGGCCCAGGTTCGGGCCTAACAAGAGAGGGCGTGGCCATCCCACATCAGCCCGGTACGTGGGGCTTGTCCAGGGCAAAGCCGAATTCCTCAAACAGAGGCGGGAGGAAGTCGAGCTACAGGCTGAGGAGGAGGTGGCGGAGGCAACCCGCAAGGCGGTGAGCAGGCACCTTGCTCGCCTGTCAGAGTCTCCCTGGACACCAAGTGGCGACGAGGATGAGGACGCCCGCACTGCGCTGGCTTTGATCCAGCAGGTGCTGGACAGCTTGGGCGTCATCAACAAAGTCGCCACCAAATCAAGTAACCTAAAAGGAACCTTCCAGCGTGCTCTGAAGGAAGCCACAGTTGGGATCCGTGAAGCTGTCGCGGAGTTAGGCCGGCGCACGGTTTCAGACGAGACCAAGAGATTAGCCGCGGAAAATGCCCGTCTAAAGACAGACATGGCCGAGCTTCGCAAGGAGATGGACGAACTTCGAGCCAGTCTCAAGGAGCCGAGGGCAGGTGCAGCTGGCCAGGCACAGAGCACCCTGGAAGACAGACCAACGCCGCGGACTCCGGCACCAAGCGACCCTGTGCCCTGCTACATAGAGAACATTGTCCGTGCCGTCACGATCCAAATGGGCCAGGTAATCAATGCCCGATTTGACGGGTTGGAGAAGGAAGGCCGGCTTCTGCCAGCTCAACGTCTCCGCCCGCCATTGGCTGGTGACAAAAGGAAAGCTACGGCTTCTAACACAACACAGATGCCGTTAATACCAGGGGCACCTGCTGCTCCAAAGAAGGGTCCTCCCAACTACACGGATGAGCCACCAAAGCGTAGCGGTAAGGGCAAAGGAAAGGGCAAAAGGAGTGTTGCCCCACAAACACAAAAAGCCCTTTCTCGCGAGACCACAGAGGCTCCCCTGCCTCAGCAATCGCCTAGAGATCCTGCGCTGGCGAATAATGAATGGCAGGTAGCGGGACGGAAAAAAGGAGGGAAGAACGGCAAGCAAACCAACTCCCAGCCACAACAGAGCCAGCAGAGGCAAAAGCCAAGAGTGAAGAAATTGACACCTCCACGTTCTTCAGCTGTGGTTCTGACGCTGATGCCAGAGGCAAAAGAGCTTGGAGTGTCGTATGCGAATGTCCTCTCCGAGGCAAAAAAGGTGGACTTGACCGGTATCGGCATCACCAAGATGAGGATCAAGCGTGCTGTCACTGGTGGCCAAGTACTGGAGGTGCCTGGGACTGATAGTGATGACAAAGCTGATCAGTTGGCCAAGGCCCTTGCGGAGAAGCTGGGTGAGCAAGCTGTCCGCATCTCAAGGCCAATCAAATGTGCGGAGCTCCGCATATCAGAGCTGGATGACTCTGTGTCACCGGAGTTAGTGGCAGCCGCGATCAGGAGTATCGGCGGTTGCCCCGCGGAAAAAATCAAGACTGGCGAGATCCGTCGAGGCATCCGCACCCTGGGCACACTCTGGGTGCGTTGCCCTGTTACGGCTGCTAAGAGGGTTATCCAGGGCGGGCGTCTGGACCTGGGCTGGGGCCTCTCGGCCAGAGTCACCCTATTGGAGGAGAGGCCAATGAGGTGCTACAGATGTCTCCGAATGGGGCACACCAGTGCCCAATGCACTGCAACGGAGGATCACAGCGACCTTTGCTTTAGATGTGGTCAACCAGGGCATAAGAGGGCAGCTTGCTCAGGGACACCTCGTTGTGTCCTGTGTTCTGCTGCGGGTAAGCCTGCGGACCATAAAATCGGGTCCAAGGTCTGTACGAATCCCCGCTATCAGAAGGTCAAGCGCGCTGGCGATGGCTCCCGAGTCCCCTCCCAGGCTGCTCCCCCCTCCACTAGTGCGGTGGCAGAGGTCGAGATGGACGTAGTGGCCACTGAACATTTAAATGGCCCTTAAAGTTCTGCAGACGAACCTTAACCACTGTGCCAGGGCTCAGGATCTGTTATTCCAGTCTCTGGCACAGTGGGGGATACATGTGGCGGTTGTGGCGGAGCCGTACTCGGTTCCACCCCGTGATGACTGGGCCGGGAACTTAGATGGGACGGTGGCTCTCGTGTCGAGAGTGGGCGCAGGCTCTCCTGCCTTCGAAGGCGTGCTGAAGGGGCAAGGTTTCGTGGCGGCGAGATGTGGGAGTGTCACATTCGTCGGCATATACTTCTCCCCGAACCGAGGTCTTGCGGACTTCGAGCGCTACCTAACAGAGGTGGGTGCTCGTGTCGCAATACTTCCTGGCCCGCTTATTGTCGCAGGTGACTTCAACGCAAAATCCACTGCGTGGGGTTCACCTGTGACAGATGCACGTGGCGAGGTGCTGGAAGAGTGGGCGGTGGCGACAGGGCTCATCCTAGCCAACGTGGGAGCAGTCCAAACGTGCGTGCGGCAACAAGGCGGCTCCATTGTTGACCTGACCTTTACAAATGCCTCCCTGGCGGGCTGCCTAAATGGGTGGAAAGTAATGGTGGACGTGGAGACGTTGTCGGATCATCGTTATATCCGGTATGACGTCTCCACGGTGCCACCAGGCTCCGGCCCAAGTAGTGGCCCTCCTGCCGGCAGTGGTGGCGGCCCAAAATGGGCTCTGAGCAAGCTTGACCGCGACCGGCTTTCAGAAGCGGCAATGGTTCAGGCATGGCTGCCCGTGCCGGAAGGTGAGGTTGTGGTGGAGGCGGAAGCATCCTGGTTCCGGGAAGCTATGACGCAGATATGTGACGCAGCGATGCCCCGGGCCAAGCCTCCATCACGAAAGACTCAAGTGTACTGGTGGACAGCTGAGCTGGCACTCTTGCGCAAAGGCTGCTCAGATGCGCGGCGCCACTACCAAAGACAGAGGAGACGTCGGCGGCCAGATGAGGAGGCGGAGAGGACCCTGTATGCCCTGTACAAGGCAGCCAAGGAGTCATTTAAGACTGCCATGGGCCGGGCCATGGATGCTGCGAGAGAGGAATTCCTCGAAACCCTGAATGCAGATCCGTGGGGCAGGCCCTATAAGCTCGTGAGAGGCAAGCTGCGCTCATGGGCCCCTCCCCTCACGCAGACTCTAGAACCGGAGTTCCTCGAAGAAGTGGTGACGGCACTGTTTCCGGCTAGGGGCACTTTCAGCCCTCCTGAAATGGCGCCGAGGAATGTTGACGAGACCGAAGATGTGCCGCCAGTTTCTGCGGGAGAACTGGGGGCTGCAGTTCTTCGCATGCGGACCAAAAATACGGCTCCGGGGCCAGACGGACTACCTGGCCGCGTATGGGCCCTCGCAATGGCGGAGCTGGAGCCGCGTCTTACTCGCCTCTTCTCAGCGTGCCTGGAGCAGGGGTGCTTTCCTCAGGCATGGAAAATAGGAAAACTTGTCCTGCTGAAGAAGGAGGGTCGCCCGGCAGAGTCGCCATCGACTTATCGCCCAATTGTTTTGCTTGATGAGGTCGGGAAGCTATTTGAGCGCATTATAGCTTCCCGCCTCATCAATCACATGCGGACAGTGGGGCCAGACTTGGCTGAAAACCAATTCGGGTTCAGGACCGGCCATTCCACGGTGGACGCCATCTTGTGCGTCCAAGCCCTGGCCCAAGAATCTGTTTCCCAAGGTGAGGTCGTTTTGGCAGTGTCATTAGACATTCGCAACGCCTTTAACACCATGCCTTGGGAAACAATAAACGAGGCTATGCGCTACCATGGCGTACCTCCTCATTTAGCCCGTATCATCCGGGCCTATCTGAGCAACCGGTTCGTGGAGTGGCCTGGGCAGCACACGTGGGGCCGGAAACGAATGGAGTGCGGCGTTCCTCAGGGGTCGGTTTTAGGGCCACTTCTCTGGAATGTCGGATATGACTGGGTCTTGAGGGGGGAAAACCCTCGTGGAGTTGACGTATTTTGCTACGCTGACGACACGTTGGTGATGGCCAAGGGACCCAGTTATCGTGATGCGGCCATTCTGGCTACGGCGGGTGTTGCCCAAGTTGTAAGCCGCATAAGACGGCTGGGGCTGGAGGTTGCTCTCCAAAAATCAGAAGCCATCTGCTTCTACGGGCGTCGGAAAGCACCTCCAACGGGTGCCCAAATTACTGTCAGCGGGGTCCCAATTGCTGTTAAGCCTACTCTACAATATCTTGGAGTTGTGCTTGACAGCAAATGGAATTTCAAAGCCCATTTCGAGCGTCTGGCCCCAAAATTACTGAGCGCTGCTGGGGCCCTCGGCCGCTTACTTAAAAATTTGGGAGGGCCCAATGCCCCATGCCGCCGCTTATACACGGGAGTAGTGCGCTCCATAGCCCTTTACGGTGCACCCGTCTGGGCTGGTGCCATCGCCAGACAGTGTACAGCCCACTTACGAAGGTCACAGAGGGCGATGGCACTGAGAATGGTGCGTGGATACCGCACTGTATCCACCGACGCTGCGTGCGTCATGGCCGGATCCCTACCCTGGGACCTGGAGGCTAAAGTCCTGGCGGAACTCTTCTTCTGGCGAGCAGCGGCATGGGAGCGGGATCACTGGCCGGCTCCTTCCGAGATTGAGGCTCGACGCACTGACCTCACCAATGACGCGATGGGAGTCTGGGCGCTCCGTCTAGAACGGCCAACAGCTGGCTCCCGCACCATTGAAGCCATCCGCCCGGTCCTCAAAGAGTGGGTGGGAAGGCGACACGGGGTCCTGACCTTCCGTTTGACACAGATCCTGTCGGGACACGGTTGTTTCGGCCAGTATCTGTGGAAGATCGTGGGTCGGGAACCAACCCCTGAATGCCACGAATGCGGCGGCGACCGAGATACGGCTCAGCACACCTTAGAAGTGTGTCCGGCATGGAGCGCGCAGCGGACAGCGCTCGTGTCTGTGATAGGGGCGGATCTGTCCTTGCCGGCAGTGGTTGCTGCCATGGTGAGGCAAGACACAGCGTGGCAGGCGATGCTCTCTTTCTGCGAGGAAGTGATGACGCAGAAAGAGAGCAACGAGCGCGAAAGGGAGATTGCGGCGGAAGAGCACTCCATTCGCCGGCGAAGAGTGGGGAGAAGGCGCGCCGCGCATGAGCGTAACCTTCCACCCTAAATAGGGTAGCGGGCGGCAGAGATGGAGGGTTTCTGTCGCACCTAGCTTAGTCCCTCGAGCGGGAAGCGCGTGGAAGCATAGCGAAACGCGTTTCAGCGAAGTTAGCCGGGGGAGAAGTGTGATCTCTCCCCCGTTTATTCTAGTCATTCCAGCTGCTGGTGGGTCCGCGGAGAATACGCAAGTGGTCCCGTGTTCCCGCCTAAAGCCAGCGAGGCGGCCAACGTCAGTTTTTAGCAGGTATTACGGGCAATATACACCCGCCGAGTCCTGCATAACCCGGTCTCCCTCTACAAGACCGGGTATGCGTAAAAGCATTTTCTGACGATAAAAAAAAAAAAAAAAAAAAAAAAAAAAAAAAAGGTTCCACGGACCTGCTCGGCTGTCCGAGTGGGCGGGGAGGTGAACCCCGACGTGGCGCGTCCCCAGGTGGTGGATAGGGGAACGCCCCGGCTGCTGACGTCGAGCCGGGGTAGGACATAGTCCCGCGAACCAAACACCGGGGGGGAAACGGGGGGCTTCGGCCCAGGGGGGTAAGGGGGCTTCGGCCCAGGAGGGGCTCTCCACGCGTCCCTCTGAATAGCAGAGGGCGCTGGGGAAGAGCTGAGAGGAGGAGCCGTGGGACTGTTGTCCCCGGGAGGGTTCTCCGCGCGTCCCTCTGAGTAGCAGAGGGCGCAGTGGAGGAACCACCGACGGGTCCGGCGTGCACTCGCACTGCCGTTGGACAGGCGTAGAGGGAGAGGGCACGTCCCTCTGCATCACCGTCGCTCGGAACCCTGGTAACAGGACCGAGGGCCTTGCCTTAGCTGGCTGGGTCGCGAGGAGACAACCTCTTTAAAAAATCCCTAAGTTCTGGCGTTGCGGCACATGACGTTGGGGCTCTCTTCGGGTGCCGGTTGGTGCCCTGGCTTCGTGGGTTCCGGGGGCTCTGCTTCTTGCGGGTGCTGAAGGTGGTTGGAAGAATCCCCGGTGTGTTGCAGCTGTGGGTGGCTGCCTGGATAGTGAGCCTCCTACTCCTCTGATACTGCTTACCTGCCGGGAAGGATTGTGCATTTCGATTTCTGAGAAATCGAAAACGCAAGTCCATTCCCCGGGCGGGTCGGCGGTGTTAGCGAGGCGGGAGGGTCGCACATCAGGCGTCATCCATGTCTGTGACACATCTGGGGGGGCTTTCAGCTTCTGGCGGCGTTTTCGGGGGCTGACCTCTTGAATTCGCGCGGGTCGGGACATCGGCCGGCACTGTTTCTCCGAAGAGTGGCTGGGGGGCAACCCAGTCGCTAGTGGCCAACCCTGAGGTACCGCCCGCCCCCTCAGGTGTATTAGGGTTACCCAGGTACAGGGGGCACTGCCTGGATGGACCGAATATTTCCCCCACACTCGTGGGAACAACATTTCAAGTTCAAAAGACCTAGGTTTAAGTTTAGGTATAAGCAGTGATCTAGTTTTAAGTGACGACCTGGCTAGAAAAACGGATAATGATAGAATGGTGGGTGAAGCGGGCGCTGCGACAGCTCAGCCGCAACTGCGCGTGGAGTTGACGCGGCTGGAACACTTGGACGTCAGTGCCCTTGGGGTTAGGTATGCAGACGCCGACTCCGATGCGTCTGCAAATAACGAAGGGTCCAACAACAACACGTACGACACCAAAAGTGTCTATATTAGAAACAGCCGGCTCTCCGAGTCGGACTCCTCGGCTGCCAGTGCGGGGACGGTTGCTTCTAGGGAGTCCGTCAGCTCGGTGCTCCGTAAGGGGGACACCCCTTCCGATGTTGGCAAAGTCCGTAAAGGAGAGAAGCGAAGGCGAAGGCACGGCATCGAGTCCAGCGATTCTGGCCCCGATAAGAGTCCCAAAATGGCTAAACCAGCAGAGGCAAAGAAGACAGGTTTCCAGGAGTTTCTTCGTTCCCGGCCCTTACACCAAGCGGCGGA
This sequence comes from Apotomis capreana, assembly GCA_947623375.1. Classification (NCBI taxonomy): domain Eukaryota; kingdom Metazoa; phylum Arthropoda; class Insecta; order Lepidoptera; family Tortricidae; genus Apotomis; species Apotomis capreana. The sequence goes on from OX392523.1 coordinate 15,196,936, forward strand.
ACCTGTGGTCTGGGATTTGGAAGAGGAAGGGGAAGATCGGGCAAAACCGAACCCGGAAACTCTTTCCCCAGAGGAGCTGCGTTCTCTAGCAGAGGGTGGAGCCGCCGCCATATTCGAGGTGGCTAAAAAGTCTGGTCACCTTCAGGGACCACTAGTGCGGAGGTTGAAGGAGTCTGCCAAGATGCTGATGCAGGTCGTAGACATACTTACCTCACGCTCCGAGGAGGAGGAGACGAGGCGCCTTCGCCTCGACAACGAGCGACTCCGCAGGGAAGTGGAGCTGCTGAGGAATGAACTAAAAGTTCACCGCCGCGAGTTCTCGGAGATGAGAAGAGAACTTGCGGCTACACGGCCGCTCACACAGCAGCCTCCGGCCCTAGCGCTTGACATAGAGGAGCTCAAGAGTTCCTTAGCTAATACGATGGGGACCATGCTAAATGCTCGCCTTGCGGTCATAGAAGAGCGTCTACCGCCAGCTCCTATCTGCCGCCCCCCTTTGGCGGCAGATAATAAGAAGACAACGGCACCTTGGATGGAAGCGGTCACTAAGGCCACGCAAGCGGCAAAGCCAACAAATACGGCGACACCGGCTAAAGTGCCAAAATCGAAGACGAAACCAAAAAAAAGCAGACCACCAACCGGGCCGGCTGCCAATACCACTCTGCCACCTTCCCCGAAACGGGCGAACGAACAAGTCCCGGGACCATCGTCGGCTCCCGTGACGGGTCCAGTCATTACTTCGTCCCGCAGAGAGGAATGGGTCGAGGTGGTGAAAAAGGGCAGGAAGAAAAAGCCCCCTAAACCCCCAGCAGCAGAAGCTCAGAAGACGATGGCTAAGCAAGCACCAAAACCTGGTGCCCTACCTAAGCCGAAACTGTACCCTCCTAGGACAGCAGCGGTAACCATTTCCCTCAATCCTGAGGCGGAGAAGAAAGGCGCTACATATGCCTCGGTTATTGCAACAGCGGAGGCAAGGATAAGCCTTGAAGAGATAGGGGTCACGCCAGGCTCCCTCAAAATCCGTACGTCTGCGACCGGAGCTCGCGTCATCGAGGTCCGTGGAGAGGGGCACGACACAGCAGCCGACAAACTTGCGGAGCACCTGGGGAAGACCCTGGATGGACTGGCAAGGATCTCCAGACCCGCACTGCAAGTGGATGTGCGCATTACAGGACTGGATGACGCGGCAACCCCAGAGAAGGTCTCTGCGGCAGTTGCAAAGGCTGGTGGCTGTCGAGAGGATCAGGTGAAAGTCCTGAACATTCAGCGGGGGCCATGGGGCACAGGGTCTGTGGTAGCACAGTGTCCCATCTCCACAGCAGCGGTCCTTTCAAAGGCGGGCCAAATTACGGTTGGTTGGAGCTCTGCCAGGGTCCAGGTCCTCGAAAAGCGACCCCTGCGCTGCTATAAATGCATGGGGGTGGGACACACCCGAGCCACGTGCCCGTCCCACGTCAGTCGAGACGTTCTTTGCTTCCGTTGCGGAAAGGAGGGACATAGAGCGGCCGGATGTAATGGGGCCCTGCGCTGCGCAGTATGCGCTGATGCGAGTAGGCCCTCTAATCACTACATGGGAGGCAGAAAGTGTCTGCCCCTAAGTATGAAGGGGAAATCGGTCACCAGGACCGGTAGCGACGAGGATGCCCGCGCCGAGCGACAAGAGGAAGCTGAAATGACCGTTGATGAACCAGACACGTCATAGCAGCTTCCTACAGGCGAACCTCAACCACTGCGCTGGTGCTCAAGATCTTGCTTTCCAGTCCATCGCGCAGTGGCGGGTTAATGTGGCAGTCATATGCGAGCCTTACTTTGTCCCTGCTCACCCTAACTGGGTGGGAGACATCGATGGTCTGGTGGCGGTTGTGGCAGGCAACAATGCGGGCGCACCTTTGTCACCTCTTGTGCGGAGATCGGGGGTCGTGGCGGCTGAATGGGGCGAGTACGCTATAGTTGGGGCATACTTTTCCCCTAACAAGACACTGGCGGAGTTTGAGGCGTACCTCGACTCCCTTAAAACTATAGTGGAGCGACTGGCGCCGAAACCGATCATTTTCCTAGGTGACCTAAATGCCAAATCACGCGCTTGGGGCAACCCTTCGTGTGACGGGCGCGGCAGGGCAGTTCAAGTCTGGGCCCTACAAACTGGGCTAACCCTCCTCAACAGGGGATCCACGCATACCTGCGTGCGACAGCAGGGTGGGTCTGTGGTTGACGTTTCCTTTGCCACACCAGCTGTTGCGCGCAGAGTACTCAATTGGAGGGTGGATGAGGAAACAGAGACCCTGTCCGATCACCTCTACATCCGTTTTGATGTCTCCGCGACGGGACCTCCACCTCCGCCTAGAGGTCCTAGCTGCTTCCCTCGCTGGTCTCTCGTAAAACTAGACAGGGACATTGCCAGGGAAGCTGCTATAGTGCAGCGGTGGCAGACCCCAGAGACAACAGGAGGAGCGGACGACATCAACGACGATACCATCGAAGATGTCGACGTATTGGCCAACCACGTTCGCGCCGCACTCACTGAAGTGTGCGATACGGCCATGCCAAGAGCGAAGAAGCACTCTCCACGCCGAAGCGTCTACTGGTGGTCGGAAGAAATTGCTGACCTCAGAAAGGAGGCAAATGGGGCCAGGCGAGCATACGTCCGCTGCCGTCGCCATCGTCGCCACACGAACGGCCAAGAAACGCCGCTCGAGAGACAACTGTGGAGCACCTATAAGGACAGTAAGAAGACGCTGCAAATAACCATTAGCAAGGCGAAAACATTGGCCAGGGAAGAGTTGCTAGACGATCTAAACAGGGATCCTTGGGGACGCCCGTATCGGGCAGCGCAAAAGAAGCTCTGCGCCGCAACTGTACCGCCAACGGAGTCTCTTGAACCTGCTGTTGTGGAAGAAATAGTGACGGCATTGTTCCCGGAGGCCGCGGGACACTGCCCACCGGCCATGGCTCCTCCCTCCCAACTGGAGGAAGACACCATCGCGGAGGTTCCACCAATCCGTGATGGGGAGATCGCTGTGGCACTTGACCGCCTGAAAGGCAAGAAAACTGCACCGGGGCCTGATGGGGTGCCGGGGAAAGTACTCCAAATAGCGGTTGGGGAATTAGAGAGCTGGATTCGAAAAGTCTTCGACACCTGCCTACACGTCGGACGCTATCCAAATATTTGGAAGGAAGGTCGCCTGGCTCTCATTCCCAAGGAAGGCCGCCCGCCCGGACTACCTGGGGCCTACAGACCCATTGTGCTGTTGGACGAGGTAGGTAAGATGCTGGAGAAAATTCTCGCAAACCGCCTCGTCCGGCATCTGGAGGAAGTTGGACCGAACCTTGCGGAAGCCCAATATGGATTCAGGTCAGGTCGGTCCACAATAGATGCCTTGACCGCCCTGAAAGTTCAGTCCATGGAAGCTACACGAGAGGGCGATGTAGTCCTAGCGATCTCCTTAGATGTCAGGAACGCCTTCAACAGCTTGCCGTTTGAGACCATACTCGAAGCACTCCGGTTCCATAAAGTGCCGACCTATCTCCGGCGACTGTTGGAGGACTACCTCAAGGAAAGAGTGATCCTCTGGGAGGGAGCAGATGGTAGGCTCCATCAACGACGCGTAGGATGCGGCGTTCCACAGGGTTCCGTTCTGGGGCCTTTACTGTGGAATGTCGGATTCGATTGGCTGCTTCGCACCCCGCTGATCAGTGGTACGGGCGTGATCTGCTACGCCGATGATACGCTAGTTACAGCTCGGGGCCGAACATACGAGGAAGCTGCGCGTCTCGGAGAAGAAGCAGCAACAATGGTAGTGGAGCGGATCCATCTGCTGGGTCTTCAAGTTGCAGTGGAAAAGACGGAGGTGATACTTTTCCACGGCCCCCGCAAAGGTCCTCCACGAGGGGCCAGTATTACACTGCAGGGAGAAACCGTACAGGTTGGGACCAACATGAAGTATCTTGGTCTCACCCTGGACGGCAGGTGGACATTTAAGGCCCACTTCACAAAACTCACCCCAAGATTGGTTGGCGCCGCAGCGGCATTAAGCAAACTCCTCCCCAACAAGGGAGGCCCCCATGCTCTCTGCAGACGACTGTACTCGGGCATAGTCCGCAGCATGGCCCTATATGGGGCGCCCGTATGGATAGACTCTCTGTCAGCCGCAAATAAAACTCTTCTGCGCAAACCTCAGCGGGTCATCGCGCAGAGAGCGTGCAGGGCTTACCGCACCGTCTCTTGGGTGGCATCTACCCTTTTGGCAGGAGATCCCCCCTGGGAACTTCAAGCCGAGGTCCTGGCGGAAATGTACAGATACCGTGCAGACCTAAGGGCCCGGGGGGAGTTCCTGACGCACAGAGAGGTTGAGGAGATACGCAACGCGGGGCAAGCCGCATTACTGGCGAGGTGGAGGGAGGACCTGGGGGTGGCCAGTTCAGGTCAAGTAACAATAGAGGCCATCGCGCCCAACCTCGAGCGATGGGTGAATAGGAAATGGGGGGCGCCCGATTTCCATCTGGTGCAGTTCCTCACCGGACACGGCTGTTTCGGTGAGTACCTGCACCGAGTGGCGGGCAGAGAACCAACGTCCAAATGCCACGTGTGTGACGCACCAGTCGACTCACAGCATCATACCCTGGTGGAGTGCCCTGCGTGGGATCGCCAACGGCGGGACCTCGTAACCGCAGTTGGAGCAGACCTCTCACTGTCAACGATCGTGACCAAGATGCTTGACAATGAGAGGTGCTGGAAAGCGATGGCCTCCTTCTGCACAGCCGTATTGAAGCAGAAGGAGGACGCGGAACGGGACAGGGAGGAAGATCCACTCGCTGCCCCAATACGCAGACGGAGGGTGGGCCGAGCACGCCGGCGTTTTGCGCATATGCTCGCCCCGCCCTAGTGGGCTGGCTGGCAAGGGCGGGGGCCCTCTGCCTGCCAAGTAGTCCCAAATGACTGGAGCGCCCTTCTCTCATCCGGGGTGCTCTCCCTCGGCCGAGCCCAACCGGGCCAATCGCGAGGCCCACAGTAGCATGCGCAAGCGATCCTGTGGGCCTCACCTAAGGCGATATGGAGGCAAAACGCGCTGGGTTTTTAGTGGGTACACTGGATCCGCCCGGGAGCCCCACATACCCGTTCCGAACCCCCGATCGGACGGGATGCGGAATGCATTTTCCCAGCGAAAAAAAAAAAAAAAAGGTTAGGTTAGGTTATATACGGCCTTTTCGGAGAGGAACATGCGCCCAGCACCGGACGCCCCTGCAGACCTGGCCACAGGGCTGGCTGCACTTAGGGAGGACCTAAAGCGGGATCTCACTCAGTCGCTGGGTGAGATGATAAACGTCCGAATCGGGGAAGTAAGGAAGCTGCTCCCATCGGAGCCGATTCTCCGCCCCCCATTAGCGGCGGACAATACTCGTTCGGCCAGCCAGTTGGCGCCAGCTACGCAACAGGACACGACCAGAGCATCAGTTGACAAGGCTCCTAAGCCTATCCCCGCTCCTAGAGCGCGGAAGTCAGCTCCTCCGCCGAAAACACGCACAACTGCGCCCAGGCAAGCCTCTACTTCTGCGGGTTCGACGCGTCGGACCGGGAAGAGGACAACCGCAGAAGTTGCTGCACAGCCGGCTCCCGCTCAAACGTCGCAGATCACCGGAGAGTCGGCCAACGCCCAGCCAAGGGAGAACCAGCCTCCGTCCCCTGCTCCTAGCGCCTGGACTCAGGTGGTTAAAAAGGGCAAAAAGAAGGCTGCACCATCTTCTGCGCTGCCTCCGAAACCAAAACCCAAACCGAAGCAATTCACCGCCCCAAAATCTACGGCGGTCGTCATCACGCTCAAACCGGGGGTTGAGGCTGACTACAAGTCGGTCATGGGGACGGTCACGACAATTAAGCTTGCGGAATTGGGCCTTGGGCCTGTAAAAGTGAGAAGCACAGCTGCTGGCGCCCGCTTAATTGAAGTCCCTGGGGCAAACAGTGGACCTATGGCGGACAACCTAGCCGACAAGATTCGTAGCCTTGTCGGTGAAGTGGCCGACGTCCACCTACCCTTTAAGACGGCCGATATCCGGATTTCCGGATTTGATGAGACGGTGACAACAGAAGCCGTCCAGGCGGCAATAGCAGAAAAAGGGGGCTGCCCACCGGGACAGATCCGCGTGGGGAGGATCCGCATGGCGCCGTCAAATCACACTGGGTCTGTCATCGCGATCTGCCCCGTAACAGCGGCCAACACCGTCATCGCTGCCGGACGGTTATTGTTAGGGTGGACATCTGCTAGAGTGGAGGCCATGGACCCGCGGCCCATGAGGTGCTACAGGTGCTTGGGGACGGGACATACCAGAGCGCTCTGTCCCTCACCTGTAGACAGGAGTGGCCTCTGCTACCGGTGCGGTAAATCTGGCCACATGAGCAGGGAGTGTGAGGCAGACAACCCGTGGTGCGCGGTATGCCACCACGCCAAGTTACCAGCCGAGCATGTGATGGGGGGACCATCGTGCACCCCCCCACGCACAAGAGGAAGAATGGTTCCCGCCAAGACCCAGGTAGCTGCCAGAACTGAGGAAGTTCCCCGAGACGAAGCGCCCCAGGCGAACAATGAGGAGCAAAACACGGCCCATTGATGCCAGCACAGCATACACAACCCACCCACGAAGTGTTGCAGTGCAATTTGAACCACTCCGCCAGAGCACAAGACCTGCTGATGCAGCACATGGCGGAATGGGGCATTAATGCAGCAGCGGTGTCGGAACCGTATTTTGTGCCACCCCAGCCCAACTGGGTCGGGGACGCGGACGAGTCGGTTGCGGTGGTAACACCACCAGTGGGCAACCACCCCCCGCTCTCGAAAATTGAGTGCGGGCCGGGGTACGCTGCCGCCAAATGGGGAGACTTAGTACTGGTAGCGGTGTACTTCTCCCCCAATCGGCCGCTCAGAGAATTTGAGCAGTACCTCATCAGGCTCGGGGAGGTGGTCAGCAGAGCGGCACCTTCGCCAGTAATGGTCCTCGGGGACCTTAACGCCAAGGGCAGGGCGTGGGGTTCCCCATCAACGGATCCCAAGGGCGCGGCCCTCTGGGAATGGACGGTGCGAACTGGCCTTGTGGTCTTGAACCGGGGCACCGACCACACCTGCGTGCGCCAGCAAGGGGGGTCCATCGTAGACATCACCTTCGCGACCCCCGCCCTTGCAAGGCGAACGTCCGACTGGAGGGTCCTGGTGGACACGGAGACCCTCTCCGACCACAAGTATATCAGGATGAGGGTCTCCAAGTCGCTGACAGCCCCGGTGCCAGGTCCGAGGGAGCCAAGAAGCCGGGACCGATTCCCAAGATGGAGCCTCGCCACTCTGGATACGGACATGGCGGAGGAGGCGGCGATGGTGGAGGTGTGGCGGGCCCCCCCACCAGACCGGGCCACGGACGTGGAAGAGAGGGCAGTACAGTTTCGGGCGTCACTCACCTCGGTGTGTGACGCCGCCATGCGCAGGGCGGGGCGGCCGCCTGCGAAGACCCGGGTGTACTGGTGGACGGAGGAGGTTGCGGCCCTCCGCCTCACCAGTAACAAGGCCAGACGGGCATACACCCGATGCAGGCGGCGACGGAGCCATACTACGGAGGAGGAGGAGCTCCTGTACGAGGCCCTCAAACAGGCCAAGGCGGCCCTCTCCGCAGCAATCGCGAAGGCGAAGGACTCCGCGTACGAGGAGTTCCTAGCAACACTGGACAGGGACCCATGGGGACGGCCGTATAAAGCCGTCCGTAATAAGTTACGCCGCGGCCCCGGCATGGACTCCCTGGACCCGGAACTCCTCGGCAGAGTGGTGGAGGGCCTATTTCCACCGGCACCGGACTTCACTCCCCCCTGCATGGCCGTTCCCCCGGAGGAGCTAACAGAACCGGTCGTTGCGTCACCGATTACTGACGGTGAGATGGGGTGCGCGATTCACCGCCTGCAGGGCTGTAAAAAGGCCCCTGGCCCGGACGGCGTGCCCGGCCGCATCTTGCCGGTGGCACTGACGCACCTCGGGGACCGCCTCAAAGACCTCTATGACGACTGTCTGGAGGTGGGGCGGTTCCCGAGATGTTGGAAAGAAGGCAGGCTCTGCCTCCTCCGCAAGGAGAATCGGCCGGCGGACTCCCCTTCGGGATGGAGGCCGATAGTCCTGCTGGATGAGACCGGGAAGATGTTCGAGCGCATTATCGCTTCCCGGATCATCCAGCATCTAGAAGGACCGGGGCCGAATCTGTCGGACCGCCAGTTTGGTTTCCGAAGGGGACTGTCAACGATAGACGCCCTGGGTGCCCTACGGGCCTTCCATCAATATGCTGCAGGGCGTGGGGAGGGAGTTGTGGCGGTGTCCCTCGACATAGCCAACGCCTTTGGCTCCCTCCCGTACACGGTGATCGTGGAGGCTCTCCGTTACCACGGGGTGCCCCTCTATTTAATGCGGATCATAGAGCACTACCTCACGCAGAGAGTAGTGCTATACGAAGAGCGGGGCGAGCGGCGGTGTGAGCGGCCGATGGCATGCGGAGTCCCCCAAGGCTCTGTACTCGGGCCCCTCTTATGGAACATTGGGTTCGACTGGGCGATAAGAGGGGTCCTGCTCCCTAGGATGGCCGTCATTTGTTATGCGGATGACACAATGGTGGCCGTCCGGGGAGCGGAAGTGGAGGAGGCTCTGCGGAGGGCGGCAGTCGCGGCGGACCTGATGGTCACCCGCATAGAGCTGCTGGGGCTGCGGGTGGCCCTGTCCAAGACGGAAGCCATTATTTTCGGGGGCAGAGGCTGGCGGCCGCCCGCCGCGACCGTCATCCCCGTGGGTGGAGAAGCGGTCCAGGTGAAGGCCCACATCAAATATTTGGGCCTCCACCTGGACCGCAGGTGGAATTTCGAGGAGCACTTCCGCCAGCTTGCTCCCCGAATTGTCGCGGCAGCGTCAGCGCTTGGCAGGCTGTTGCCCAACGTGGGGGGGCCCAATGCGACATGCCGCCGCCTGTACGCGGGGGTAACCCGCAGCATGGCCCTATATGGTGCGCCGATCTGGGCCGATCGGCTCAATGCCGCCAATAGGGCCCAACTCAGAAGGCCGCAAAGAGTGGTGGCCATCCGTGTAGTAAGGGCCTACTGCACGGTGGCGTGGGCGGCGGCGTGTGCCTTGGCGGGCACCGCGCCCTGGGAGTTGGATGCTCAGGTGCTCGCGGAGGCGCACAGGGAGCGGGTAAGGCGCAGGGTCCTAAACGAGATCCCCACCCCCGAAGAGCTGAGGGAGGAGCGTAGCCAAGCGCAACGGCGAATGAGGGACCGGTGGAAAAACGACCTGGAGGACTCCCCCTATGGACTCCGCACCATAGGGGCACTCCTCCCGTCGTTTGACCACTGGCTGGAGAGGGCGCACGGGAGCGTTGGCTTCAGGATGGCGCAGGTAATGACCGGACACGGGTGCTTCGGTCATTACCTGCACAGAATCGGGCGGGAGGCCAGCTCGGCCTGCCACGAGTGCGGCGACCCAGACGATACCGCCCAGCACACCCTAGAGGTGTGCGATCGCTGGGTCGAGGAACGCCGTAATTTGGTCGGCGCCCTCGGAGTGGGTGATCTCTCGCTCCACAACGTCGTGGCGGCCATGCTGAGGAGCGAGAGATCCTGGGAGGCAATGGCCTCTTTCTGCGAGTCCGTCATCGCACAGAAGGAGGCCTCGGAACGGGAGCGCGAAGAGAGGGCAGATGCGCTCCCGATCCGGCGCAGACGTGTGGGGAGGAGGCGAGCCCAATTTGCTGCTCGCCAAATCCCCTAGTGGAGTTCGTGGGTGAGGGGCCCACAACTACAGACTCCACACGGCTGGGGGAGGGATCCTAGCGTCTTCCCTCCCTCCTTTGGCGCGGGAGCCCTTGGGCAGGCCGGGGGGTGTCGTGGTAGAATGCTCGCGACCCCATGGCACCCCCCCTAACGGCAGTGACGACATATCGTGGTAGGTTTTAGTCGGTGCGAGTCCGACATAACCCGTCCTCACCCCCTGAGAGGACGGGTATGCATAAGGCATTTCCCCCACGTAAAAAAAAAAAAAAAAAAAAAAAAAAGGTTAGGTTATATTTGGGCCTCCACCTGGACCGCAGGTGGAATTTCGAGGAGCACTTCCGCCAGCTTGCTCCCCGAATTGTCGCGGCAGCGTCAGCGCTTGGCAGGCTGTTGCCCAACGTGGGGGGGCCCAATGCGACATGCCGCCGCCTGTACGCGGGGGTAACCCGCAGCATGGCCCTATATGGTGCGCCGATCTGGGCCGATCGGCTCAATGCCGCCAATAGGGCCCAACTCAGAAGGCCGCAAAGAGTGGTGGCCATCCGTGTAGTAAGGGCCTACTGCACGGTGGCGTGGGCGGCGGCGTGTGCCTTGGCGGGCACCGCGCCCTGGGAGTTGGATGCTCAGGTGCTCGCGGAGGCGCACAGGGAGCGGGTAAGGCGCAGGGTCCTAAACGAGATCCCCACCCCCGAAGAGCTGAGGGAGGAGCGTAGCCAAGCGCAACGGCGAATGAGGGACCGGTGGAAAAACGACCTGGAGGACTCCCCCTATGGACTCCGCACCATAGGGGCACTCCTCCCGTCGTTTGACCACTGGCTGGAGAGGGCGCACGGGAGCGTTGGCTTCAGGATGGCGCAGGTAATGACCGGACACGGGTGCTTCGGTCATTACCTGCACAGAATCGGGCGGGAGGCCAGCTCGGCCTGCCACGAGTGCGGCGACCCAGACGATACCGCCCAGCACACCCTAGAGGTGTGCGATCGCTGGGTCGAGGAACGCCGTAATTTGGTCGGCGCCCTCGGAGTGGGTGATCTCTCGCTCCACAACGTCGTGGCGGCCATGCTGAGGAGCGAGAGATCCTGGGAGGCAATGGCCTCTTTCTGCGAGTCCGTCATCGCACAGAAGGAGGCCTCGGAACGGGAGCGCGAAGAGAGGGCAGATGCGCTCCCGATCCGGCGCAGACGTGTGGGGAGGAGGCGAGCCCAATTTGCTGCTCGCCAAATCCCCTAGTGGAGTTCGTGGGTGAGGGGCCCACAACTACAGACTCCACACGGCTGGGGGAGGGATCCTAGCGTCTTCCCTCCCTCCTTTGGCGCGGGAGCCCTTGGGCAGGCCGGGGGGTGTCGTGGTAGAATGCTCGCGACCCCATGGCACCCCCCCTAACGGCAGTGACGACATATCGTGGTAGGTTTTAGTCGGTGCGAGCCCGACATAACCCGTCCTCACCCCCTGAGAGGACGGGTATGCATAAGGCATTTCCCCCACGTAAAAAAAAAAAAAAAAAGGTTAGGTTAGGTTAGGTTAGGTTAGGTTCCACGGACCTGCTCGGTTGTCCGAGTGGGCGGGGAGGTGAACCCCGACGTGGCGCGTCCCCAGGTGGTGGATAGGGGAACGCCCCGGCTGCTGACGTCGAGCCGGGGTAGGACGTAGTCCCGCGAACCAAACACTGGGGGGGAAACGGGAGGGCTTCGGCCCAGGGGGGGGGGTAGGGGGGCTTCGGCCCGGGAGGGACTCTCCGCGCGTCCCTCTGAGTAGCAGAGGGCGCAGTGGACGAGCTGTGAGGAGGAGTGGTGGGACGGTTGTCCCCGGGAGGGTTCTCCGCGCGTCCCTCTGAGTAGCAGAGGGCGCAGTGGAGGAACCAAGGGAGGGCGGGCCCGGCGAGCACTAACCATGCCGTCGGGCAGGCGCCGGGGGGCTTATCCTGCCCGCGCCACCGCCGGACCCGTAACCCCGTTTCGAGTGTCGTGGTCACGTCTCGCGGCTTGGAACGGGAACGGAGGTCTTGCCTTCATTGGCCGGACCGCGAGGAGACAACCTCTATAAAAAATCCCCAATTCCCGACGCTGCGGTACATGGCGTCGGGAAACTCGACGGAGGGGGTCAACAGGACCGGGCTTTTGCGCGCGTAGCCTGGGCAGGGTTCGTCCACCCTGACACTTAGAGTCTGCCCGAGTGGCCCCTCGTGTGCTGCGGATGTGAGCAGCCTCTGGACCGGCGAACCTTCCACCCGCCAGGCACTGCTCTTTGAACTGGGGTAGATTGCGTCCTCCCATTTCATGAGCAAATGGAGGGCGCGTATAATCTCCCTAGTTCGGGATCAGTGTCGGGGGAGTGGGGGAATCGTTGTCCTGGAGGTTGCACAGATCCTGGGCACAGCGAGGGTTCCACTTGGGTGGGCTTGTGTTTGGGCGGGGGGTCTTGCCTGGTCTGGGTGTGCCAGGGCCCGTGCCTGTTGTCACCCTCTGAGAGTGGCTGGAGGGTAATCCAGCCGCTAGTGGCCAACCATGGGAGACTGCCCGACCTCCCAGTGGTATTAGGGTTACCCAGGTACAGGGGGCACTGCCTGGGTGGACTGCTCTTCCCCCACACTCGTGGGATCAAAATTAGAAAGTTTAAAAAGGATAACGGACAAGGACCTGATAACGCTCAAAGATTGGATTTAGTTGATACAGCGGTGGAAGCGGGCGCCCTGATGGCGCGCGCCGAAGCCTACAACCCTGGCGCGGACAGAAGGCTGGACGCAAGGGACGAGGAGGAGATTTTCCGCCCTCAGAGGTCCCTAGCACGGTCACCGAGGAGAGGGGATGGAGTCGATCTCGCTCAAAAACATCCCGCTGTCTTGCTAGAGCGTGGATGTGTCGAGAGATATCTCGAGGAGCGGAAGAAGGCTGCGTCGGTGTCGGACGCCAGTATAGAGACGGTGAGGAACAACGGATCCGAATCGCCTCCTGGGTCAGACCGTCGGCCCGGGTTCGAGACTGCAGTCTCCTCTGACTCAGACGCGCCTAACATAGAGGGCCGGAAGATAGCTGTGGATGAAGGTAAAGGGACGGCGGGTGTAAAAAGGTCTCGGAACGCGTTAAGCTCCGACGGCGACGATGAGGAGTCTGCCCCGAGTAAAGGTGCTAAAATGAGCTCCTCCCGTAGAGGCCGCCTCCACATAGCAAGAGGTGGCGCTGGAAAGGGGCACCAAACCGGCATAGCCGTGGCAAAAGCCCAGCTTGAGGCCCTAGAGGTGGAGGAAGGGGTGGCGGAGGGTGGCTCCCACTGCGGTGCTACCATCAAGACGCACAAAAAGAAGGGGTCTCCTCTCGGATCAAGAGACGGTAGTCCAAGTGACAGGTCCGTGGCAGGCTACGTAGACTACTATGAGGTAGTCCGAAAGGCGGCCACAACGGTGCTGGACGAGGCGAAGAAGTCCGGTCACCTCAGCGGAAAGGTGTGGGGTCGCATGAACCAGGCGTGTCGCGACATTATTGTAGCTGCGGACATTCTAGAGGACAGACGCGAGGAGGACGAAGTGCGCGCCCTGAAGGCGGATAACAAGCGCATGAGAGAACAACTTGAGCAGCTCCGAAAGGAAACAAAGGCGCTTAGGACGGCCTTTTCGGAGAGGAACATGCGCCCAGCACCGGACGCCCCTGCAGACCTGGCCACAGGGCTGGCTGCACTTAGGGAGGACCTAAAGCGGGATCTCACTCAGTCGCTGGGTGAGATGATAAACGTCCGAATCGGGGAAGTAAGGAAGCTGCTCCCATCGGAGCCGATTCTCCGCCCCCCATTAGCGGCGGACAATACTCGTTCGGCCAGCCAGTTGGCGCCAGCTACGCAACAGGACACGACCAGAGCATCAGTTGACAAGGCTCCTAAGCCTATCCCCGCTCCTAGAGCGCGGAAGTCAGCTCCTCCGCCGAAAACACGCACAACTGCGCCCAGGCAAGCCTCTACTTCTGCGGGTTCGACGCGTCGGACCGGGAAGAGGACAACCGCAGAAGTTGCTGCACAGCCGGCTCCCGCTCAAACGTCGCAGATCACCGGAGAGTCGGCCAACGCCCAGCCAAGGGAGAACCAGCCTCCGTCCCCTGCTCCTAGCGCCTGGACTCAGGTGGTTAAAAAGGGCAAAAAGAAGGCTGCACCATCTTCTGCGCTGCCTCCGAAACCAAAACCCAAACCGAAGCAATTCACCGCCCCAAAATCTACGGCGGTCGTCATCACGCTCAAACCGGGGGTTGAGGCTGACTACAAGTCGGTCATGGGGACGGTCACGACAATTAAGCTTGCGGAATTGGGCCTTGGGCCTGTAAAAGTGAGAAGCACAGCTGCTGGCGCCCGCTTAATTGAAGTCCCTGGGGCAAACAGTGGACCTATGGCGGACAACCTAGCCGACAAGATTCGTAGCCTTGTCGGCGAAGTGGCCGACGTCCACCTACCCTTTAAGACGGCCGATATCCGGATTTCCGGATTTGATGAGACGGTGACAACAGAAGCCGTCCAGGCGGCAATAGCAGAAAAAGGGGGCTGCCCACCGGGACAGATCCGCGTGGGGAGGATCCGCATGGCGCCGTCAAATCACACTGGGTCTGTCATCGCGATCTGCCCCGTAACAGCGGCCAACACCGTCATCGCTGCCGGACGGTTATTGTTAGGGTGGACATCTGCTAGAGTGGAGGCCATGGACCCGCGGCCCATGAGGTGCTACAGGTGCTTGGGGACGGGACATACCAGAGCGCTCTGTCCCTCACCTGTAGACAGGAGTGGCCTCTGCTACCGGTGCGGTAAATCTGGCCACATGAGCAGGGAGTGTGAGGCAGACAACCCGTGGTGCGCGGTATGCCACCACGCCAAGTTACCAGCCGAGCATGTGATGGGGGGACCATCGTGCACCCCCCCACGCACAAGAGGAAGAATGGTTCCCGCCAAGACCCAGGTAGCTGCTAGAACTGAGGAAGTTCCCCGAGACGAAGCGCCCCAGGCGAACAATGAGGAGCAAAACACGGCCCATTGATGCCAGCACAGCATACACAACCCACCCACGAAGTGTTGCAGTGCAATTTGAACCACTCCGCCAGAGCACAAGACCTGCTGATGCAGCACATGGCGGAATGGGGCATTAATGCAGCAGCGGTGTCGGAACCGTATTTTGTGCCACCCCAGCCCAACTGGGTCGGGGACGCGGACGAGTCGGTTGCGGTGGTAACACCACCAGTGGGCAACCACCCCCCGCTCTCGAAAATTGAGTGCGGGCCGGGGTACGCTGCCGCCAAATGGGGAGACTTAGTACTGGTAGCGGTGTACTTCTCCCCCAATCGGCCGCTCAGAGAATTTGAGCAGTACCTCATCAGGCTCGGGGAGGTGGTCAGCAGAGCGGCACCTTCGCCAGTAATGGTCCTCGGGGACCTTAACGCCAAGGGCAGGGCGTGGGGTTCCCCATCAACGGATCCCAAGGGCGCGGCCCTCTGGGAATGGACGGTGCGAACTGGCCTTGTGGTCTTGAACCGGGGCACCGACCACACCTGCGTGCGCCAGCAAGGGGGGTCCATCGTAGACATCACCTTCGCGACCCCTGCCCTTGCAAGGCGAACGTCCGACTGGAGGGTCCTGGTGGACACGGAGACCCTCTCCGACCACAAGTATATCAGGATGAGGGTCTCCAAGTCGCTGACAGCCCCGGTGCCAGGTCCGAGGGAGCCAAGAAGCCGGGACCGATTTCCAAGATGGAGCCTCGCCACTCTGGATACGGACATGGCGGAGGAGGCGGCGATGGTGGAGGTGTGGCGGGCCCCCCCACCAGACCGGGCCACGGACGTGGAAGAGAGGGCAGTACAGTTTCGGGCGTCACTCACCTCGGTGTGTGACGCCGCCATGCGCAGGGCGGGGCGGCCGCCTGCGAAGACCCGGGTGTACTGGTGGACGGAGGAGGTTGCGGCCCTCCGCCTCACCAGTAACAAGGCCAGACGGGCATACACCCGATGCAGGCGGCGACGGAGCCATACTACGGAGGAGGAGGAGCTCCTGTACGAGGCCCTCAAACAGGCCAAGGCGGCCCTCTCCGCAGCAATCGCGAAGGCGAAGGACTCCGCGTACGAGGAGTTCCTAGCAACACTGGACAGGGACCCATGGGGACGGCCGTACAAAGCCGTCCGTAATAAGTTACGCCGTGGCCCCGGCATGGACTCCCTGGACCCGGAACTCCTCGGCAGAGTGGTGGAGGGCCTATTTCCACCGGCACCGGACTTCACTCCCCCCTGCATGGCCGTTCCCCCGGAGGAGCTAACAGAACCGGTCGTTGCGTCACCGATTACTGACGGTGAGATGGGGTGCGCGATTCACCGCCTGCAGGGCTGTAAAAAGGCCCCTGGCCCGGACGGCGTGCCCGGCCGCATCTTGCCGGTGGCACTGACGCACCTCGGGGACCGCCTCAAAGACCTCTATGACGACTGTCTGGAGGTGGGGCGGTTCCCGAGATGTTGGAAAGAAGGCAGGCTCTGCCTCCTCCGCAAGGAGAATCGGCCGGCGGACTCCCCTTCGGGATGGAGGCCGATAGTCCTGCTGGATGAGACCGGGAAGATGTTCGAGCGCATTATCGCTTCCCGGATCATCCAGCATCTAGAAGGACCGGGGCCGAATCTGTCGGACCGCCAGTTTGGTTTCCGAAGGGGACTGTCAACGATAGACGCCCTGGGTGCCCTACGGGCCTTCCATCAATATGCTGCAGGGCGTGGGGAGGGAGTTGTGGCGGTGTCCCTTGACATAGCCAACGCCTTTGGCTCCCTCCCGTACACGGTGATCGTGGAGGCTCTCCGTTACCACGGGGTGCCCCTCTATTTAATGCGGATCATAGAGCACTACCTCACGCAGAGAGTAGTGCTATACGAAGAGCGGGGCGAGCGGCGGTGTGAGCGGCCGATGGCATGCGGAGTCCCCCAAGGCTCTGTACTCGGGCCCCTCTTATGGAACATTGGGTTCGACTGGGCGATAAGAGGGGTCCTGCTCCCTAGGATGGCCGTCATTTGTTATGCGGATGACACAATGGTGGCCGTCCGGGGAGCGGAAGTGGAGGAGGCTCTGCGGAGGGCGGCAGTCGCGGCGGACCTGATGGTCACCCGCATAGAGCTGCTGGGGCTGCGGGTGGCCCTGTCCAAGACGGAAGCCATTATTTTCGGGGGCAGAGGCTGGCGGCCGCCCGCCGCGACCGTCATCCCCGTGGGTGGAGAAGCGGTCCAGGTGAAGGCCCACATCAAATATTTGGGCCTCCACCTGGACCGCAGGTGGAATTTCGAGGAGCACTTCCGCCAGCTTGCTCCCCGAATTGTCGCGGCAGCGTCAGCGCTTGGCAGGCTGTTGCCCAACGTGGGGGGGCCCAATGCGACATGCCGCCGCCTGTACGCGGGGGTAACCCGCAGCATGGCCCTATATGGTGCGCCGATCTGGGCCGATCGGCTCAATGCCGCCAATAGGGCCCAACTCAGAAGGCCGCAAAGAGTGGTGGCCATCCGTGTAGTAAGGGCCTACTGCACGGTGGCGTGGGCGGCGGCGTGTGCCTTGGCGGGCACCGCGCCCTGGGAGTTGGATGCTCAGGTGCTCGCGGAGGCGCACAGGGAGCGGGTAAGGCGCAGGGTCCTAAACGAGATCCCCACCCCCGAAGAGCTGAGGGAGGAGCGTAGCCAAGCGCAACGGCGAATGAGGGACCGGTGGAAAAACGACCTGGAGGACTCCCCCTATGGACTCCGCACCATAGGGGCACTCCTCCCGTCGTTTGACCACTGGCTGGAGAGGGCGCACGGGAGCGTTGGCTTCAGGATGGCGCAGGTAATGACCGGACACGGGTGCTTCGGTCATTACCTGCACAGAATCGGGCGGGAGGCCAGCTCGGCCTGCCACGAGTGCGGCGACCCAGACGATACCGCCCAGCACACCCTAGAGGTGTGCGATCGCTGGGTCGAGGAACGCCGTAATTTGGTCGGCGCCCTCGGAGTGGGTGATCTCTCGCTCCACAACGTCGTGGCGGCCATGCTGAGGAGCGAGAGATCCTGGGAGGCAATGGCCTCTTTCTGCGAGTCCGTCATCGCACAGAAGGAGGCCTCGGAACGGGAGCGCGAAGAGAGGGCAGATGCGCTCCCGATCCGGCGCAGACGTGTGGGGAGGAGGCGAGCCCAATTTGCTGCTCGCCAAATCCCCTAGTGGAGTTCGTGGGTGAGGGGCCCACAACTACAGACTCCACACGGCTGGGGGAGGGATCCTAGCGTCTTCCCTCCCTCCTTTGGCGCGGGAGCCCTTGGGCAGGCCGGGGGGTGTCGTGGTAGAATGCTCGCGACCCCATGGCACCCCCCCTAACGGCAGTGACGACATATCGTGGTAGGTTTTAGTCGGTGCGAGTCCGACATAACCCGTCCTCACCCCCTGAGAGGACGGGTATGCATAAGGCATTTCCCCCACGTAAAAAAAAAAAAAAAAAAAAAAAAGGTTAGGTTAGGTTCCACGGACCTGCTCGGTTGTCCGAGTGGGCGGGGAGGTGAACCCCGACGTGGCGCGTCCCCAGGTGGTGGATAGGGGAACGCCCCGGCTGCTGACGTCGAGCCGGGGTAGGACGTAGTCCCGCGAACCAAACACTGGGGGGGAAACGGGGGGGCCTCGGCCCAGGGGGGGAAAGGGGGGCTTCGGCCCGTGAGGGACTCTCCGCGCGTCCCTCTGAGTAGCAGAGGGCGCAGTGGATGAGTCGAGAGGAGGAGCCGTGTTAAGCCTCGTTCCGTCGAGGTGTTATGTGGTGTCAATCGGGTCACTGCGTTGGTCCGCGCGCAACGCAGTTCCTTGATTGACACCCTGAGGAGTGGCCGGGTAGTTAGTGGCCCTTGTGATTCCCGGGGCTATGCCGTATAGGGCCTCCCAAAACGATCAGGCCCGGGGAGAAGGGCCAGACTATCGTGGCACACGGCGGGCGGCTCCGCGTGTCCCTCTGAGTAGCAGAGGGCACAGTGTGAGCCGCAATGTCCCCGCTGGGATGATGATGGAGCCCATTTGGGTTGGCCTGTGAAGGAGGGGGTGGCTCCGGCCACGAGGCGCGGCGGGTCCGTCTCGCGGTCTGCAGACGGACGTTGGTTTCGGCCACCGTCGGGCAACCCGCAACCCACACTGAGTGGGCCGGGGGTTTCCCTCACTGAGAGGGAAATCACGTGGAAGAAAACCACTATAAAAATCACCCCAATCCCAAGGCGTGTCTGGCGTGCTGAGGGGATGCGTGGCTGGAGGGAGTCCAGTCCCTAATGTCAGGGAGGGGCAAACCTCCTTAAACATAGCAAACATGAGTGGAAACGAAATTGTGAAACTACCCCAGGAGGTTTCAATCCTCCATGTCACCACAGGACGGGTAAGTGCCCGTGCTGTGGAGACATGCCGCCTTCCGTATTCTGGGGGGGCAAACCACTCGCGATCCGAAATCGACGACTTTGGCGAATGCATAATGGACACCGATGTACACAATGACTTGGTTCTGAGGTTGAACGGAGGAGGCAACGAGGAGGATGGCTGTCCGGCAGGGGCAGATGCGCCTACTACGCCCCCGGATAATGGGTTCCGGCCCCTACGTGATGCCCAGGGGCGCTTTGTGCGCCACGTTGGAGACGTGCCTACTGGAACGGCCTCGGACTCGGCGCACTCCCCACTCGACACAACGAAGGTGCTAAGTGAGAGGCGTAAAGCCGTCGTGCTACTGGAGAGGTTGGCAGAAAGGGTCCCTTCTCTCGGCAGGGAGGAGTTCTTCTCCCCCAGGAGAATAGACGTGGGTGACCTGCCTGGAGGCGGGGAATTTTTCTCTCCGGAGCCAACCGACGCGGAAACCGCCGAATCCGACGTTTCCATGCCTGCTCAGGCCACTCAAACGGCTGATAGGCGGAAAAGGCAGCGTAGCGGGGGGAGTGAGACGGAAGCACCAGGGAGCGACGAGACTTCCGATGCCACGGACCGAGGGAAATCTACCTCGGCACCTTCCAAGCGAGGAAGAGGCCGCCCTCTATCCAAGGCACACCACGTAGGGCTCTCCAAGGCCAAAGCCGAGCTACAGGAGCTGAAGCAGCAGGAGCTCGAGCTTCAGGCCGAAGAAGAGCTTAGGATGACGTCGCACAGACTGGCAAAGAGGCGCCTTGCCCTAAGGCCGGAACTGCTCAGAACGTCATGTGGATCAGACGATGAGGGCACCCGCACAGCCCTGGCCCTAAAGGAACAGGTGCGCGATAGTCTGGGGCTCATCACGGACGTGGCTACGAAGTCGCGAAACTTGAAGGGCACATTCCAACGTGCCCTGAAGGAGGCTGTGGCCGCGATCCGGGATGTGGTCTCCGAGCTGGGGGACCGTACTGTCTCTGATGAGACGAGGAGGTTAGCTGCCGAGAACGCACGCCTAAAGGCCGAAATGGCCGATCTCCGTAAGGAGATGGGCGAGCTGCGTGCCAGTCTCGGGCGGCGCCCCGAAGATGCACCTGAAGAGGCAAGGACGATGGAGCGCAGTATCGTGGACCAGGTAAGTGCCATGATGGAAGCAAGGATGAGCGCCTGGGAGGAAAGACTGCTCCCACAGCAGACGACCCAGGCACCTGCGCCGGCAAAGGAAGGGAGGACCGTCCAGTCAAGACCCTCGGTCACTGGAAGCTCCCCCCCTGGTCGCACCACGGCTACTACCATCTCACCGAGTGCGAAACGAAAAAAGGGGCAAAAGAAAAAGGAGTCCAAGAAGCCTCCTAAGACTCGCCCTGGCCCCGCTTCCCAATC
The DNA here is from genome assembly GCA_947623375.1 of Apotomis capreana. Lineage (NCBI taxonomy): Eukaryota > Metazoa > Arthropoda > Insecta > Lepidoptera > Tortricidae > Apotomis > Apotomis capreana. The sequence goes on from OX392523.1 coordinate 15,217,478, forward strand.
CCAGCAGCCCCAGCCCCCAGGGCCTGCGACTGGGAATGATTGGTCGACTGTGGTCAAGTGGGGCAAGAAGAAGAAGATCCTGGTTCCGTCCACCGGCACAGAGGCGACTGGCAAGCCCCCACAGCCAGCGATACCGCAGGGAGCAAAAGGGGGGAAGGGCCAGAAGAAAATGGCAGCGCTGCGCGCCCCACGGTCAGCAGCCGTCGTCCTGACCCTCCAGGAGGGAGCGGAGGAGAGAGGCATCACCTACGGAACGGTGATTACCGAGGCCAAAGCCAAAATCTCCCTGGACGTACTCGGTATCACCGGTCTAAGGTTCCGCAGAGCGGTGACAGGGGCAGCGATCCTGGAAATCCCGGGCCCGGGCACCTCTAGCGGCGAGAAAGCGGACTCCCTTGCTGCTAAGCTGAAGGAGACGCTAAAGGAGGCCGATGTCCGTATCTCCAGGCCGGTAAAGTGCGCGGAGATGCGTATTTCTGGCCTGGATGACTCGGTCACAGAAGGCGAACTCGCCGCTGCTGTGGCGCAATGTGGAGGCTGTGCCCTAGAGGCGGTGAAAGTTGGCCGGATCTCCCGCACGCCAACAGGCCTGGGTACGGCGTGGGTTCGCTGCCCCGTAGCAGCCGCCAAGAAAGTGGCTGAGGGGCGGCTACTGGTTGGCTGGGCTTCGGCGCAGGTAAAACTGTTGGAGGCCCGCCCTCTGAGGTGCTACCGATGCCTGATGCCTGGCCATGTCAGGAAGGGGTGCACGTCGGAAATCGACCGCAGTGACCAATGCTACCGCTGCGGTCAAACCGGCCACAAGGCCAGAGACTGCATAGCCACGCCTCACTGCTCTCTGTGCGCAGCAGCGGGCAAACCTGCCGACCATAGCGCCGGCAGCGGCAACTGCACGACGGGGGCCAAAGCCCTGAAACGTGTGCCTCGGAAGATGTCCGGCAGACCAGACACCCCTAGAGCGTCATCGCCTCCGGCTACACAAGAGGGCCCGACTGACACTGCGCCAAGATGACGCCTGTTAGTCGGGTCCTCCAGGCGAACATTAACCACTGCGCCGGGGCTCAAGATCTCCTCCTGCAGTCCATGGCGCAGTGGTCGATAGATGCTGCCGTGGTCGCCGAGCCATACTATGTCCCTCCTAGGGATAACTGGGCTGCGGATCTGGACGGCTTGGTGGCCATCATTTTAAAAGTAGGGGCAGAAGGCACATTGCCCCCCTCCATCGTGTCGAGGGGTCAAGGCTACGTGGCGGTCCTCTGGGGAGAAATAACCTTGATCGGGGTATATTTCTCCCCCAACAGAAGTGTCCCCGAGTTTGAAGCCTTCCTTGGCCAGCTAGGGGCCCTCATTGGGCAGACCCTACCGCGCCCGGTGGTTGTCGCGGGCGACCTAAATGCCAAATCCATGGCTTGGGGTTGTCCCGCGACCGACACTCGTGGAGACCTTCTCGAGGAGTGGGCGACGATGACCGGCCTGTCGGTATTGAACCGAGGGTCGGCCAGCACCTGCGTGCGCTGGCAGGGGGAGTCCATCGTGGATGTAACGTTCGCGACCTCTGCCCTTGCGCCGCGTGTCCAAGACTGGAGAGTCCTGGAGAAGGTGGAGACATTATCAGACCATATGTATATCCGGTTTGATGTCTCCACCTCCTCCGAAGTCACATTGGACACGGATCGTCGTCCGAATGGCCGTGCTGCGACCCCGTCCCCCAGATGGGCCTTAAGCAGCCTGGATCGAGAAGCAGTGGAGATAGCGTCCCTCGTCCAGGCCTGGACAACATCTTCCGGGCCTGTGGAGGTCGAGGAAGAGGCAGTCAGGTTCCGGGACGCCATGTCACAAGTTTGTGACGCAGGCATGTCCCGAGCCAAGCCTCGGCCTCCGAAGCGACAAGTGTACTGGTGGTCTCGTGATATCGAAGAACTTCGATCCCGCTGCGGCAGGGCGAGACGCCAGTACACACGGTCGCGCCGACGCAGGCAGACCCGAGACATTGACGAGGAGACGCAGCTGTACAGCGCCTATAGAGAGGCGGTCAAGGCGCTGCAGCTCTCCATCTGCGAGGCGAAGGCGAGCGCCAGAGCGGAGCTTCTCGAGACTCTAAACCGAGATCCATGGGGGAGGCCGTACAAGGCGGTCAGGGGTAAGCTACGCCCCTGGGCCCCCCCCTTGACGGAGAGTCTCGAGCCTCGACTGCTGGGGGCCGTTGTCTCCAATCTGTTCCCGAACAGACCGGAACACCGGCCTCCGGAAATGGCACCACCCCGTCAGCACGTCGGGTATGAGGGCGCGGAAGTCGAGGTGCCTCCGGTAACGGAGGCAGAGCTAGACGCGGCCGTGCTGAGGCTTAAAGCCAAAAACACGGCACCGGGGCCAGATGGGATCCCGGGACGCGTCCTGGCTCTGGCGCTGCAGGCCCTGGGGGAGAGATTTCGCGGGCTACTGGACGCCTGTCTTCAGTCCGGCCGATTTCCGACCATATGGAAAACCGGCCGGCTCGTCTTACTTAAAAAAGACGGGCGTCCCGCGGAATCTCCATCAGCCTACCGTCCAATCGTGCTGCTCGATGAGGCGGACAAGCTGTTCGAGCGTATCATCTGTTGTCGCCTCGTCGAGCACCTCCGGGAGGTGGGTCCCGACTTATCCGAACATCAGTTTGGATTCCGAGAGGGCAGGTCGACCGTGGATGCGGTCGCGCGCATTAAAGCCCTCTCGGATGAGGCGGTCGACCGCGGTGGGGTGCTCCTGGCGGTATCGCTAGATATCGCCAACGCATTCAACACTCTGCCGTGGTCATGCGTTAGGGAGGCGCTGAAACACCACAAGGTGCCTCCCTACCTATGCCAAATAGTCGGGGCCTACCTCTCGGAACGGTGTGTGGAGTACCCGGTCCAGGACGGTGGGCTGACAAGGTGGGAGATGTCGTGCGGTGTTCCACAGGGCTCGGTCTTAGGGCCGCTCCTGTGGAACATCGGGTACGACTGGGTGCTGCGGGGGGAGCTTCTCTCGGGATCGAGCGTGACCTGCTACGCAGACGACACGCTAGTCACGTCCCGGGGGACCTCGTACCGGGAGGCAGCACGCCTCGCTACAGTGACAGTAGCACTGGTGGTAAGGCGCATAACGATGCTGGGGCTGGAGGTGGCGCTACACAAGTCCGAAGCGATTTGCTTCCACGCCGCCCGGAAGGCGCCACCTGCAGGATCCAGCATCGTCGTCGGTGGCACTCGAATCGAGGTCAAGTCCGACATGAAGTATCTTGGACTTGTCCTCGATTCCCGCTGGAGCTTCCGCCAACACTTCACCCGCCTGACCCCCCGATTGATGGCAGCATCGGCCGCATTGAAGCGGCTGATGCCCAACGTCGGGGGGCCAGAGAGTGCGAGCCGCCGCCTGTATATGGGGGTGGTGCGATCGATGGCCCTGTACGGGGCCCCGATCTGGGCGGTAAACCTGGCGGCCCGCAATGTCGCCCTGCTGAGGAAGGCTCAGAGGGCGATGGCCGTCAGCGTTGTACGCGGGTACCGCACCACCTCATACGATGCGGCGTGCTTACTGGCGGGAACGCCTCCCTGGGACCTGGAGGCGGAGGCCCAAGCGTCTCTGTACCAGTGGCGAAGGGACCTCCGGCTTCAGGAGTACCATCCTGCGCCCGGGGAGGTAGAAGAGCAGAAGCTCCTCCTCCGACAGTCCATTGTCCTTCAATGGGAGGAGCGACTAGCTAGAGTCGAGGGGGGACATAGGACTGTCGAGGCGGTTCGGCCGGTCCTACGAGACTGGCTGGAGAGAGAGCGGGGTTCGCTGACCTTCCGGTTGGTGCAGATGCTCACGGGGCATGGCTGCTTTGGGAGCTACCTGCACCGGTTCGCCAGACGGGAGGTGACGGCCGGGTGCCACCAGTGCAGCAGCGACGAGGACACGGCGCAGCACACCTTGGAGGAATGCCCAGCTTGGGCGGGGCAGCGCCGCGACCTCGTGGCAGTGGTGGGGGACGACCTCTCCTTGCCGGCCGTAGTCAAGGCTATGGTCGCCGACGAGAGGTCGTGGAAAGCGGTCCTCTCCTTCTGCGAGGATGTGATGTCGCAGAAGGAGAATGCGGAGAGGGAGCGGGAGGCTGACCCAGCATCGCACCCGATCCGCCGCAAGCGCGCGGGGGCCCGGAGAAGGGCGTACGCCCACCTCATCCCCCCCACCTAGCGAGGCCTGGGCAGTGGCGCGGGGGCGTCGCTGCCCGTAACATAAGCCTCGCCGAGAAGGCGCGCGTGGTGTGTCCACGCGCCTTCTGAGGAGGCAGGGGTAGAAGTTCCTCTCTACCCCTCCCAGAGAAGGGCCCGCTGCGTGTGCTAGCGGCGGGCGGCGCCGGCGTGGTCGCGGTTGCGTACTTAGGAGATCCCGTGGCCACGCCCACTGGTGGCGCGCAGACACAACGTTGGTTTTTTAGTGGGTAGCGGCGGCTTTTTTGCCGAGTCCCACATAACCCGCATCTCCTCCCCCGAGGGTGCGGGTATGCATAAAGCATTTTTCCAACGGAAAAAAAAAAAAAAAAATAGGAGCTCGGCCTCACGGGCGATAGTGGCTTCGGCCACCGGCGCGACGTTGTGGCTACGGCCACCGGCGGGCAACCCGTAACCTGCACTGAGCAGACCGGGGACCTTCCTCACTGAGAGGCGGGTCACGTGGAGTAAACCACTATAAAAATCCCCAATCCTAAGGTGTGACTGGCGTGCCGATGGGATGCATGGCTGGGGGGAGCCCAGCCCCTAACGTCAGAGAGGGGGGGCATACCTCCTTTAAACAATAGCAAATATGAGTGGCCTAAAACGTAAGAAACTACCCCAGGAGGTTCCAATCCTCCGTGTCACCACAGAACGGGCAAGCGCCCGCGCTGTGGAGACACGCCGCCCTTCGTATTCTGGGGGGGCACACCACTCTGGACTGGAAAGCAAAGACGACTCTGGCAAACGTTTAATGGACACCGATGCGCATGGATTGGCTCTAAGGATACGCGGAGGAGGGGACAGGGAGGACGAGAAGGCAGCTGCTGCGCCACCCTCTCCAACCTTCCCAACGGTGGAGAACGAGGAGGAAATTTTCCGCCCTCACATGTCCCTCGCGCGGTCACCGCTGCGAGGGGTCGGCCAGGATAGTCCATGCATAGACCTGGACTCCGCCGCGATCCAGATCCCGGCGAGGAAGGAGGGCGGTGGCCCAGCGCGCGGCCGCCATGGCCGTTTCGTGCGGCGTAACAAGGCGATAGAGGAGCCTATGAAGGTCGCGCAGGTCCTTCTCACACGGCTGGATGAGGGGATCCTCGCACGTGGGGATTCCGCACCGGATACTGACGACAGTATGCACACGGTGCGGTCCACCTTCTCGTCGCCAGCGACCTCCCCAAGTCGCCAGAAGAAGGACCTGCCGACGCAGAGGGCTTGCCCGGGGGGGAAGGGAAAGGCGCGCTCACGGACGCAGACTCCCTTCAAGCCTGGAGATGTAGCGGGGGGACGCAAATCACCGAGCTCCCCGACGCAACATAGCGACAAGGAGGAGGCACTGGGGCATAGGGACGAAGGCGCAGAGGCGTACCCGACCAACACCGAAAAGGAGCTAGTTCCTTCCGGCACGGCTAGCCCTGCAAAAAGCGGTCGCATGTGGCGGAACCCCCGTAAGAGGCCACGGTTCCACACCAGTCCCCAGTCGGGATCCAGCGGGGATGATGGAGACGAGTCCTGCCCGTCCGCCACAAGCGAAGGCTCGTCTCAGACATCAAAAGGACGAGGACGAGGTCGGCCCCCTTCTACCGGGAAGTATGTTGGCCTGGCCAAAGCGAAAGAGGCCTACAAACGGGCCATGCATGAAGAGATGCGCCTCGAGGCGGAGAGAGACGTGCAGGAGATGCAAATCAGAACCCGGCAAGGGTACTCGAAGTGCACTCCTTCGCCGCCTGCGCTGAATCCCGAGGAGGCCGCTGCCAACACAGAACTTGGGCAGCAGGTCGCAGACAGTGTGGCTGTCATTGAGAAAGTAGCGGCCACCTCTAAAAACCTGAAGGGTGGGTACATCCGGTGCCTTAAAGATGCCGCGTCCGCTATATCGGATGCGTTTGCCGTACTCAGCAAACGCACCGTTTCCGAGGAAACGGCGCGGCTTCAAGCAGACAACAGCCGGCTAAGGTCAGAAATGGCCGGCTTACGAAAAGAGATGGCCGAAATCAAGGCCCAACTGGAGGGGCTGCGGAAGCAGGGAAATCCTACACCCTCCCCAACCCAACGTAACGAGAAGGAGCGGCCCCCCGCGCTGCCCTCTACCAGCGAACGGACAGACGGTCGTGCCAACGCCACCCCTTCTATCCCTTTAACAGAGGAGATCTGTCGAGTGGTCATGGCCCAGGTCGGGACGTATTTGGACGCCCGCATGGCCGCAATCAGCGACAGACTCCTCCCGGAGAAGAGGGCGCGGCCTCCGCTGGCAAACCGAGACAAAACTGGGGGAGCAGAGCCGGAGTCTGGCGTGGCCCCCGCTTCCGCTTCCGCTTCCGTAGGTGGAGCGTCCTACGCGGGCGCTGTGAAGCGGTCAAAAAGACGAAAAGGCAAGGGAGTTTCTTCCGGGAGGGTCCCAGCCCCGGGAGAGTCGGGTCGGGAAGCAACAGCGCCTGCGCCTGCGCCTGCAGCGTTGGAAGAGCCCTGGACGACGGTAAAGGGCAAAAAAACAACAAGGAAGAAGCAGAGGGACGGCCCTACAAGCCAGGCAGCCCCAAAAAAGAAGGCCCCGAGGCTGCGCCTCCCCCGGTCAACGGCGGTAGTGTTTACGCTAGTGGAGCCCAAGGCGGACACTAGCGAAAGAGATAGCTACGCGTCCATCATCGGGGAGGCCAAAAAGCGGGTAGACCTCGATGCGCTGGGGATCTCGGGTGTTCGGGTCCGACGTACCGCGACGAATGCCCGTATATTCGAGATTCCCGGCGGCGAGAGTGGCGAAAAGGCCGACGCCCTTGCCCAAAAACTCAGGGAGGTGATGGATCCCGCCGTGGTCCGGATCTCCAGGCCCACTAGATGTGCGGAGATGCGCATCTCGGGCCTGGATGACTCGGTGACATCTCCGGAGGTGGTCGCGGCGGTTGCACGAGAGGGCGGTTGCGCGGCGGAAGACGTCAAGGCTGGCGAAGTGACGCTCGGCCCCTCGGGACTGGGCACTGTGTGGCTGCGATGCCCTATTGCGGCTGCAAAAAAGGTGGCTCAGGCCGGACGTCTCCGCGTGGGGTGGGTGTCGGCGCAGGTGACGTTGCTCGACGCCCGGCCCATACGATGCTTCCGATGCATGGAAGTGGGGCACGTGCGCGCCGCGTGCAAGTCTGAGGTAGACCGCAGCCTCCTTTGCTATCGGTGCAGCGGGTCGGGCCATATCGCCCGCGATTGCAACGCTGCCGCACATTGCGCGCTGTGCGCGGAGGCGGGCGCCCCCGCGGGCCACAGGGTGGGAAGCGTTTCATGCAACCCACCCAAAAGAAAGAGGACTGCTGCCGACAGGTCCAAAGCCACATCGCAGCCTAGTCACCCACCTGAACCCAGGGTCGAGGAGGATCGGATGGCCACTGACTAGTTATGGCCACCCAATACCTACAGGCGAACATAAACCACTCCGCCAGAGCTCAGGACCTTCTGCTCCAGAGCATGGCGGAGTGGTTGATACAAATCGCAGTCGTGGCCGAGCCGTACTCAGTCCCCTCCAGGGAAAACTGGGTGGGGGATAGAGACGGACTGGTGGCAGTGGTCACGCAGCCGCAAGCAGGATCCGCGCCCCACCGAGACGTCACCAAGGGGCGTGGTTTTGTGTCGACACACCTGGGGGACACAATGGTCGTTGGGACCTATTTTTCGCCAAACAGGAGCCTCACCGAGTTCGAGTCCTTTCTTGACGAGGTGGGTTCCCTGTTTGGCGAAAATCGCCCTGTGCAGCTGCTGGTCGCTGGAGACTTCAACGCTAAGTCCACGGCGTGGGGGTCTCCAGCGACTGACGCGCGAGGGCAGGCGCTGGAGGAATGGGCGGTCGAAGTGGGGCTGCTGATCCTCAACAGGGGGTCAACGAACACGTGCGTGCGACAGCGGGGAGGCTCAATTGTGGACATAACATTGGCCAGCCCCGCCCTCGCACGACGTGTTTCAGGCTGGAAAGTGATGACGGACGTGGAGACGCTCTCGGACCATCGCTACATCCGTTTCGAGGTCTCCACGTTCCCCCTCACCCCAAGGAGCGAGAACCGACCCCCTGCAGGGGAAGGGCCGCGGTGGCGGCTGGGGCAACTGGACAGGGAGATGGCCCAAGAGGCAGTCCTGGTGGAGTCGTGGCAGGTCGGAGCTGGGCCCATAGGCGACATCGATGTCGAGACGGAGCAGCAGGTTGCCGCCACGCACCGGATTTGCGATGCCGCTATGCCCCGCGCGAGGCCAGCCCCGCCTCGTCGTCGCGTGTACTGGTGGCGCGAGGAGATCCGCGTCTCACGGAGCGAGTGCACGGCGGCGCGCCGCCAGTACACCAGGAGCAGGCGGAGAAGGGTGCGCGACCCCGTCAGGGAGGAGGCGCTTTACGCTGCCTACCGAGAAAAATGCCACCAGCTCCAGGCGGACATTGCACGGGCGAAGGAGGCCGCGTGGAAGGAGTGGCTGGAGACGCTGGACTTACACCCATGGGGGCGCCCTTACAAAACTGTAAGGGCAAAACTCCGGCCATGGGCCCCCCCGCTGACCAGTAGTCTCGAGCCCCTCCTCCTAGAGCGGGTCCTCTCCGGCCTGTTCCCCGAGAGAGAGGCATGGCGTCCACCGGCGATGGGTGGAAACCCGGCGAGAAGCGAGGACGTAGTGCCTCCTGTGACAGAGGCAGAGCTTGGGGCCGCAATAGCCAGGCTCAAACTGAAAAACGGCGCTCCCGGACCCGATGGCGTGCCTGGGCGCATCGTGGTGCTCGCGCTTGCGGCAGAAGAGCTGGAGGAGAGGGTGAGGACCCTCTTTAGCGCATGTCTCGACCGAGGTCAGTTCCCGCGAAGCTGGAAGACGGGTAAGCTCGTCCTCCTTCAGAAGGACGGGCGCCCGGCAGAGTCGCCGTCGGCCTACCGCCCCATCGTCCTGCTTGACGAGATGGGCAAGCTTTTCGAACGGGTTATCGCTGCCCGTCTCGTCAAGCACCTCGAGGAGGTAGGACCCGACCTGCACGACTGCCAGTACGGCTTCCGGCGGGAAAGGTCGACGATAGACGCGATTGCGCAACTGAGGGTCCTCGCCGAGGAGGCTGTCTCGCAGGGCGGAGTGATGTTGGCCGTGTCGCTTGACATAGCGAATGCCTTCAACACCCTGCCCTTTGAGACAGTCAAGGCAGCGCTGCAGTACCACGGAGTGCCCCGGTACCTGCAGAACATAGTAGGGGACTACTTCCGGGACCGGGCCATCATCTATCCGGTCCAAAACGGATGGGGAAATCGGAGGGTCACATGCGGTGTTCCACAGGGGTCGGTCCTTGGACCACTCCTGTGGAACATCGGATACGACTGGGTGCTCCGCGGTACCAACCTGCGGGGCGTCGGCGTAATCTGCTACGCCGACGACACTCTCGTCACCGCAAACGGGAGCACCCACAGACAAGCCGTGCTCCTTGCCACAGCGGGGGTTGCCCACGTGGTGAGCCGTATTAGGGCCCTGGGGCTCGAAGTGGCCCTAAACAAGTCGGAGGCCCTCTTCTTCCATGGGCCTCGAAACGCGCCGCCTCCCGGTATGGCGATCGTCATAGGGGGCACCTCCATCGCCATCGAGTCGACGCTGCGATACCTAGGTATTGTCCTCGATGGGCGATGGAGCTTCACGGAGCATTTCTCCCGCAAAGCGCCAAAGCTGGTGGCCGCAGCCGGAGCACTCGGGGGGCTACTCCCGAATATCGGAGGGCCGGGCAGCACATGCCGCCGCCTGTACCAGGGGGTTGTACGCTCTATGGCGATGTACGGGGCTCCCATATGGGCGGAGGCCCTGAACGCTCGGAACGTGGCCCAGTTGCGCAGACCCCAACGGGTGATAGCGACCAGGGCCATCCGAGCGTACAGGACGGTCTCGTTTGAAGCGGCAACCCTGCTGGCAGGTAGCCCGCCGTGGGACCTCGAAGCCGAGGTCCTTGCGGCGGTATACTGGCAAGTAGCAGCAGTGCGAGCGGAGGGCAATCGTCCACTTCCGGAGGAGATCAAGCTCTGGAGGGACGAGGCCAGGGGTGATCTCCTCAGGAAGTGGGACGAAAGGCTGCAGGCCCCAAGCGCAAGCCGGGAGGTGGTGGGCGCCATACGTCCGGTCCTCAGGGACTGGCTGGGCCGCGACTTCGGCGAGACGACTTTCCACCTGACACAGATACTCACCGGGCACGGATGCTTCGGCAAATACCTGTGTCAGGTGGCCCGCCGCGAGGACGCCACAGTGTGCAAACACTGCACGGGTGGAGATGAGGACACGGCGCAGCACACCCGCGCCGCGTGCCCCGCATGGCAAGGACCGCGATCACAACTGATCGCGGCCATCGGGGCGGACCTCTCACTGCCAGTCATTGTTAGGGAAATGACACGCAGCAGGGACGCGTGGGAGGCGGTGGTTGCATTCTGCAACGCCGTCATGTCCCAAAAGGAGGCGGCGGAGAGGGAGCGAGAGGATGACCCCCTCGCACCACCCACTCGCCGAAGGAGAGTAGGGCGAAGGCGGGCCGCCTATGACCGCCAAATACCGCCCTAACCGGGACCTCGGGCAGCTGATCGGGAGATTGGTTGCCCGACGAGAAAGCGTCCCGAGGTGGAAAGGAGGCCTTGGGTGAGGTCCCCTGTAGGCGAGAGGGAGTGGGCTCAGAAGCCCGCAGAGCCGGGCCCAAAAAGGGCAAGACGCCGCAAGTGGGTGCCGCGGTAAGCGCCAAGCGTCCCCGTAGCCCCACACCAGGCGGAGAGAGGTCAGACCGAGGGGTTTTAGTGGGTAGACTGGAGACCGCCGAGGTCCTTGCGGCGGTATACTGGCAAGTAGCAGCAGTGCGAGCGGAGGGCAATCGTCCACTTCCGGAGGAGATCAAGCTCTGGAGGGACGAGGCCAGGGGTGATCTCCTCAGGAAGTGGGACGAAAGGCTGCAGGCCCCAAGCGCAAGCCGGGAGGTGGTGGGCGCCATACGTCCGGTCCTCAGGGACTGGCTGGGCCGCGACTTCGGCGAGACGACTTTCCACCTGACACAGATACTCACCGGGCACGGATGCTTCGGCAAATACCTGTGTCAGGTGGCCCGCCGCGAGGACGCCACAGTGTGCAAACACTGCACGGGTGGAGATGAGGACACGGCGCAGCACACCCGCGCCGCGTGCCCCGCATGGCAAGGACCGCGATCACAACTGATCGCGGCCATCGGGGCGGACCTCTCACTGCCAGTCATTGTTAGGGAAATGACACGCAGCAGGGACGCGTGGGAGGCGGTGGTTGCATTCTGCAACGCCGTCATGTCCCAAAAGGAGGCGGCGGAGAGGGAGCGAGAGGATGACCCCCTCGCACCACCCACTCGCCGAAGGAGAGTAGGGCGAAGGCGGGCCGCCTATGACCGCCAAATACCGCCCTAACCGGGACCTCGGGCAGCTGATCGGGAGATTGGTTGCCCGACGAGAAAGCGTCCCGAGGTGGAAAGGAGGCCTTGGGTGAGGTCCCCTGTAGGCGAGAGGGAGTGGGCTCAGAAGCCCGCAGAGCCGGGCCCAAAAAGGGCAAGACGCCGCAAGTGGGTGCCGCGGTAAGCGCCAAGCGTCCCCGTAGCCCCACACCAGGCGGAGAGAGGTCAGACCGAGGGGTTTTAGTGGGTAGACTGGAGACCAGGAGTCCCACATACCCGTCCTTATTACAACACCTCAAGGACGGGATGCGTAACGCATTTCCCCTCGTAAAAAAAAAAAAAAAAAAAAAAAAAAAAAAAAAAAAAAAAAAAAAAAAAAAAAAGGTTAGGTTAGGTTAGGTTAGGTTAGGTTAGGTTAGGTTAGGTTAGGTTAGGTTAGGTTAGGTTACGGCGACGACGAGGAGTCAGCCCCGAGTAAAGGGGCCAAAATAAGCTCTTCCCGCAGAGGTCGCCCACTCATAACAAGGGGTGGCGCTAGAAAGGGGCACCAAACCGGTATAGCCGCGGCAAAAGCTCAGCTTAAAGCCCTAGAAGTGGAAGAAGCGGCGGCAGAAGATACCTCCCGCCGCGGTGCGGCCGCCGAGACACACAAAAAGAAGAAGAAGAGGTCTCACCTCGGATCAGGAGAAAGTAGTCCAAGGTCCGTGACAGGATACGTGGACTACTTTGAGGTGGTCCGGAAGGCAGCCACAACGGTGCTGGACGAGGCAAAAAAGTCCGGTCACCTCAGCGGAAAAGTGTGGGGCCGCATGAATCAGGCGTGTCGTGACATTATAGTCGCGGCGGACATCCTGGAGGACAGACCTGAGGAGGACGAAGTGCGCGCCCTAAAGGCCGATAACAAGCGCATGAGGGAACAACTGGAACAGCTCCGAAAGGAAACCAAGGCGCTTAGGACGGCCTTCTCTGAGAGAAACGCGCACCCAGCACTGGACACTCCAGCAGACCTGGCCACATCGCTAGCTGACCTAAAAGAAGACCTGAAGCGGGATCTCACCCTATCCTTGGGTGAGATGATAAACGTCCGAGTTGGGGAGGTGAGGAAGCTGCTTCCGCAGGAGCCGACCCTCCGCCCACCGTTAGCGGCAGACAGTCGTCTTTCGGCCAGTCAATTAGTGCCAGCTACGAAGCAAGGCTCAACCAGAGCGCCGGCTGTCAAGGATCCCAGGCCCACTCCCGCTCCCAGGGCGCGGAATCTGGCTCCTGCGCCGAAGACACGCACAGCTGTGGCCAGGCAAGTCCCTTCTTCTTCTGCGGGTTCGACGCGTCGAACCGGGAAGAGGTCGACCACACAAGTCGCAGAACAGGTGGCTCCTGCACAAAAGCCACAGATCACGGGGGAGCCGGCCAGCGCACAGCCGGATGGAAACCAGCCTGCGTCCCCTGCTCCGAACACCTGGAGTCAGGTGGTTAAAAAGAGCAAAAAGAAGGCTACCCCACTTCCTGCGCCGCTCCCAAAGGCGAAGCGACTTACCGCCCCAAAATCAACGGCGATTGTGATTACGCTCAAACCAGGGGCAGAGACTGACTACAAGTCGGTCATGGGGGCGGTCACAACCATCAAGTTGGCGGAACTGGGCCTGGGGCCCGTTAAAGTGAGGAGCACAGCTGCTGGAGCCCGCTTGATTGAGGTCCCTGGGGCAGACAGCGGCCCTATGGCGGATACCCTAGCCGGCAAGATGCGGAGCCTTGTCGGCGAAGTGGCCAACATTCACCGACCGTTTAAAACTGCCGATATCCGAATCTCCGGATTTGATGAGACAGTAACACCGGAAGCCGTCCAGGCGGCTATAGCAGAAAAAGGATGCTGCCCACCGGAACAGGTCCGCATGGGAAGGATCCGCATGGCGCCGACGAACTACACTGGGTCCGTTATCGCGGTCTGCCCAGTAACAGCAGCCAATACCGTCATCGCTGCTGGACGGTTATTGCTAGGGTGGACCTCCGCTAGAGTGGAGGCCCTCGACCCACGGCCCATGAGGTGCTACAGGTGCATGGGTACGGGGCATACCAGAGCGCTTTGCCCCTCACCTGTAGACAGGAGTGGTCTCTGTTACCGGTGCGGTAAACCTGGCCACACAAGCAGGGAGTGCGAGGCAGACAAGCCGTGGTGCGCGGTATGCCACCACGCCAAACGCTCAGCCGGACATGTAATGGGGGGACCGTCTTGCACCCCACCACACACAAAGGGAAGGCCTGCTCCCTCAGGAGCACCGACAACTGCCAGGCCCGAAGAAGCCTCGAAGGAAAAAGAGAGGTCCACGGCTACCCCTAGTTTATCGAGGCAACCAAATGAGACGGACGGACAAGCAATGGGAACCGATGCCAGCACAGCCATCACGGTACAATGAGGTATTGCAGTGCAATGTTAACCACTGCGCCCGTGCACAAGACCTAGCAATGCAGCACACGGTGGAATGGGGCGTCGGTGCCACGGTCGTGTCGGAGCCCTATTTCGTCCCTCCTCTACCAAACTGGGTAGGGGATACAAATGGGCTGGCTGCCATAATGGTACCATCAATGGGGGACCAACCTCCACTCTCTAAGATCGAGAGCGGCCCGGGCTTCGCAGCGGCCAAATGGGGAGATATCGTATTAATTGCGGCCTACTTCTCCCCGAATAGGCCGCTGTTCGCCTTCGAGCAATTCCTGGAGAGGCTTGGGAGAGTGGTGCGGAGGGCCGATCCGGCCCCGGTTATGGTGCTGGGGGACCTCAACGCCAAATGTTTGCAGTGGGGGTCCCCGACCACGGACCCGAGAGGAGAAGCCCTCTGGGACTGGTCCGTGCAGCTGGGGCTTGAGGTCCTAAACCGGGGCAACGCCAATACCTGTGTGCGCCGGCAGGGTGGATCCATAGTGGACGTGTCATTCGCGACCCCTGCCGTAGCGAATCGCATTTCTGGTTGGCGGGTCCTGGGGGATGTGGAGACCCTCTCCGACCATTTGTATATTAGGATGAGGGTCTCCAAACAACTGCCGGCCCAACTGGCTGCGCGTGGATGCCGAGGAGGACGCTTTCCACGATGGTGCCTTGGCAGCTTCGACAAAGACCGAGCGGAGGAGGCGGCAATGGTGGAGGTTTGGCGCGCCCCCCCACCGGACCGATCTGAATGTGTGGAGGAGAGGGCTACCCGGTTCCGCAAGTCGCTCACTACGGTGTGCGACGCCGCAATGCAGCGAGCGGGACGGCAGCCTACTCGAAAACGGGTACACTGGTGGACGGAGGAGATTGCGGCCCTCCGTCTCACCAGTAACAGAGCCCGCCGAGACTACACCCGTTGTAGGCGGCGCCGCCACACACCGGAGGAGGAGGAGCTCCTACACAGGACCCTCAAGGCAGCCAAGGAGGCCCTGTCCTTGGCCATCGCCAAGGCGAAGGATGCTGCGCACGAGGTGTTCCTGTCCACACTCGACAGGGACCCATGGGGGCGGCCGTACAAGCAAGTACGAAATAAGATGCGCCACGCCCCCGCAATGGACACCCTGGAGCCAGAGCTCCTCCAACGAGTGGTGGAGGGGCTTTTTCCGCCTGCGCTGGACTTTGTTCCTCCACGGATGAGGGGCCCGGAGGAGGAACCTGCGGAACCAGACCCAGCGCCCCCAGTAACGGACGGTGAAATATTGAAGGCGGTCCACCGGCTGAAGGAGTGCAAGAAGGCCCCGGGCCCGGACGGAGTCCACGGGCGGGCTATACCTGTGGCGATGAAGCACCTTGGGAATCGTCTGAGGGACCTTTTTGACGACTGCTTGGAGACCGGGCGATTCCCTAGGTGCTGGAAGGAGGGGAGGCTCTGCCTCCTCCGGAAGGAGACTCGACCGGCGGACTCCCCTTCCGGATGGAGGCCAATTGTCCTGCTGGATGAGACCGGGAAGATGCTAGAGCGGATCATCGCTTCCCGGATCATCCGGCACCTTGAGGACACAGGCCCGAACATCTCGGACCACCAATTCGGGTTCAGGGCCGGGCGGTCCACACTGGACGCGTTGGGGGACCTGCGAGCCTTCACCGAGGACGCGGCGGGACGTGGCGAGGGAACTGTGGCGGTGTCCTTGGACATCGCCAATGCGTTTGGCACCCTCCCGTACTCGGTGATAGGGGAGGCACTCAAATACCATAAAGTGCCCCCCTACCTCAGGAAGATCGTGGAGCACTACCTGTCTGACCGGGTAGTGCTCTATACAGAGCGAGGAGGGCAGATGAGAGAGAGACAGATGGCCTGCGGTGTTCCCCAAGGTTCCGTGCTTGGACCCTTGCTGTGGAACATCGGGTTCGACTGGGCCATCCGAGGCGCATTGCTCCCCCGGATGACAGTCATCTGCTACGCAGATGACACGTTGGTGGTCGTCCGGGGCACCGAACTGAGGGAGGTGCTGCGGAGGGCGGCGGTTGCGGCGGACCTAATGGTCACCCGCATTCAACTGCTGGGCCTAAAAGTGTCTCTCCCGAAGACCGAGGCCATCATTTTCGGGGGGAGAGGCTGGAGGCCACCGCCCGGCGCTACCATCCCGGTGAGCGGCGAAGCGATCCAGGTGAGGCCGCACATAAAATACCTGGGCCTCGTCCTGGACCGACGATGGAACTTCGGGGAGCACTTCAAGCAGCTGGCTCCAAGAATAGTGGCTGCAGCATCTGCCCTGGGTCGACTGCTGCCCAATGTTGGAGGACCGTCCGACGCGTGCCGCCGCCTGTATGCGGGCGTAGCCCGCAGTATGGCTCTTTACGGGGCCCCAATATGGGCGGACCGACTGGGGGCGACAAACAAGGCCCTACTACGAAGGCCACAAAGAATTGTGGCCATACGAATTGTTAGGGCCTACGTGACGGTGGCGTGGGCAGCAGCGTGTGCCTTAGCTGGTACCCCGCCATGGGAGATAGACGCCCAAAGACTGGCCGAGGCACATAGGGAGCGGGTGAGGAATAGAGCCCTCAATGAGTTCCCCGCTCCCGAGGAGGCGACGGCAGCCCGCCGCATGGCGGAAAGGCGGATGAGGGACCGCTGGAGAAGTGACCTGGAGGGCTCCCCCTATGGAGTCCGCACCATAGGGGCACTCCTCCCGTCCTTCTCCAGCTGGCTCGAGAGGAGGCACGGCCGGGTGGGATATAGGCTGGCGCAGGTAATGACCGGACATGGCTGCTTTGGTCATTACCTGCACAAAATAGGGAGGGAGCCCAGCCCGGCCTGCCACGAGTGTGGCGAGCCCGACGACACGGCCGAACACACCTTCGCGGTGTGCTGTCGATGGGCTGAGGAGCGCAGGGCCATGATGGCCGTCATAGGAGTGGTGGACCTCTCGCTGCATGGCGTCGTGGCAGCCATGCTTGACAGCGAAGGAAAATGGGAGGCTGTGGCCTCTTTCTGCGAAGTAATTATGTCGCAGAAAGAGGCCTCGGAACGGGAGCGTGAGGAGAGAGCAGATGCGCACCCGCTCCGGCGCAGACGGTTGGGGAGAAGGCGCAGACAGTACGCCGCTCGCCTCCTCCCCCAGTAGGATCAGCGGGTTAGGGGCCCACAAGCTGTCTGGGGGGAGAGTCTGACGCACTCTCCCCTCCCTTGGCGAGGGTTCCCCGGCAAGTTGCCGGGGCGGCCGGGGGGTGTCGTGGTAGAATGCTCGCGACCCCATGGCACCCCCCTAACGGCAGTGACGACATATCGTGGTAGGTTTTAGTCGGTGCGAGTCCGACATAACCCGTCCTCACCCCCTGAGAGGACGGGTATGCATAAGGCATTTCCCCCACGTAAAAAAAAAAAAAAAAAAAAAAAAGGTTAGGTTAGGTTAGGTTAGGTTAGGTTAGGTTAGGTTAGGTTAGGTTCCCCCCCGACGTGCTGCCACCTTGTCGTGGTGGGGGGGCTTGCGTGCTCCTGTGATCCCCGAGGCTATACCGGACAGGGTTACCCATACCGGGAAGGCGAGGGGGGAGGAGCCAGACGAAGAGCAGCACATCCCGGCGGGGGGCTTGTTAGAGCCTGCCGTTTGGGATGGACGGGCCTTTAGGAGGCCTCGTGGTGGTGACTCTGCGCTCCTCTGCAGAGCAGAGGACTGTGCAGACGTGACTCTGAGGTGAAGGTGACCCGATACATCGGGAGGATGGTGGTGGCTTCCTGTTGGGAAGCTACCAATGAGGGGAGTTTACGCCAGCTCGCCTTGAATCCCGGAACCCGCAGTGTCATTCCAACGATCCCCAGTTCAGGCGTTAATGGGGTACGGGTGGCGCTGCGGACCGGAGGGCTTGCCTTAATTGGCCGGCCCGCGCTAGGTTAAGTTTCCTGTGAAACCGCCCGAAATCACAGATGTATTTAGGGTTACCCAGGTACAGGGGGCACTGCCTGGGTGGACTGATTTTTTCCCCCATACTCGTGGGATCAGAAATGTCAAGTTCCAAAAACCTAGGATTAAGTGCTATAGTTTTAAGTGAAAGTGGTGAGGAGGTACCTGCTGCGTGTGACGTAGATCAGGAGGTCGTGGAGTTGGAGGAAACGGAGGCGGAGAACTCGGAAGCAGTGCGTTGCACTGCTACGATCAGGGGGGCTGCAGGCCGCTATAAGAAAAAGAGTCAAGGCGCTAAGAGGCAGAGAGTCGGTGGAAGTTGCTCACAGTTGTCTGGTGAGTCAGGCGAGGAGGCAGAAGCAGGGCTGGTACCAGCTGTGCGTGGAAGGGGTCGTCCCCCTACGACAGGGCAGTATGTGGGCCTAGCTAAAGCCAAGGAGGCTTTGAATGCTGCTGCACAGGAGGAGCTAAGGATTGCCGCGGAGAAAGATCTGATGGAAAGGTGTACCAGAGCGCGTCATGCACGAGAGGCGGTTCTTTCACAGCCATCAAAGTGTGGTGAGGCTGTGGCTTCGGAGCTGAGTGATAGAGTGTTGGATAGTGTGGAGTTAATCACCTCTATTGCTGCGAAGTCCAAGAACCTTAAAGGCACTTTTGTGCGTGATTTGAAGGACGCTGCTGAGTCAATCAAGGAGGCAGTTCTGGAGTTGGCTGGAAGGTCACAATCAGACGAGTCAAGGAGGCTGCAGGCTGAGAACGATCGCTTGCGAGCGGAACTGGTTGGAATCCGGAAAGATTTCGAGCTGCTCAGGACCGAGGTGCGCAATCAGCGTTCTAGCCCAGTGCCCTTGTCCACGTCAGGGGACGGTGGACATGGTATGCTTGAGGGTGTGCAGGCATACATGGAGAAGTTCAAGCAGGAGCTGATTGCGCAAGTGGGTGCGATAGTAAATGCGCGGTTTGATGCTAGGCTGGCGGATCTCGTAACGCCGGCATCGCGTCCTTCGTTGGCTGCTGACAGGCTGAGAGTCCCTCAGGCTTCTACTGCTGCTTCGGGGTCTTTGCCTGCAAAACCAGTAGCTGGTAAGGCTGTCGCTGGAGCCCCTAGGATGGTAGCAGGGAAAAGGGGCAATAAGCGCAGGAGGAAGAAGCGGACGATGGCGGCAATTTCAGCCCGTAAGCCTCAGCCACAGTCACAACCTCAAGGGCCTGAACTGGTAGTGGAGGGTGCACCTGGAGACAACTCTTGGGCTACGGTAGTTGGAAGGAAGACCAGAAGAAAAGTGGTGGTAGGTAAGAGCGGGCCGCCTCCTAGTGTTCAAGGGAAGGCACCCAAGCTTCGCCCTCCTCGTACGGCGGCAGTTACGCTCACTTTGAAGCCGGGGGCCGTTGAAGGTGGCCACAAATATGAAACGCTCTTGGCGGAGGCCAAGAGCCGCATAAAGCTTCACGAGGTTGGCCTTACCCAGGTGCGTTTCCGGACGACGGTCACTGGAGCACGGATGCTGGAGATTCCTCCTGGCACTGAAAATGCCGAGAAGGCTGCTGATGCTCTGGCAGAAAAGCTTCGCGAAATTTTAGACAGTGACGTAGTGCAGGTCCATCGCCCCGTGAAGTGCGCTGAAGTACGAGTCTTGGGGCTCGATGACTCCATCGCTGTTGAGGAGGTGGTAGCAGCAGTAGCTAGGGAAGGAGGATGCGGCACTGACGCAATTAGGCCAGGCGTAATATCCCGTGGCCCGAGTGGCATGGGGTCGCTTTGGCTTAATTGCCCCGTCGTAGTGGCTAAGAAGCTTGTGGAGGTAGGTCGAGTTACAGTGGGTTGGGTTTCGGCGCGTGTGGTGCTACTTGAGCCTAGGCCCTTTCGCTGCTACAGGTGCCTAGAAGCAGGCCACGTGGGGGCCAAGTGCACTGGGTCGGTGGACCGCAGTAATATCTGTTTCCGCTGTGGGGAATGCGGCCATAAGGCGCGTGAGTGTCCTGCTGCTGAGGCGAGCTGTGCACTATGCGTGGCAGCTGGTAAGCCAGCAGGGCATTCCATCGGTAGCAAGGAATGCCCCAGCTACTCTCAAGGGGCCAAGGTGGCGATAACGGAGGCGGCGGTAGGGTCGCTATCCGGTCAGCTGTCGCAGCCGAGTAGACAGGAGGAGCCAATGGAAACTATTCAATAATGGCCTTACAGTTTCTGCAAGCCAACATCAACCACTCGGCTAGGGCTCAGGACCTTTTAGTCCAGTCTATAGCCGAGTGGCAAATACAAGTGGCGGTAGTTTCGGAGCCTTATTTTGTTCCTACTGGGATTGGCTGGCAATCTGATGAGGAGGATGGCGTGGCTGTCATTGTTTCGACGGGAAGCATACTGCCTTATGACAGAGTTTCAAGGGGTGTCGGTTACGTGCTAGTATGTATGGCTGGTCTGGCCGTTATCGGGATTTATTATCCCCCCAGCCGCAGCTTGGCTGATTTTGAACAGATGCTAGCGGAGGTTGGAGGTCTTATAGGACAGATACGTCCAACACCAATTTTGGTTGCCGGTGACTTTAATGCCAAGTCTACGGCGTGGGGGTGCCTCGGGACTGATCCACGTGGTGAGGTGCTGGAGGAGTGGGCGGTGGCACAGGAGTTGGTGATCCTGAACCAGGGTTCGGAGAGCACGTGCGTGCGGCGGCAGGGCGAATCGATCGTGGACGTAACGTTCGCGTCCCACGCCCTGGCCCGCCGTGTTCTAGACTGGAGGGTGGAAACTAGTGAGGAGACCCTTTCGGATCACCGATATATCCGGTTTAGCATATCTGCGGCCCCCACTCCTCCCTTGGAGGGAAGTCGGCCTGAGGATGGCCCACGTTGGGTGTTGAGTAAACTTGACCGACAACTTGCCAAGGAAGCGGCTATCGTCGAATCCTGGGGGACTAATGCGGATATGGAGGACCAGGTTGACCAGCAGGCCGAGCAGCTTGCCATTGCACTGACGCGCATCTGTGATGCGGCTATGCCTAGGGCAAAACCAGCCTCCCCAAGGCGGCAAGTGTACTGGTGGCGCCCGGAAATCCGCCAATTGCGGAACGCTTGCGTGGCTGCGCGCCGCCAGTATGCAAGGTACAGGAGGAGAAGGGTGCGCGAACAGCAGCAGGAGGACGCTCTGTACGATTCATACAGGGTCGCTTGTAAAACGCTGCAAGCAGCCATAGCACAGGCCAAGGAGGCGTCTTGGAAGGAGTGGTTGGAGACTCTGGACAGAGATCCGTGGGGGAGGCCGTATCGTGTCATAAGGCAAAAGTTGCGGCCTTGGGCTCCTCCATTAACCAGTAGTCTTCAGCCAGATCTTCTGGATCAAGTCGTAGGTGCGCTTTTCCCGGAGCGAGGGGAGTTTGTGCCGCCGTTAATGGCTACCATTGTCGCACCGCAGGACTTTGAGGAGGAGGTGCCGCCGGTATCTGAGGCGGAACTCGAGATCGCTGTATTAAGAATGCGTTCTAGGAAGACGGCGCCTGGTCTTGACGGGGTGCCGGGCCGTGCCTTGGCAATTGCGTTGGGTGAGATTGGCGACAGGGTCAGGGCCATTTTCACCGCTTGCCTGGAGCAGGGGCGATTTCCGCAAAGGTGGAAAACGGGTAGGTTGGTGCTCCTTCGAAAGGAGGGGCGCCCGCCCGATCAGCCGTCGGCCTATCGCCCCATTGTGCTCCTTGGTGAGATCAGCAAGCTCTTTGAGCGTGTGCTTGCTGCGCGTCTCACCAGGTGTATGGAGCCGGGTTTGAGTGAGTGGCAGTTCGGGTTTCGGCAAGGTCGCTCGACTCTTGACGCGATCGCCCGCGTCAGGCGTCTCGCTGAGGAGGAAATTTCGCAGGGCGGGGTATTGATGGCAGTGTCTCTGGATATCTCCAACGCCTTCAATACCCTGCCCTGGGAAACTATCAAGTCGGCACTGCGGTACCACAATGTGCCAAGGTACCTACAGCAAACGATTGCTGACTACTTTGCAGGGAGGGAGGTCGCCTATCCGACTAAGGATGGCTGGGGAAGGAGGGCCATGTCGTGCGGTGTTCCACAGGGTTCGGTATTAGGGCCGCTCCTGTGGAACATCGGTTACGACTGGGTGCTGCGCGGGGCCACTTTGCGGGGGGTCAGCGTAACCTGTTACGCTGACGATACTCTTGTGTCGGCCCGTGGTAGCACATACCGGGAGGCAGCCTATCTCGCTACGGCTGGCGTGGCACATGTGGTCCAGAGGATCCGTGCGTTGGGCCTGGAGGTGGCCCTTCACAAATCTGAGGCCCTAGTCTTCCACGGGCCTCGAAATGCGCCACCACCGGGAGCAACATTGACGGTAGGAGGAGCTACCATTGCCGTCGGGTCGACAATGAAGTACCTGGGACTTGTCCTCGACGGCAGATGGAAGTTCCAGGAGCACTTCCGGCGCTTGGCCCCTAAGTTGGTGGCTGCTGCCGGAGCGCTCGGGCGGATCCTGCCAAATATAGGAGGACCAGGCGGAGTTTGTCGCCGCCTTTACGCAGGGGTGGTGCGTTCAATGGCGCTCTATGGGGCGCCGATATGGGCAGATGCCCTGAGCCCACACAATGTTGATCTTCTGCGACGTCCGCAGCGTGCGATGGTGCTCAGAGCAGCGAGAGCGTACCGTACTGTCTCTTTCGTAGGAGCCAGTCTGATTGCTGGCAGTCCGCCGTGGGACCTTGAAGCCGAGGTCCATTCTTTGGTGTATCGGAGGATGCTGGCAGCCAGGGAGGGCCAGAACTGGCCTCATCCGCAGGAGGTCCGGCAGTGGCGTGAGGAAGCCCGTGGTGTCCTCTTTGGAAGGTGGGAAGAAAGGCTAGGTCTCCCGGGGCCTAGTCAAGATCTTGTAGCCGCTGTTCGGCCTATTCTTAAAGAGTGGGTCGGACGCAAGCACGGCGCACCCACCTTCCGCCTCACGCAGCTCTTGACCGGGCATGGTTGCTTCGGCAAGTACCTGTGTGAGGTGTTGGGCAGGGAGGCAACCACGAGGTGTCACCATTGCGATGGAGGGACCGTGGACACAGCACAGCATACGCGCGTTGAGTGCCCTGCCTGGGCGGAGCCACGCGCAGCTCTGTCCGCGGTCATTGGTGCGGATCTCTCCCTGCCAGTGGTGGTGGAGATGATGGCTGGCAGTGAGGAGGCCTGGGCGGCAGTGGCGGCCTTCAGTGAGGTCGTAATGGCTCAAAAAGAGGCGGCGGAGAGAGAGCGTGAGGATGACGCCAATGCTCTGCCGCAGCGAAGGAGGAGACCAGGCCGGCGTCGAATGGCCTTTGCGGGCCGTATGATGCCGCCTCAGTGAGTCTGCGGGAATAGGGTCGAGAGCCCATTGCCCGCATGAAAAGTTGAGCTGTGGGGTGCTGGGTTGGATTTCCCTTCCCGGTGCCCATGGCCTCCATGTGTCGGACCCGGGGGGGGTTCGTCACTCTACTGGATGGGGGCCGAGGAGAGGAGGACGTGCCCTAACATCTGGTGCGTCCAACGAGGAGGAGATATTTGAGAAGGGGCCGCCGTTGTGTGGCTGCCGCTGGCGGGGTCGCGGTTGTGTGCGGTAGCGTTCCCGTAACCCCGTCTCTTGCGTTTTGGCGGTATTTCGTGGTAGGTTTTAGTCGGTGCGAGTCCGACATAACCCGTCCTCGCCCCCCTGAGAGGACGGGTATGCATAAGGCATTTCCCCCACGTTAAAAAAAAAAAAAAAAAAGGTTAGGTTAGGTTAGGTTAGGTTCGACGTGCTGTCACCTTGCCGTGGTGAAGGGGCTTGCGTGCCCCAATGACCCTCAGGGCTATGCCGGACAGGGCCTCCCAAACCGGACAGGCCTGAGGAGAGGGGCCAGACAAAGAACAGCACCCCGACGTGTGGCTCCGCGTGTCCCTCTGAAACCAGCAGAGGGCACAGTGTGAGACGCCAGGTCCCTCGGGACGGAGCTGGAGCTCGGCCTCACGGGCGATAGTGGCTTCGGCCACCGGCGCGACGTTGTGGCTACGGTCACCGGCGGGCAACCCGTAACCTGCACTGAGCAGACCGGGGACCTTCCTCACTGAGAGGCGGGTCACGTGGAGTAAACCACTATAAAAATCCCCAATCCTAAGGTGTGACTGGCGTGCCGATGGGATGCATGGCTGGGGGGAGCCCAGCCCCTAACGTCAGAGAGGGGGGGCATACCTCCTTTAAACAATAGCAAATATGAGTGGCCTAAAACGTAAGAAACTACCCCAGGAGGTTCCAATCCTCCGTGTCACCACAGAACGGGCAAGCGCCCGCGCTGTGGAGACACGCCGCCCTTCGTATTCTGGGGGGGCACACCACTCTGGACTGGAAAGCAAAGACGACTCTGGCAAACGTTTAATGGACACCGATGCGCATGGATTGGCTCTAAGGATACGCGGAGGAGGGGACAGGGAGGACGAGAAGGCAGCTGCTGCGCCACCCTCTCCAACCTTCCCAACGGTGGAGAACGAGGAGGAAATTTTCCGCCCTCACATGTCCCTCGCGCGGTCACCGCTGCGAGGGGTCGGCCAGGATAGTCCATGCATAGACCTGGACTCCGCCGCGATCCAGATCCCGGCGAGGAAGGAGGGCGGTGGCCCAGCGCGCGGCCGCCATGGCCGTTTCGTGCGGCGTAACAAGGCGATAGAGGAGCCTATGAAGGTCGCGCAGGTCCTTCTCACACGGCTGGATGAGGGGATCCTCGCACGTGGGCATTCCGCACCGGATACTGACGACAGTATGCACACGGTGCGGTCCACCTTCTCGTCGCCAGCGACCTCCCCAAGTCGCCAGAAGAAGGACCTGCCGACGCAGAGGGCTGGCCCGGGGGGGAAGGGAAAGGCGCGCTCACGGACGCAGACTCCCTTCAAGCCTGGAGATGTAGCGGGGGGACGCAAATCACCGAGCTCCCCGACGCAACATAGCGACAAGGAGGAGGCACTGGGGCATAGGGACGAAGGCGCAGAGGCGTACCCGACCAACACCGAAAAGGAGCTAGTTCCTTCCGGCACGGCTAGCCCTGCAAAAAGCGGTCGCATGTGGCGGAACCCCCGTAAGAGGCCACGGTTCCACACCAGTCCCCAGTCGGGATCCAGCGGGGATGATGGAGACGAGTCCTGCCCGTCCGCCACAAGCGAAGGCTCGTCTCAGACATCAAAAGGACGAGGACGAGGTCGGCCCCCTTCTACCGGGAAGTATGTTGGCCTGGCCAAAGCGAAAGAGGCCTACAAACGGGCCATGCATGAAGAGATGCGCCTCGAGGCGGAGAGAGACGTGCAGGAGATGCAAATCAGAACCCGGCAAGGGTACTCGAAGTGCACTCCTTCGCCGCCTGCGCTGAATCCCGAGGAGGCCGCTGCCAACACAGAACTTGGGCAGCAGGTCGCAGACAGTGTGGCTGTCATTGAGAAAGTAGCGGCCACCTCTAAAAACCTGAAGGGTGGGTACATCCGGTGCCTTAAAGATGCCGCGTCCGCTATATCGGATGCGTTTGCCGTACTCAGCAAACGCACCGTTTCCGAGGAAACGGCGCGGCTTCAAGCAGACAACAGCCGGCTAAGGTCAGAAATGGCCGGCTTACGAAAAGAGATGGCCGAAATCAAGGCCCAACTGGAGGGGCTGCGGAAGCAGGGAAATCCTACACCCTCCCCAACCCGACGTAACGAGAAGGAGCGGCCCCCCGCGCTGCCCTCTACCAGCGAACGGACAGACGGTCGTGCCAATGCCACCCCTTCTATCCCTTTAACAGAGGAGATCTGTCGAGTGGTCATGGCCCAGGTCGGGACGTATTTGGACGCCCGCATGGCCGCAATCAGCGACAGACTCCTCCCGGAGAAGAGGGCGCGGCCTCCGCTGGCAAACCGAGACAAAACTGGGGGAGCAGAGCCGGAGTCTGGCGTGGCCCCCGCTTCCGCTTCCGCTTCCGTAGGTGGAGCGTCCTACGCGGGCGCTGTGAAGCGGTCAAAAAGACGAAAAGGCAAGGGAGTTTCTTCCGGGAGGGTCCCAGCCCCGGGAGAGTCGGGTCGGGAAGCAACAGCGCCTGCGCCTGCGCCTGCTGCGTTGGAAGAGCCCTGGACGACGGTAAAGGGCAAAAAAACAACA
This sequence comes from Apotomis capreana, assembly GCA_947623375.1. NCBI lineage: Eukaryota > Metazoa > Arthropoda > Insecta > Lepidoptera > Tortricidae > Apotomis > Apotomis capreana. The sequence goes on from OX392523.1 coordinate 15,243,492, forward strand.
AGGAAGAAGCAGAGGGACGGCCCTACAAGCCAGGCAGCCCCAAAAAAGAAGGCCCGGAGGCTGCGCCTCCCCCGGTCAACGGCGGTAGTGTTTACGCTAGTGGAGCCCAAGGCGGACACTAGCGAAAGAGATAGCTACGCGTCCATCATCGGGGAGGCCAAAAAGCGGGTAGACCTCGATGCGCTGGGGATCTCGGGTGTTCGGGTCCGACGTACCGCGACGAATGCCCGTATATTCGAGATTCCCGGCGGCGAGAGTGGCGAAAAGGCCGACGCCCTTGCCCAAAAACTCAGGGAGGTGATGGATCCCGCCGTGGTCCGGATCTCCAGGCCCACTAGATGTGCGGAGATGCGCATCTCGGGCCTGGATGACTCGGTGACATCTCCGGAGGTGGTCGCGGCGGTTGCACGAGAGGGCGGTTGCGCGGCGGAAGACGTCAAGGCTGGCGAAGTGACGCTTGGCCCCTCGGGACTGGGCACTGTGTGGCTGCGATGCCCTATTGCGGCTGCAAAAAAGGTGGCTCAGGCCGGACGTCTCCGCGTGGGGTGGGTGTCGGCGCAGGTGACGTTGCTCGACGCCCGGCCCATACGATGCTTCCGATGCATGGAAGTGGGGCACGTGCGCGCCGCGTGCAAGTCTGAGGTAGACCGCAGCCTCCTTTGCTATCGGTGCAGCGGGTCGGGCCATATCGCCCGCGATTGCAACGCTGCCGCACATTGCGCGCTGTGCGCGGAGGCGGGCGCCCCCGCGGGCCACAGGGTGGGAAGCGTTTCATGCAACCCACCCAAAAGAAAGAGGACTGCTGCCGACAGGTCCGAAGCCACATCGCAGCCTAGTCACCCACCTGAACCCAGGGTCGAGGAGGATCGGATGGCCACTGACTAGTAATGGCCACCCAATACCTACAGGCGAACATAAACCACTCCGCCAGAGCTCAGGACCTTCTGCTCCAGAGCATGGCGGAGTGGTTGATACAAATCGCAGTCGTGGCCGAGCCGTACTCAGTCCCCTCCAGGGAAAACTGGGTGGGGGATAGAGACGGACTGGTGGCAGTGGTCACGCAGCCGCAAGCAGGATCCGCGCCCCACCGAGACGTCACCAAGGGGCGTGGTTTTGTGTCGACACACCTGGGGGACACAATGGTCGTTGGGACCTATTTTTCGCCAAACAGGAGCCTCACCGAGTTCGAGTCCTTTCTTGACGAGGTGGGTTCCCTGTTTGGCGAAAATCGCCCTGTGCAGCTGCTGGTCGCTGGAGACTTCAACGCTAAGTCCACGGCGTGGGGATCTCCAGCGACTGACGCGCGAGGGCAGGCGCTGGAGGAATGGGCGGTCGAAGTGGGGCTGCTGATCCTCAACAGGGGGTCAACGAACACGTGCGTGCGACAGCGGGGAGGCTCAATTGTGGACATAACATTGGCCAGCCCCGCCCTCGCACGACGTGTTTCAGGCTGGAAAGTGATGACGGACGTGGAGACGCTCTCGGACCATCGCTACATCCGTTTCGAGGTCTCCACGTTCCCCCTCACCCCAAGGAGCGAGAACCGACCCCCTGCAGGGGAAGGGCCGCGGTGGCGGCTGGGGCAACTGGACAGGGAGATGGCCCAAGAGGCAGTCCTGGTGGAGTCGTGGCAGGTCGGAGCTGGGCCCATAGGCGACATCGATGTCGAGACGGAGCAGCAGGTTGCCGCCACGCACCGGATTTGCGATGCCGCTATGCCCCGCGCGAGGCCAGCCCCGCCTCGTCGTCGCGTGTACTGGTGGCGCGAGGAGATCCGCGTCTCACGGAGCGAGTGCACGGCGGCGCGCCGCCAGTACACCAGGAGCAGGCGGAGAAGGGTGCGCGACCCAGCCAGGGAGGAGGCGCTATACGCTGCCTACCGGGAAAAATGCCACCAGCTCCAGGCGGACATCGCACGGGCGAAGGAGGCCGCGTGGAAAGAGTGGCTGGAGGCGCTGGACCTGCACCCATGGGGGCGCCCTTACAAAACTGTAAGGGCAAAACTCCGGCCATGGGCCCCCCCGCTTACCAGTAGTCTCGAGCCTCTCCTCCTAGAGCGGGTCCTCTCCGGCCTGTTCCCCGAAAGAGAGGCATGGCGTCCACCGACGATGGGTGGAAACCCGGCGAGAGGCGAGGACGTAGTGCCTCCTGTGACAGAGGCAGAGCTTGGGGCCGCAATAGCCAGGCTCAAACTAAAAAACGGCGCCCCCGGACCCGATGGCGTGCCTGGGCGCATCGTGGTGCTCGCGCTTGCGGCAGAAGAGCTGGAGGAGAGGGTGAGGACCCTTTTCAGCGCATGCCTCGACCGAGGTCAGTTCCCGCGAAGCTGGAAGACGGGTAAGCTCGTCCTTCTTCAGAAGGACGGGCGCCCGGCAGAGTCGCCGTCGGCCTACCGCCCCATCGTCCTGCTTGACGAGATGGGCAAGCTTTTCGAACGGGTTATCGCTGCCCGTCTCGTCAAGCACCTCGAGGAGGTAGGACCCGACCTGCACGACTGCCAGTACGGCTTCCGGCGGGAAAGGTCGACGATAGACGCGATTGCGCAACTGAGGGTCCTCGCCGAGGAGGCTGTCTCGCAGGGCGGAGTGATGTTGGCCGTGTCGCTTGACATAGCGAATGCCTTCAACACCCTGCCCTTCGAGACGGTCAAGGCAGCGCTGCAGTACCACGAAGTGCCCCGGTACCTGCAGAACATAGTGGGGGACTACTTCCGGGACCGGGCCATCATCTATCCGGCCCAAAACGGATGGGGGAATCGGAGGGTCACATGCGGTGTTCCACAGGGGTCGGTCCTTGGACCACTCCTGTGGAACATCGGATACGACTGGGTGCTCCGCGGTACCAACCTGCGGGGCGTCGGCGTACTCTGCTACGCCGACGACACTCTCGTCACCGCAACCGGGAGCACCCATAGACAAGCCGTGCTCCTTGGCACAGCGGGGGTTGCCCACGTGGTGAGCCGTATTAGGGCCTTGGGGCTCGAGGTGGCCCTAAACAAGTCGGAGGCCCTCTTCTTCCATGGGCCTCGAAACGCGCCGCCTCCCGGCCTGGCGATCGTCATAGGGGGCAGCTCCATCGCCATCGAGTCGACGCTGCGATACCTAGGTATTGTCCTCGATGGGCGATGGAGCTTCACGGAGCATTTTTCCCGCAAAGCGCCAAAGCTGGTGGCTGCAGCCGGAGCACTCGGGGGGCTACTCCCGAATATTGGAGGGCCGGGCAGCACATGCCGCCGTCTGTACCAGGGGGTTGTACGCTCTATGGCGATGTACGGGGCTCCCATATGGGCGGAGGCCCTGAACGCTCGGAACGTGGCCCAGTTGCGCAGACCCCAACGGGTAATAGCGACCAGGGCCATCCGAGCGTACAGGACGGTCTCGTTTGAAGCGGCAACCCTGCTGGCAGGTAGCCCGCCGTGGGACCTCGAAGCCGAGGTCCTTGCGGCGGTATACTGGCAAGTAGCAGCAGTGCGAGCGGAGGGCAATCGTCCACTTCCGGAGGAGATCAAGCTCTGGAGGGACGAAGCCAGGGGTGATCTCCTCAGGAAGTGGGATGAAAGGCTGCAGGCCCCAAGCGCAAGCCGCGAGGTGGTGGGCGCCATACGTCCGGTCCTCAGGGACTGGCTGGGCCGTGATTTCGGTGAGACGACTTTCCACCTGACACAGATACTCACCGGGCACGGATGCTTCGGCAAATACCTGTGTCAGGTGGCCCGCCGCGAGGACACCACAGTGTGCAAACACTGCACGGGTGGAGAGGAGGACACGGCGCAGCACACCCGCGCCGTGTGCCCCGCATGGCAAGTACCGCGATCACAACTGATCGCGGCCATCGGGGCGGACCTCTCACTGCCAGTCATGGTTGGGGTCATGACACGCAGCAGGGACGCGTGGGAAGCGGTGGTTGCATTCTGCAACGCCGTCATGTCCCAAAAGGAGGCGGCGGAGAGGGAGCGAGAGGATGACCCCCTCGCACCACCCACTCGCCGAAGGAGAGTAGGGCGAAGGCGGGCCGCTTATGACCGCCAAATACCGCCCTAACCGGGACCTCGGGCAACTGATCGGGAGATTGGTTGCCCGACGAGAATGCGTCCCGAGGTGGAAAGGTGGCCTTGGGTGAGGTCCCCTGTAGGCGAGAGGGAGTGGGCTCAGAAGCCCGCAGAGCCGGGCCCAAAAAGGGCAAGACGCCGCAAGTGGGCGCCGCGGTAAGCGCCAAGCGTCCCCGTAGCCCCACACCAGGCGGAGAGAGGTCAGACCGAGGGGTTTTAGTGGGTAGACTGGAGACCAGGAGTCCCACATACCCGTCCTTATTACAACACCTCAAGGACGGGATGCGTAACGCATTTCCCCTCGTAAAAAAAAAAAAAAAAAAAAAAAAAAAAAAGGTTAGGTTAGGTTAGGTTAGGTTAGGTTCCCCTTCGAAGTGCTGTCACCTTGCCGTGGTGAAGGGGCTTGCGTGCCCCAATGACCCTCAGGGCTATGCCGGACAGGGCCTCCCAAACCGGACAGGCCTGAGGAGAGGGGCCAGACAAAGAACAGCACCCCGACGTGTGGCTCCGCGTGTCCCTCTGAAACCAGCAGAGGGCACAGTGTGAGACGCCAGGTCCCTCGGGACGGAGCTGGAGCTCGGCCTCACGGGCGATAGTGGCTTCGGCCACCGGCGCGACGTTGTGGCTACGGCCACCGGCGGGCAACCCGTAACCTGCACTGAGCAGACCGGGGACCTTCCTCACTGAGAGGCGGGTCACGTGGAGTAAACCACTATAAAAATCCCCAATCCTAAGGTGTGACTGGCGTGCCGATGGGATGCATGGCTGGGGGGAGCCCAGTCCCCAACGTCAGAGAGGGGGGGCATACCTCCTTTAAACAATAGCAAATATGAGTGGCCTAAAACGTAAGAAACTACCCCAGGAGGTTCCAATCCTCCGTGTCACCACAGAACGGGCAAGTGCCCGCGCTGTGGAGACACGCCGCCCTTCGTATTCTGGGGGGGCACACCACTCTGGACCGGAAAGCAAAGACGACTATGGCAAACGTTTAATGGACACCGATGCGCATGGATTGGCTCTAAGGCTACGCGGAGGAGGGGACAGGGAGGACGAGAAGGCAGCTGCTGCGCCACCCTCTCCAACCTTCCGAACGGTGGAGAACGAGGAGGAAATTTTCCGCCCTCACATGTCCCTCGCGAGGTCACCGCTGCGAGGGGTCGGCCAGGATAGTCCATGCATAGACCTGGACTCCGCCGCGATCCAGATCCCGGCGAGGAAGGAGGGCGGCGGACAAGCGCGCGGCCGCCATGGCCGTTTCGTGCGGCGCAGCAAGACGACAGAGGAGCCTATGAAGGTCGCGAAGGTCCTTCTCACACGGCTGGATGAGGGGATCCTGGCGCGTGGGGATTCCGCACAGGATACTGACGACAGTATGCACACGGTGCGGTCCTCCTTCTCGTCGCCGGCGACCTCCCCAAGTCGCCAGAAGAAGGACCTGCCGGTGGAGAGGGCTGGCCCGGGGGGGAAGGGAAAGGCGCGCTCGCGGACGCAGACTCCCTTTAAGTCTGGAGAGGTAGCAGGGGGGCGCGAATCACCGAGCTCCCCAACGCAGCATAGTGATAAGGAGGAGGCACTGGGGCAAAGGGATGAAGGCGCAAAGGCGTACCCGACCAACGCGGAAAAGGAGCTAGTTCCTCCCGGCACGGATAGCCCTGCAATAAGCGGTCGCATGTGGCGGAACCCCCGTAAGAGGCCACGGTTCCACGCCAATTCCCAGTCGGGATCCAGCGGGGATGATGGAGACGAGTCCTGCCCGTCCGCCACAAGCGAAGGCTCGTCTCAGACATCAAAAGGACGAGGACGAGGTCGGCCCCCTTCTACGGGGAAGTATGTGGGCCTGGCCAAAGCGAAAGAGGCCTACAAACGGGCCATGCATGAAGAGATGCGCCTCGAGGCGGAGAGAGACGTGCAGGAGATGCAAATCAGAACCCGGCAAGGGTACTCCAAGTGCACTCCTTCTCCGCCTGCGCTGAATCCCGAGGAAGCCGCTGCCAACATCGAACTTGGGCAGCAGGTCGCAGACAGTGTGGCTATCATTGAAAAAGTAGCGGCCACCTCCAAAAACTTGAAGGGCGGGTACATCCGGTGCCTAAAAGATGCCGCGTCCGCTATATCGGATGCGTTTGCCGTACTCAGCAAACGCACCGTTTCCGAGGAAACGGCGCGGCTTCAAGCTGACAACAGCCGGCTAAGGTCAGAAATGGCCGGCTTACGAGAGGAAATGGCCGAAATCAAGGCCCAACTGGAGGGGCTGCGGAAGCAGGGGAATCCTGAGCCCCCCCCAACCCGACGTAACGAGGAGGAGCGGCCCCCTGCGCTGCCCTCTCAAAGCGAACGGATAGACGGTCGCGCCAATGCCACCCCTTCTATCCCTCTAACTGAGGAGATCTGTCGAGTGGTCATGGCCCAGGTCGGGACGTATCTGGACGCCCGCATGGCCGCAATCAGCGACAGACTCCTCCCGGAGAGGAGGGCGCGGCTTCCGCTGGCAAAACGGGACGGGACTGGGAGAGCAGAGCCGGAGTCTAGCGTGGCCCCCGCAAGTGCTTCTTTGGGAGACCGGGCTCCGCCCAACGCTTCCGTAGGTGGAGCGTCCTACGCGGGTGCTGTGAAGCGAAAAAGTCGGAAAGGCAAGAGAGCTTCTTCCGGGAGGGTCCCAGCCCCGGGAGAGTCGGCCCCGGAAGCAACAGCGCCTGCGCCTGCGCCTGCAGCGTTGGGAGAGCCCTGGAGGACAGTGAAGGGCAAAACAAGAAGGAAGCAGAGGGACGGCCCTACAATCCAGGCAGCCCCAAAAAAGAAGGCCCAGAGGCTGCGCCTCCCCCGGTCAACGGCAGTAGTTTTCACGCTAGTGGAGCCCAAGGCGGACACTAGCGAAAGAGACAACTACGCGGCCATCATCGGGGAGGCCAAAAAACGGGTAGATCTCGATGCGCTGGGGATCTCGGGTGTTCGGGTCCGACGTACCGCGACTAATGGCCGCATTTTCGAGATTCCCGGCGGTGAGAGTGGCGAAAAGGCCGACGCCCTTGCCCAAAAACTAAGGGAGGTGATGGATCCCGCCGTGGTCCGGATCTCCAGGCCCACTAAATGTGCGGAGATGCGCATCTCGGGCCTGGATGACTCGGTGACATCTCCGGAGGTGGTCGCGGCGGTTGCACGAGAGGGCGGTTGCGCGGCGGAGGACGTCAAGGCTGGCAAAGTGACGCTCGGCTCCTCGGGACTGGGCACTGTGTGGCTGCGATGTCCTATCGCGGCTGCAAAAAAGGTGGCTCAGGCCGGACGTCTCCGCGTGGGGTGGGTGTCGGCGCAGGTGCAGTTGCTCGACGCCCGGCCCATACGATGCTTCCGATGCCTGGAAGTGGGGCACGTGCGCGCCGCGTGCAAGTCCAAGGTAGACCGCAGCCTCCTTTGTTATCGTTGCAGCGAGTCGGGCCATATCGCCCGCGATTGTAACGCTGCCGCACACTGCGCGCTGTGCGCGGAGGCGGGTGCCCCCGCGGGCCACAGGGTGGGAAGCGTTTCATGCAACCCACCCAAAAGAAAGAGGACTGCTGCCGACAGGTCCGAAGCCACATCGCAGCCTAGTCACCCACCTGAACCCAGGGTCGAGGAGGATCGGATGGCCACTGACTAGTAATGGCCACCCAATACCTACAGGCGAATATAAACCACTCCGCCAGAGCTCAGGACCTTCTGCTCCAGAGCATGGCGGAGTGGTTGATACAAATCGCAGTCGTGGCCGAGCCGTACTCGGTCCCCTCCAGGGAAAACTGGGTGGGGGATAGAGACGGACTGGTGGCAGTGGTCACGCAGCCGCAAGCGGGATCCGCGCCCCACCGAGACGTCACCAAGGGGCGTGGTTTTGTGTCGACACACCTGGGGGACACAATGGTCGTTGGGACCTATTTTTCGCCAAACAGGAGCCTCACCGAGTTCGAGTCCTTTCTTGACGAGGTGGGTTCCCTGTTTGGCGAAAATTTCCCTGTGCAGCTGCTGGTCGCTGGAGATTTCAATGCTAAGTCCACGGCGTGGGGATCTCCAGCGACTGACGCGCGAGGGCAGGCACTGGAGGAATGGGCGGTCGAAGTGGGGCTGCAGATCCTCAACAGGGGGTCAACGAACACGTGCGTGCGACAGCGGGGAGGCTCAATTGTGGACATAACATTGGCCAGCCCCGCCCTCGCACGACGTGTCTCAGGCTGGAAAGTGAGGACGGACGTGGAGACGCTCTCGGACCATCGATACATCCGTTTCGAGGTCTCCACGTTCCCCCTCACCCCAAGGAGCGTGAACCGACCCCCTGCAGGGGAAGGTCCACGGTGGCGGCTGGGGCAACTGGACAGGGAGATGGCCCAAGAGGCAGTCCTAGTGGAGTCGTGGCAGGTCGGAGCTGGGCCCATAGGCGACATTGATGTCGAGACGGAGCAGCAGGTTGCCGCCACGCACCGGATTTGCGATGCCGCTATGCCCCGCGCGAGGCCAACCCCGCCTCGTCGTCGCGTGTACTGGTGGCGCGATGAGATCCGCATCTCACGGAGCGAGTGCACGGCGGCGCGCCGCCAGTACACCAGGAGCAGGCGAAGAAGGGTGCGCGACCCAGCCAGGGAGGAGGCGCTATACGCTGCCTACCGGGAAAAATGCCACCAGCTCCAGGCGGACATCGCACGGGCGAAGGAGGCCGCGTGGAAAGAGTGGCTGGAGACGCTGGACTTGCACCCATGGGGGCGCCCTTACAAAACTGTAAGGGCAAAACTCCGGCCATGGGCCCCCCCGCTGACCAGTAGTCTCGAGCCTCTCCTCCTAGAGCGGGTCCTCTCCGGCCTGTTCCCCGAAAGAGAGGCATGGCGTCCACCGGCGATGGGTGGAAACCCGGCGAGAGGCGAGGACGTAGTGCCTCCTGTGACAGAGGCAGAGCTTGGGGCCGCAATAGCCAGGCTCAAACTAAAAAACGGCGCCCCCGGTCCCGATGGCGTGCCTGGGCGCATCGTGGTGCTCGCGCTTGCGGCAGAAGAGCTGGAGGAGAGGGTGAGGACCCTCTTTAGCGCATGTCTCGACCGAGGTCAGTTCCCGCGAAGCTGGAAGACGGGTAAGCTCGTCCTCCTTCAGAAGGACGGGCGTCCGGCAGAGTCGCCGTCGGCCTACCGCCCCATCGTCCTGCTTGACGAGATGGGCAAGCTTTTCGAACGGGTTATCGCTGCCCGTCTCGTCAAGCACCTCGAGGAGGTAGGACCCGACCTACACGACTGCCAGTATGGCTTCCGGCGGGAAAGGTCGACGATAGACGCGATTGCGCAACTGAGGGTCCTCGCCGAGGAGGCTGTCTCGCAGGGTGGAGTGATGTTGGCCGTCTCGCTTGACATAGCGAATGCCTTCAACACCCTGCCCTTCGAGACTGTCAAGGCAGCGCTGCAGTACCACGGAGTGCCCCGGTACCTGCAGACAATAGTGGAAGACTACTTCCGGGACCGGGCCATCATCTACCCGGCCCAAAACGGATGGGGAAATCGGAGGGTCACATGCGGTGTTCCACAGGGGTCGGTCCTTGGACCACTCCTGTGGAACATCGGATACGACTGGGTGCTCCGCGGTACCAACCTGCGGGGCGTCGGCGTACTCTGCTACGCCGACGACACTCTCGTCACCGCAACCGGGAGCACCCATAGACAAGCCGTGCTCCTTGGCACAGCGGGGGTTGCCCACGTGGTGAGCCGTATTAGGGCCCTGGGGCTCGAGGTGGCCCTAAACAAGTCGGAGGCCCTCTTCTTCCATGGGCCTCGAAACGCGCCGCCTCCCGGTCTGGCGATTGTCATAGGGGGCACCTCCATCGCCATCGAGTCGACGATGCGATACCTAGGTATTGTCCTCGATGGGCGATGGAGTTTCACAGAGCACTTCGCCCGCAAGGCGCCAAAGCTGGTGGCCGCAGCCGGAGCACTCGGGAGGCTGCTCCCGAATATCGGAGGGCCGGGCAGCACATGCCGCCGCCTGTACCAGGGGGTTGTGCGCTCTATGGCGATGTACGGGGCTCCCATATGGGCGGAGGCCCTGAACGCTCGGAACGTGGCCCAGTTGCGCAGACCCCAACGGGTAATAGCGACCAGGGCCATCCGAGCGTACAGGACGGTCTCGTTCGAAGCGGCAACCCTACTGGCCGGTAGCCCGCCGTGGGACCTCGAAGCCGAGGTCCTTGCGGCGGTATACTGGCACGTAGCAGCAGTGCGAGCGGAGGGCAATCGTCCATTTCCGGAGGAGATCAAGCTCTGGAGGGACGAGGCCAGGGGTGATCTCCTCAGCAAGTGGGACGAAAGGCTGCAGGCCCCAAGCGCGAGCCGGGAGGTGGTAGGCGCCATACGTCCGGTCCTCAGGGACTGGCTGGGCCGCGATTTCGGCGAGACGACTTTCCACCTGACACAGATACTCACCGGGCACGGATGCTTCGGCAAATACCTGTGTCAGGTGGCCCGCCGCGAGGACACCACAGTGTGCAAACACTGCACGGGTGGAGAGGAGGACACGGCGCAGCACACCCGCGCCGTGTGCCCCGCATGGCAAGCACCGCGATCACAACTGATCGCGGCCATCGGGGCGGACCTCTCGCTGCCAGTCATTGTCAGGGAAATGACACGCAGCAGGGACGCGTGGGAAGCGGTGGTTGCATTCTGCAACGCCGTCATGTCCCAAAAGGAGGCGGCGGAGAGGGAGCGAGAGGATGACCCCCTCGCACCACCCACTCGCCGAAGGAGAGTAGGGCGAAGGCGGGCCGCTTATGACCGCCAAATACCGCCCTAACCGGGACCTCGGGCAACTGATCGGGAGATTGGTTGCCCGACGAGAATGCGTCCCGAGGTGGAAAGGTGGCCTTGGGTGAGGTCCCCTGTAGGCGAGAGGGAGTGGGCTCAGAAGCCCGCAGAGCCGGGCCCAAAAAGGGCAAGACGCCGCAAGTGGGTGCCGCGGTAAGCGCCAAGCGTCCCCGTAGCCCCACACCAGGCGGAGAGAGGTCAGACCGAGGGGTTTTAGGTTAGGTTAGGTTAGGTTAGGTTAGGTTAGGTTAGGTTAGGTTAGGTTTTTTTTTTTTTTTTTTTTTTTTTTTTTTTTTTTCTAATCTACCTCCAACATGATCGGAGCCTGTCTTTACTAATTTTTCATTCATTCCAGTTCTCACGATTATTCTTCTCGCACTTTCATGCTTCATACGGTATCTTTCTTTTATTCATCATATCTTTCGCAGCTTTCCATATGGGTGGGATTCCCAATTAACTATTCCTATCTATTCTGCTCTACTCTACTCTTCTGTTTTATTGTATTTATTTACTTTTTCTATTTTCTCAGGGGTAATAAGTACGACACAGGTATTTTATTTTGAGTAACTTTCTATCTTACAATGTATTATTAAACTATTCTTATTTCTATTTGTGTACTAATCTTATCTTAATTTTTTGTTAACAATGTATTCATCTCATGCTTATCTTTAATATTTATATAATATTATGACAGCATATTTTCTTACTCATGTTACTTGCTATTTGCTTACAATATTTTATAAACCAACTAAATTTTATAAACTAAATAAATATTTTTTTTCCCTCTCGTCACTCTGCAGTATTTCAGATACATTTTCTATGGCTACTTTTTGAATTGAATAAAATACACGATTGTTTTTTATTTAAAAACAAAGAATACACTTTTGCGCTTATTTCGCATTCGGTAATGTTTATCTTGAACTTAGCTTACTTCCTTATACTTATTTTCTATATTTATTCATAGTACACTTTTATTTTAGACATATTTTTACATTTATTTCCACACATTATATCTATCTTATGCTTATCATTTATATAATTATTATATTGTGAAAACATAATTTTGCTACTTGTTCCTATTGACCACTTGTATTGCTAATTTCTCACAATATTCCAAAAATATGTCCCTATTTTTCCCCGCGATTATTTGTTCGAGGTTATCTTTCCCTAATTTTGTGTCTATTCTCTGTTCCGCCGTGTGTCTGTCCTTCTCATATACGGGGCACTCAAGCAGGATGTGTGGCACTGTTTCTTTTTCATTCGGATCGCATATGCATGATGGGCTCTCTTTGCACTTGAACCGGTTCAGGTACTCCGAAAACCCACCATGCCCGGTCATCACTTGCGTCCTAAGATTGGATGTTGGTATTTTTCTGATTATCCTATACGCCTTCGTCGCATCCGGGAAAAACAGCTTGGTGACGGCCGCAGTTTCGCCTGTGGTGTATCTCCGGTTCCATTCGTCAAGCGTGACCATTCTGAGGTTACGCCTGACGCCTGAGACCGGGTAAAGGTCGTAGTCAGGTTTTCTTTTGGAGCCTACAGCAGCTTCCTTTGCCAAGGTGTCCGCCCTCTCGTTGCCCTCCAATCCTGCGTGAGCCTTGATCCAGAACAAACGTACTATTTTGCCCTGAAGAGAAATAGCTTGTAGGTTTTCTCGTGTCTCAACCGCCAGGTTAGGTTAGGTTAGGTTAGGTTAGGTTAGGTTAGGTTAGGTTAGGTTAGGTTAGGTTAGGTTAGGTTAGGTTAGGTTAGGTTAGGTTAGGTTAGGTTAGGTTAGGTTAGGTTAGGTTAGGTTAGGTTAGGTTAGGTTAGGTTAGGTTAGGTTAGGTTAGGTTAGGTTAGGTTAGGTTAGGTTAGGTTAGGTTAGGTTAGGTTAGGTTAGGTTAGGTTAGGTTAGGTTAGGTTAGGTTAGGTTCCCCCCCGACGGTGTCCACCTTGTCGTGGTGGGGGGGCTCAGTAACTGCGGTTGGGCGCCGCAGCGAAGCCAAGAGACACCTGGGGAGGGGCCTTCGGGCCAAGACGGGAGAGGAGGAGACCGAGGAGGAGACCGGCGGAGCATGACTCGGGTGGGCGCCTCGGCGTTTGTGCTCACCACAATCAATGAGGGATTGTGGTGTAGAATACACCTCCGTCGGTGGAGGAGACCGAGAGGGAGGGCTGGCGGGACATTACTCGGGTGGGCACCTCGGTGCTTGTGCAACTGCACTCCCGTCGGCGTTTGGTGAGGGAACCCACGGGGTAGGGGCTTTTGTCCTCCCGTGGTTCGGCGTGGGTGTCACGGGGTAGGGGCGTTTGTCCTCCCGTGGCAGGTAGAGGGGGGTAGGGGCATTTGTCCTCCCGTAGCGGGTGGAGGGGGTAGGGGCTTTTGTCCTCCCCTCGTATGGAGAGGGTGCCATGGGGTAGGGGCGTTTGTCCTCCCGTGGCATAGTGAGGGGGTAGGGGCGTTTGTCCTCCCTTAGCGGGTGGAGGGGGTAGGGGCTTTTGTCCTCCCCTCGTATGGAGAGGGTGCCATGGGGTAGGGGCGTTTGTCCTCCCGTGGCATAGTGAGGGGGTAGGGGCGTTTGTCCTCCCTTAGCGGGTGGAGGGGGTAGGGGCTTTTGTCCTCCCCTCGTACGGAGAGGGTGCCATGGGGTAGGGGCTTTTGTCCTCCCGTGGCCAGGAGGCTGGGACCGAAGCACCGTGTGTCGGTGGCGGTCCCGGCTTCCAGAGGGCCCCTCAGCGTGTGGCTCTGCAGCAGCAGAGTCCACGTCTGAATGTGGGGCGGGTGTAGTGGTGGCGTAGCTGGAGGGGACGTTTTCCCTGAAGGCATCCCCACTACACGCAGGACCTGAGAGGGCGATCACGGGGTCGTTCGCCGCTCTCCCGGCGTGGAGGTCCTCGGTGAGGGTACGTCGGATGCGTGAGGTGTCGCCCCGCATGCGTCTGACGCGGTGGGGCTTTTTGGCCTTCCACCAGGGAGGGGACGGCTTCGGCTGTCAGCGGCAGGGGGTGTTCGCGGTGACATGTTCGCGATCCCGTGTCACCCCTACCATTGCCGCGAGTGGGCATACCATGGAGTTTTAGTCGGTAGGCTACTGCTTCTCAGTAGAGTCCGACATACCCACGCTCTTCCCCGTAGAGCGGGGATCCAATGAGGATTTCTCCATGTAAAAAAAAAAAAAAAAAAAAAGGTTAGGTTAGGTTAGGTTAGGTTAGGTTAGGTTAGGTTAGGTTAGGTTAGGTTAGGTTAGGTTAGGTTAGGTTAGGTTAGGTTAGGTTAGGTTAGGTTAGGTTAGGTTAGGTTAGGTTAGGTTAGGTTAGGTTAGGTTAGGTTCCACGGACCTGCTCGGTTGTCCGAGTGGGCGGGGAGGTGAACCCCGACGTGGCGCGTCCCCAGGTGGTGGATAGGGGAACGCCCCGGCTACTGACGTCGAGCCGGGGTAGGACGTAGTCCCGCGAACCAAACACTGGGGGGGAAACGGGGGGCTTCGGCCCAGGGGGGAAAGGGGGGCTTCGGCCCAGGAGGGACTCTCCGCGCGTCCCTCTGAGCAGCAGAGGGCGCAGTGGACGAGGTCGGAGGAGGAGCCGTGGGACGTTTGTCCCCGGGAGGGTTCTCCGCGCGTCCCTCTGAATAGCAGAGGGCGCAGTGGATGAACCAAGGGAGGGCGGGCCTGGCGAGCACTTACCATGCCGTCAGGCAGGCACTGGGGGGGTTTATCCTGCCCGCGCCACCGCCGGATCCGTAGCCCCGTTCCGAGTGTCGTGGTCACGTCTCGCGGCTTGGAACGGGAACGGGGGTCTTGCCTTCATTGGCCGGACCGCGAGGAGACAACCTCTATAATAAATCCCTTAACCCCGGCGCTGGGGCACGTGGCGTCGAGGTTCTCCTGTGGTGTCGATCGGGGCACTGCTTTTCGCACGAACCTCTGGGTTCTCCCGCCGCGCGGGCGCTTGAGGAGGTCGAAAGGGCCCTTGACGTGTTGCGGGTATGTGTTGTTGCCTGGTCAGGGAGCCCTCTGCTTCTCTGACACTGCCTATCTGCCTGGAAGGATTGTGCATTGGGTTTCTGAGAAACCCAAACGCAGATCCATTCTCTGGGTGGGTCGGCGGTGTTAGCGTGGTAGGAGGCTCACGCATCGGGTGCCACACATATCCGTGGCGCGCCCGGGGGGCTTTCGGCCTCCAATGGTGGCTGTGGGAGGGAGACTCCAGTTCTTTGTGCGCAACGCAGGTCCCCGATCGACACCCTTAGGAGTGGCTGCGTAGGTAACGCAGCCACTAGCGGCCAACCCTGGGAGACCGCCCGCCCTCCCAGTGGTAGTAGGGTTACCCAGGTACAGGGGGCACTGCCTGGGTGGACCGGTCATTTCCCCCATACTCGTGGGAATACAAAATTTCAAGACCTAAAACTTTAGATTTAAGCTTAGATATAAGTGACGACTTGGCGAGGAACATGGCAACCGATAATGTGGCGAACGAGGTGGCAGCCACGATGGCGCAGCAGCCGCAATTGCGCATCGAGCTAACGCGGCTCGAACATGACGTCATGCGCAATAAGGAGTTAGCTCATCTGGAGGTGAAGGACTGCGACCCGATGTCGCACTCCAACACCAGAAACCCTGGCACTAATGTGGAAACATGTGCAGATGGCGGAAGCACGGAAGTCTCTTTGGTAGGCACTGCTAGCCCGGCAGCAACAGCAGATACTCTGCGGCCAGGAGGAAGCAAGAGACCGCGTACGGCTGGCACTGACGATGCGGAGCCCAGGCTCAAAGTAAACACCGCACGCAGGGGCAAGGGCACCGGATCGAGGGGCCACTACAGTGGGATGGCCGCAGCGAGAGCGCAGCTCAAGGCACACCTGGAGGACATGGGGCACGAGAGGGCGTACCGAGAGGATTTTAAACAGAGTTCTCCTCTCGAGAAGAGGGAAACCTTGCGATTGAAGAGGCGGGACAAGAGGGATGCCGCGGTGGATAGTTCCAGAATGAGGATGGAACCAAGCCGCAGCCGTAGCCGCAGCTCCTCTGTCCACACAGAGGATGACCATATACAGGTTGTTCGGAAAGCTGCCAAGATGGTCCTGGAGGAAGCGACCAAATCCAGTAACCTTAACGGTAAGGTCAAGAGCCGTATGTACCGGGCCTGCAAGGACATACTGGCAGCTGCCGAACGCCTCGAGAGCAGAGGCGAGGAAGAGGAGATCCGTGCCCTAAAGGCCGATAATAAGAGGATGAAGGAGGAGCTTGCTCACCTTCGTAGTGAGACCAAAGCACTGCGCACGGCATTCTCAGAGCGCCGATCTGATACAGCGACGGCCCTGACATCAGAGAACGATGCTCTTAAAGAGTTCAAAGAGCAACTGACAAGAGAACTCCTTATCTCTATAGGGGACATGGTCAACACAAGAATTGACGAGGTTAAAAGTCTCCTCCCGCCCGCACCGACCCTCCGACCGCCTCTAGCCGCGGATCGAGCGAAGGCAGACCCTCCCACCAGCCGGTCAAAATCAAAGAGGACTCAAGCTGCCTCCGCAGCTACAACTGAGCCAGCAAAGTCTGGTGCAACGGGGTCCAACCTGATGCCCCCTGCCAGACCTGCTCCAGCCCCGAGGACCAACAAGGCGAAAACTAAGCCTAAACCACGGCGGGATCCCCCAACGCCCCATCAAGCTGAGCCCGTCTCCAGTGCTCAGCCGGAAGCACCACCTGCCCAACCGCAATGGACGACAGTGGTTAAAAGGGGAAAGAAGAAGGCCAATACTTCTAAGCCTCTGCCCCCGAAAGCCCAGGCCAAGAAGACCCCGCAGGATCCACGGAAGCTTACTGCGCCTAGGACCGCTGCTATCGTGGTAGCGCTGAAGCCCGGTACAGAGGCCACCTACGCCTCCGTTATGACCAAAGCAACCACGTCGCTCAAACTTGGAGACCTGGGTATTGAGCACGTGCGGATCCGTAAAACGGCAGCTGGAGCTCGTGTCATCGAGGTACCCGGAGAAGAAAATAGTAGGGTTGCTGATGACCTGTGCAGCAAGATAGGCGAACTGGTGGGTGGCGACGCGAGGGTATACCGAGCAGTTAAAATGGCCAAGCTGCTGATATCCGGGCTTGATGAATCGGCTACTCCGGACGCAGTTGCGGGCGCCATATCCATCAAGGGAGAATGCTTGTTGGCGCAGGTCAAGGTGGGAGCAATCCAGGCACGCCCGAATGGCACAGGCACAACGTGGGTGGAGTGCCCGATCACATCGGCCCAGCGATTGGCTGTAACTGGACGGCTGCTGGTGGGGTGGTCATCGGCGCAAGTGAGGGTACTGGAGCGGACGCCAATGCGGTGCTACCGGTGTATGGGCACTGGACACACGCGCGCACTCTGCCCATCGTCGGTTGACCGGAGTGCCCTGTGTTACAGGTGTAGTCGGCCTGACCACCGAAAGGCGGACTGCGATGCGCCTGCATTCTGCGCGGTGTGTCATCACTCCAAACGCCCCGCAGGCCATATAATGGGAGGGAAAGCATGCTGCCCCCCTCCAATAAGAGGAAAAGAGGCCCCAGCCGGTGAGAAAACCCCGGAGGTCCTAGAAGGGAACGCCGATCACCCGGACGATGAGGGGCAGGGTATGGAAATCTAATGCCAGAACAAAGCCAGAAACTGGACATTCTGCAATGCAACACCAACCACTGCGCCCGCGCTCAGGACCTACTCATGCAGGTGGTAGCAGAGTGGGGCATCAGCGTGGCGGTGATTGCAGAACCATACCTTGTCCCTTCCCAGAATAACTGGGTGGGTGCCACCGACGAGCGAGTGGCCATGATGGCACCGGTGGCGGGTGACTGCCCCCCTCCCACAGAGATAGAGCGAGGTGAGGGATTTGTGGCTGCCAAATGGGGCGGAATTGTACTGGTGGCGGCGTATTTTTCTCCCAATCGACCGCTTGATGCCTTTGAGCGCTTCCTCGCGAGGCTAGGAAGAGTGGTACGGACGGCTGACTCGGCGCAGATCATGGTGTTGGGGGACCTCAACGCCAAGAATATGGCGTGGGGGTGCCCCAATACAGATCCTAAAGGGGCAGCCTTGAGCGACTGGGCGGTGACGATGGAACTGGAGGTAGTCAACCAGGGCAACGTCAACACATGCGTGCGCAGGCAGGGAGGATCCATTGTGGATGTTACGTTCGCGACCCCTGCACTTGCTGCACGCATCTCCGACTGGCGCGTCTTGGTTGATGAAGAGACACTATCCGACCATCGATACATCAGGATGACGGTCTCCCCAGCAGAAGATGTGACGCCGCCCAGCCGCGAAGACCGCGGCACAACAGCCAGGAACGGCAGGGGCTTCCTGAAGTGGTCAGTGGCCAACCTGGATCGCGAAATGGCGGACGAAGCGGCTATGGTGGAGGCATGGTGTCCTCCTCTCTCAGCGGACCTGGACGTTGAGGAGAGAGCAGTAGGCTTCCGTGCGTCGCTGACACGGGTGTGTGACGCTGCTATGCCCAGGGCGAGGAAGCGCACACCTGTTAAAAAGCAGGTCTACTGGTGGTCGCAGGAAATTGCGGCCCTCCGCGCCGCTAGTAACCGTGCTCGGCGCGAGTACACCCGCTGTAGACGAAGGCGACACACGGAAGAGGAGGAGGAACAGCTCCACGCGGCCCTCAGAGAGGCGAAGGATGCCTTAAAGGTAGCCATTGCTCGGAGGAAGGACGAGGCGAGAGAGGAATTCTTGGCGACGCTAGACCGGGATCCGTGGGGGAGACCATATAAAATTGTCCGCAACAAAATGAAACGAGCTCCCCCCACGGACTCCTTGGAGCCGGACCTTCTCACGAGGATTGTCGATGGCCTCTTTCCACCAGCGCCTGACTTTGTCCCTCCGCGCATGGCGGCCCCTGCTGCGGAGCCAGAGGGCCCAACTGACGTCCCGCCAGTCACAGAGGACGAGCTGGAGAGGGTGATTTATCCCCTTCGTTCCTGCAGGAAGGCGCCAGGACCGGACGGAGTGCCAGGAAAAATCCTTCCTCTGGCACTTAAACACCTCGGGGACCGCCTCAAAGACCTCTTCGAGGACTGTATGAGGGAGGGGCGGTTCCCGAAATGCTGGAAGGAAGGTAAACTGTGCCTCCTGCGGAAGGAAGGTCGTCCACCGGACTCTCCATCGGGGTATCGCCCCCTGGTGCTGCTGGATGAGACTGGCAAGATGTTTGAGAGGATTGTCGTCTCTCGCATCCATCAGCACCTGGGGAATACCGGCCCGGACATAAGTGCCGGACAGTACGGGTTCCGGGCGGGGCGGTCCACCATGGACGCACTGAGCTCCCTCAAAGCCTTCAGTGATTACGCGGGAAGCAGGGGGGAAGGAGTGGTGGCGGTATCTCTGGATATCGCCAATGCCTTTGGCACACTCCCCTACTCCGTCATCAAGGAGGCACTCTGCTATCACGGGGTGCCTCTCTACTTAAAGAAAGTGCTGGATAGCTACCTGACGGACCGAAAAGTGCTGTACGAGCAAAAGGGAGCTCAGTGCGCTCGTGAAGTGACCTGTGGGGTTCCACAGGGCTCAGTACTTGGGCCCTTACTGTGGAACCTAGGATACGACTGGGTCCTACGAGGAGCGCAGCTCCCCCGCATGATCACCATCTGTTACGCGGACGACACGATGGTGGCCGTGCGGGGAGGGGACCCGGAGGAGACTCTGAGGAGGGCAGCTGTCGCTACTGACCTGACGGTGGGCCGCATTGGCCTCCTGGGGCTAAAGGTCTCCCTGGAGAAGACTGAGGCCATTGTCTTCGGGGGACATAACTGGCGTATGCGGGCTGGGACCACAATCCCCGTTGCAGGTGAGACTGTCCAGGTTAAGGCCCACATTAAATATCTGGGCCTCACCCTGGACAGGAAGTGGGAATTCGGGGAGCATTTTGCGAGACTTGCTCCCCGTATTGCGGGCGCTGCGTCGGCACTAGGTCGGCTTCTACCCAATGTGGGGGGGCCTAAAACTACCTGTCGCCGCCTATTTGCAGGCGTCATCCGTAGTATGGCGCTGTATGGAGCGCCAATATGGGCCGACCAGCTCACCGGGGCAAACAAGTCCCTCCTCCGGAGGCCGCAACGAATGGTGGCCCAGCGAATTATCCGGG
This sequence comes from Apotomis capreana, assembly GCA_947623375.1. NCBI lineage: Eukaryota > Metazoa > Arthropoda > Insecta > Lepidoptera > Tortricidae > Apotomis > Apotomis capreana. The sequence goes on from OX392523.1 coordinate 15,263,455, forward strand.
GTTACTCGACGGTGTCCTTTGCCGCAGCCTGCCTCCTCGCCTGCACCCCTCCGTGGGAGCTAGACGCTCAGGTTCTGGCGGAGCGATACAAAACGAGGGCGGAGGCCAGGGCGAGAGGAGAGTGCCCTAACCCAGAGGAGGTGGACCGTGTGCGCCGACTGGCTGCAGAGAGGCTGAGGGAGCGCTGGAGAAGCGACCTGGAGGACTCCCCCTATGGAACTCGCACCATAGGGGCACTCCTCCCGTCGCTTGACCAGTGGCTAGAGAGGGAACACGGGGCTCTGACATACAGGCTCACGCAGGTAATGACCGGACATGGCTGCTTCGGTCATTACCTGCATAACATTCAGAGAGAGCTCAGGCCCCAGTGTCACGAATGTGGTTACCCAGACGACACGGCTCAGCACACCTTCGAGTCGTGTAGTCGCTGGGACGCAGAGCGTGGAAGGCTGACCGCGGAGATCGGCAGCCAAGATCTCTCGCTGCACAGTGTAGTCACGGCTATGCTGTGCAGCCAAACCAAATGGCGGGCAGTGGCCTCTTTCTGCGAAAGCATAATGCTGCAGAAAGAGGCAGCGGAGCGGGAGCGCGAGAACAACATCGACGCGAACCCGCTCCGGCGCAGGCGGGTGGGAAGAAGGCGTGCACAGTTTGCTGCACGCCTGAACCCCTAGCAAAGCCAGTGGGTTAGGGGCCCACATTGCACGGCTCTGCACGTCTGGGGGGAGTTCGTTGCGCTTGCGATGCTCCCCTCCATAGGCGCGGGTGCCCCGGCGTAAGCCGAACGGGGCTGCCGGGGGCGTCGTGGTAGAATGCTCTGCGACCCCATGACGCCCCCAAACAGGTTACACGCGGAAAGTGCCGGAGAAGGTTTTAGTGGGTATGCTCCTCCCTCCCTCTCTCACTCTGAGAGAGTGGTAGACGAGGAGTGACTCCCACATAACCCCCACAATGGCCTCCCTAGGCCCGGGGGTACTCATAAAGAGTTTCCCCTCCGTTAAAAAAAAAAAAAAAAAAAAAAAAAAAAAAAAGGTTAGGTTAGGTTAGGTTAGGTTAGGTTAGGTTAGGTTAGGTTAGGTTAGGTTAGGTTCCACGGACCTGCTCGGCTGTCCGAGTGGGCGGGGAGGTGAACCCCGACGTGGCGCGTCCCCAGGTGGTGGATAGGGGAACGCCCCGGCTGCTGACGTCGAGCCGGGGTAGGACATAGTCCCGCGAACCAAACACCGGGGGGGAAACGGGGGGCTTCGGCCCAGGGGGGTAAGGGGGGCTTCGGCCCAGGAGGGGCTCTCCACGCGTCCCTCTGAATAGCAGAGGGCGCTGGGGAAGAGCTGAGAGGAGGAGCCGTGGGACTGTTGTCCCCGGGAGGGTTCTCCGCGCGTCCCTCTGAGTAGCAGAGGGCGCAGTGGAGGAACCACCGACGGGTCCGGCGTGCACTCGCACTGCCGTTGGACAGGCGTAGAGGGAGAGGGCACGTCCCTCTGCATCACCGTCGCTCGGAACCCTGGTAACAGGACCGAGGGCCTTGCCTTAGCTGGCTGGGTCGCGAGGAGACAACCTCTTTAAAAAATCCCTAAGTTCTGGCGTTGCGGCACATGACGTTGGGGCTCTCTTCGGGTGCCGGTTGGTGCCCTGGCTTCGTGGGTTCCGGGGGCTCTGCTTCTTGCGGGTGCTGAAGGTGGTTGGAAGAATCCCCGGTGTGTTGCAGCTGTGGGTGGCTGCCTGGATAGTGAGCCTCCTACTCCTCTGATACTGCTTACCTGCCGGGAAGGATTGTGCATTTCGATTTCTGAGAAATCGAAAACGCAAGTCCATTCCCCGGGCGGGTCGGCGGTGTTAGCGAGGCGGGAGGGTCGCACATCAGGCGTCATCCATGTCTGTGACACATCTGGGGGGGCTTTCAGCTTCTGGCGGCATTTTCGGGGGCTGACCTCTTGAATTCGCGCGGGTCGGGACATCGGCCGGCACTGTTTCTCCGAAGAGTGGCTGGGGGGCAACCCAGTCGCTAGTGGCCAACCCTGAGGTACCGCCCGTCCCCTCAGGTGTATTAGGGTTACCCAGGTACAGGGGGCACTGCCTGGATGGACCGAATATTTCCCCCACACTCGTGGGAACAACATTTCAAGTTCAAAAGACCTAGGTTTAAGTTTAGGTATAAGCAGTGATCTAGTTTTAAGTGACGACCTGGCTAGAAAAACGGATAATGATAGAATGGTGGGTGAAGCGGGCGCTGCGACAGCTCAGCCGCAACTGCGCGTGGAGTTGACGCGGCTGGAACACTTGGACGTCAGTGCCCTTGGGGTTAGGTATGCAGACGCCGACTCCGATGCGCCTGCAAATAACGAAGGGTCCAACAACGACACGTACGACACCAAAAGTGTCTATATTAGAAACAGCCGGCTCTCCGAGTCGGACTCCTCGGCTGCCAGTGCGGGGACGGTTGCTTCTAGGGAGTCCGTCAGCTCGGTGCTCCGTAAGGGGGACACCCCTTCCGATGTTGGCAAAGTCCGTAAAGGAGAGAAGCGAAGGCGAAGGCACGGCATCGAGTCCAGCGATTCTGGCCCCGATAAGAGTCCCAAAATGGCTAAACCAGCAGAGGCAAAGAAGACAGGTTTCCAGGAGTTTCTTCGTTCCCGGCCCTTACACCAAGCGGCGGAACCTGTGGTCTGGGATTTGGAAGAGGAAGGGGAAGATCGGGCAAAACCGAACCCGGAAACTCTTTCTCCAGAGGAGCTGCGTTCTCTAGCAGAGGGTGGAGCCGCCGCCATATTCGAGGTGGCTAAAAAGTCTGGTCACCTTCAGGGACCACTAGTGCGGAGGTTGAAGGAGTCTGCCAAGATGCTGATGCAGGTCGTAGACATACTTACCTCACGCTCCGAGGAGGAGGAGACGAGGCGCCTTCGCCTCGACAACGAGCGACTCCGCAGGGAAGTGGAGCTGCTGAGGAATGAACTAAAAGTTCACCGCCGCGAGTTCTCGGAGATGAGAAGAGAACTTGCGGCTACACGGCCGCTCACACAGCAGCCTCCGGCCCTAGCGCTTGACATAGAGGAGCTCAAGAGTTCCTTAGCTAATACGATGGGGACCATGCTAAATGCTCGCCTTGCGGTCATAGAAGAGCGTCTACCGCCAGCTCCTATCTGCCGCCCCCCTTTGGCGGCAGATAATAAGAAGACAACGGCACCTTGGATGGAAGCGGTCACTAAGGCCACGCAAGCGGCAAAGCCAACAAATACGGCGACACCGGCTAAAGTGCCAAAATCGAAGACGAAACCAAAAAAAAGCAGACCACCAACCGGGCCGGCTGCCAATACCACTCTGCCACCTTCCCCGAAACGGGCGAACGAACAAGTCCCGGGACCATCGTCGGCTCCCGTGACGGGTCCAGTCATTACTTCGTCCCGCAGAGAGGAATGGGTCGAGGTGGTGAAAAAGGGCAGGAAGAAAAAGCCCCCTAAACCCCCAGCAGCAGAAGCTCAGAAGACGATGGCTAAGCAAGCACCAAAACCTGGTGCCCTACCTAAGCCGAAACTGTACCCTCCTAGGACAGCAGCGGTAACCATTTCCCTCGATCCTGAGGCGGAGAAGAAAGGCGCTACATATGCCTCGGTTATTGCAACAGCGGAGGCAAGGATAAGCCTTGAAGAGATAGGGGTCACGCCAGGCTCCCTCAAAATCCGTACGTCTGCGACCGGAGCTCGCGTCATCGAGGTCCGTGGAGAGGGGCACGACACAGCAGCCGACAAACTTGCGGAGCACCTGGGGAAGACCCTGGATGGACTGGCAAGGATCTCCAGACCCGCACTGCAAGTGGATGTGCGCATTACAGGACTGGATGACGCGGCAACCCCAGAGAAGGTCTCTGCGGCAGTTGCAAAGGCTGGTGGCTGTCGAGAGGATCAGGTGAAAGTCCTGAACATTCAGCGGGGGCCATGGGGCACAGGGTCTGTGGTAGCACAGTGTCCCATCTCCACAGCAGCGGTCCTTTCAAAGGCGGGCCAAATTACGGTTGGTTGGAGCTCTGCTAGGGTCCAGGTCCTCGAAAAGCGACCCCTGCGCTGCTATAAATGCATGGGGGTGGGACACACCCGAGCCACGTGCCCGTCCCACGTCAGTCGAGACGTTCTTTGCTTCCGTTGCGGAAAGGAGGGACATAGAGCGGCCGGATGTGATGGGGCCCTGCGCTGCGCAGTATGCGCTGATGCGAGTAGGCCCTCTAATCACTACATGGGAGGCAGAAAGTGTCTGCCCCTAAGTATGAAGGGGAAATCGGTCACCAGGACCGGTAGCGACGAGGATGCCCGCGCCGAGCGACAAGAGGAAGCTGAAATGACCGTTGATGAACCAGACACGTCATAGCAGCTTCCTACAGGCGAACCTCAACCACTGCGCTGGTGCTCAAGATCTTGCTTTCCAGTCCATCGCGCAGTGGCGGGTTAATGTGGCAGTCATATGCGAGCCTTACTTTGTCCCTGCTCACCCTAACTGGGTGGGAGACATCGATGGTCTGGTGGCGGTTGTGGCAGGCAACAATGCGGGCGCACCTTTGTCACCTCTTGTGCGGAGATCGGGGGTCGTGGCGGCTGAATGGGGCGAGTACGCTATAGTTGGGGCATACTTTTCCCCTAACAAGACACTGGCGGAGTTTGAGGCGTACCTCGACTCCCTTAAAACTATAGTGGAGCGACTGGCGCCGAAACCGATCATTTTCCTAGGTGACCTAAATGCCAAATCACGCGCTTGGGGCAACCCTTCGTGTGACGGGCGCGGCAGGGCAGTTCAAGTCTGGGCCCTACAAACTGGGCTAACCCTCCTCAACAGGGGATCCACGCATACCTGCGTGCGACAGCAGGGTGGGTCTGTGGTTGACGTTTCCTTTGCCACACCAGCTGTTGCGCGCAGAGTACTCAATTGGAGGGTGGATGAGGAAACAGAGACCCTGTCCGATCACCTCTACATCCGTTTTGATGTCTCCGCGACGGGACCTCCACCTCCGCCTAGAGGTCCTAGCTGCTTCCCTCGCTGGTCTCTCGTAAAACTAGACAGGGACATTGCCAGGGAAGCTGCTATAGTGCAGCGGTGGCAGACCCCAGAGACAACAGGAGGAGCGGACGACATCAACGACGATACCATCGAAGATGTCGACGTATTGGCCAACCACGTTCGCGCCGCACTCACTGAAGTGTGCGATACGGCCATGCCAAGAGCGAAGAAGCACTCTCCACGCCGAAGCGTCTACTGGTGGTCGGAAGAAATTGCTGACCTCAGAAAGGAGGCAAATGGGGCCAGGCGAGCATACGTCCGCTGCCGTCGCCATCGTCGCCACACGAACGGCCAAGAAACGCCGCTCGAGAGACAACTGTGGAGCACCTATAAGGACAGTAAGAAGACGCTGCAAATAACCATTAGCAAGGCGAAAACATTGGCCAGGGAAGAGTTGCTAGACGATCTAAACAGGGATCCTTGGGGACGCCCGTATCGGGCAGCGCAAAAGAAGCTCTGCGCCGCAACTGTACCGCCAACGGAGTCTCTTGAACCTGCTGTTGTGGAAGAAATAGTGACGGCATTGTTCCCGGAGGCCGCGGGACACTGCCCACCGGCCATGGCTCCTCCCTCCCAACTGGAGGAAGACACCATCGCGGAGGTTCCACCAATCCGTGATGGGGAGATCGCTGTGGCACTTGACCGCCTGAAAGGCAAGAAAACTGCACCGGGGCCTGATGGGGTGCCGGGGAAAGTACTCCAAATAGCGGTTGGGGAATTAGAGAGCTGGATTCGAAAAGTCTTCGACACCTGCCTACACGTCGGACGCTATCCAAATATTTGGAAGGAAGGTCGCCTGGCTCTCATTCCCAAGGAAGGCCGCCCGCCCGGACTACCTGGGGCCTACAGACCCATTGTGCTGTTGGACGAGGTAGGTAAGATGCTGGAGAAAATTCTCGCAAACCGCCTCGTCCGGCATCTGGAGGAAGTTGGACCGAACCTTGCGGAAGCCCAATATGGATTCAGGTCAGGTCGGTCCACAATAGATGCCTTGACCGCCCTGAAAGTTCAGTCCATGGAAGCTACACGAGAGGGCGATGTAGTCCTAGCGATCTCCTTAGATGTCAGGAACGCCTTCAACAGCTTGCCGTTTGAGACCATACTCGAAGCACTCCGGTTCCATAAAGTGCCGACCTATCTCCGGCGACTGTTGGAGGACTACCTCAAGGAAAGAGTGATCCTCTGGGAGGGAGCAGATGGTAGGCTCCATCAACGACGCGTAGGATGCGGCGTTCCACAGGGTTCCGTTCTGGGGCCTTTACTGTGGAATGTCGGATTCGATTGGCTGCTTCGCACCCCGCTGATCAGTGGTACGGGCGTGATCTGCTACGCCGATGATACGCTAGTTACAGCTCGGGGCCGAACATACGAGGAAGCTGCGCGTCTCGGAGAAGAAGCAGCAACAATGGTAGTGGAGCGGATCCATCTGCTGGGTCTTCAAGTTGCAGTGGAAAAGACGGAGGTGATACTTTTCCACGGCCCCCGCAAAGGTCCTCCACGAGGGGCGAGTATTACACTGCAGGGAGAAACCGTACAGGTTGGGACCAACATGAAGTATCTTGGTCTCACCCTGGACGGCAGGTGGACATTTAAGGCCCACTTCACAAAACTCACCCCAAGATTGGTTGGCGCCGCAGCGGCATTAAGCAAACTCCTCCCCAACAAGGGAGGCCCCCATGCTCTCTGCAGACGACTGTACTCGGGCATAGTCCGCAGCATGGCCCTATATGGGGCGCCCGTATGGATAGACTCTCTGTCAGCCGCAAATAAAACTCTTCTGCGCAAACCTCAGCGGGTCATCGCGCAGAGAGCGTGCAGGGCTTACCGCACCGTCTCTTGGGTGGCATCTACCCTTTTGGCAGGAGATCCCCCCTGGGAACTTCAAGCCGAGGTCCTGGCGGAAATGTACAGATACCGTGCAGACCTAAGGGCCCGGGGGGAGTTCCTGACGCACAGAGAGGTTGAGGAGATACGCAACGCGGGGCAAGCCGCATTACTGGCGAGGTGGAGGGAGGACCTGGGGGTGGCCAGTTCAGGTCAAGTAACAATAGAGGCCATCGCGCCCAACCTCGAGCGATGGGTGAATAGGAAATGGGGGGCGCCCGATTTCCATCTGGTGCAGTTCCTCACCGGACACGGCTGTTTCGGTGAGTACCTGCACCGAGTGGCGGGCAGAGAACCAACGTCCAAATGCCACGTGTGTGACGCACCAGTCGACTCACAGCATCATACCCTGGTGGAGTGCCCTGCGTGGGATCGCCAACGGCGGGACCTCGTAACCGCAGTTGGAGCAGACCTCTCACTGTCAACGATCGTGACCAAGATGCTTGACAATGAGAGGTGCTGGAAAGCGATGGCCTCCTTCTGCACAGCCGTATTGAAGCAGAAGGAGGACGCGGAACGGGACAGGGAGGAAGATCCACTCGCTGCCCCAATACGCAGACGGAGGGTGGGCCGAGCACGCCGGCGTTTTGCGCATATGCTCGCCCCGCCCTAGTGGGCTGGCTGGCAAGGGCGGGGGCCCTCTGCCTGCCAAGTAGTCCCAAATGACTGGAGCGCCCTTCTCTCATCCGGGGTGCTCTCCCTCGGCCGAGCCCAACCGGGCCAATCGCGAGGCCCACAGTAGCATGCGCAAGCGATCCTGTGGGCCTCACCTAAGGCGATATGGAGGCAAAACGCGCTGGGTTTTTAGTGGGTACACTGGATCCGCCCGGGAGCCCCACATACCCGTTCCGAACCCCCGATCGGACGGGATGCGGAATGCATTTTCCCAGCGAAAAAAAAAAAAAAAAAAAAAAAAAAAAAAAAAAAAAAAAAAAAAAAAAAAAAAAAAAAAAAAAAAAAAAAAAAAAAAAAAAAAAAGGTTAGGTTAGGTTAGGTTAGGTTAGGTTAGGTTAGGTTAGGTTAGGTTAGGTTAGGTTAGGTTAGGTTAGGTTAGGTTAGGTTCTCCAGTTCTTTGTGCGCAACGCAGGTCCCCGATCGACACCCTTAGGAGTGGCTGCGTAGGTAACGCAGCCACTAGCGGCCAACCCTGGGAGACCGCCCGCCCTCCCAGTGGTAGTAGGGTTACCCAGGTACAGGGGGCACTGCCTGGGTGGACCGGTCATTTCCCCCATACTCGTGGGAATACAAAATTTCAAGACCTAAAACTTTAGATTTAAGCTTAGATATAAGTGACGACTTGGCGAGGAACATGGCAACCGATAATGTGGCGAACGAGGTGGCAGCCACGATGGCGCAGCAGCCGCAATTGCGCATCGAGCTAACGCGGCTCGAACATGACGTCATGCGCAATAAGGAGTTAGCTCATCTGGAGGTGAAGGACTGCGACCCGATGTCGCACTCCAACACCAGAAACCCTGGCACTAATGTGGAAACATGTGCAGATGGCGGAAGCACGGAAGTCTCTTTGGTAGGCACTGCTAGCCCGGCAGCAACAGCAGATACTCTGCGGCCAGGAGGAAGCAAGAGACCGCGTACGGCTGGCACTGACGATGCGGAGCCCAGGCTCAAAGTAAACACCGCACGCAGGGGCAAGGGCACCGGATCGAGGGGCCACTACAGTGGGATGGCCGCAGCGAGAGCGCAGCTCAAGGCACACCTGGAGGACATGGGGCACGAGAGGGCGTACCGAGAGGATTTTAAACAGAGTTCTCCTCTCGAGAAGAGGGAAACCTTGCGATTGAAGAGGCGGGACAAGAGGGATGCCGCGGTGGATAGTTCCAGAATGAGGATGGAACCAAGCCGCAGCCGTAGCCGCAGCTCCTCTGTCCACACAGAGGATGACCATATACAGGTTGTTCGGAAAGCTGCCAAGATGGTCCTGGAGGAAGCGACCAAATCCAGTAACCTTAACGGTAAGGTCAAGAGCCGTATGTACCGGGCCTGCAAGGACATACTGGCAGCTGCCGAACGCCTCGAGAGCAGAGGCGAGGAAGAGGAGATCCGTGCCCTAAAGGCCGATAATAAGAGGATGAAGGAGGAGCTTGCTCACCTTCGTAGTGAGACCAAAGCACTGCGCACGGCATTCTCAGAGCGCCGATCTGATACAGCGACGGCCCTGACATCAGAGAACGATGCTCTTAAAGAGTTCAAAGAGCAACTGACAAGAGAACTCCTTATCTCTATAGGGGACATGGTCAACACAAGAATTGACGAGGTTAAAAGTCTCCTCCCGCCCGCACCGACCCTCCGACCGCCTCTAGCCGCGGATCGAGCGAAGGCAGACCCTCCCACCAGCCGGTCAAAATCAAAGAGGACTCAAGCTGCCTCCGCAGCTACAACTGAGCCAGCAAAGTCTGGTGCAACGGGGTCCAACCTGATGCCCCCTGCCAGACCTGCTCCAGCCCCGAGGACCAACAAGGCGAAAACTAAGCCTAAACCACGGCGGGATCCCCCAACGCCCCATCAAGCTGAGCCCGTCTCCAGTGCTCAGCCGGAAGCACCACCTGCCCAACCGCAATGGACGACAGTGGTTAAAAGGGGAAAGAAGAAGGCCAATACTTCTAAGCCTCTGCCCCCGAAAGCCCAGGCCAAGAAGACCCCGCAGGATCCACGGAAGCTTACTGCGCCTAGGACCGCTGCTATCGTGGTAGCGCTGAAGCCCGGTACAGAGGCCACCTACGCCTCCGTTATGACCAAAGCAACCACGTCGCTCAAACTTGGAGACCTGGGTATTGAGCACGTGCGGATCCGTAAAACGGCAGCTGGAGCTCGTGTCATCGAGGTACCCGGAGAAGAAAATAGTAGGGTTGCTGATGACCTGTGCAGCAAGATAGGCGAACTGGTGGGTGGCGACGCGAGGGTATACCGAGCAGTTAAAATGGCCAAGCTGCTGATATCCGGGCTTGATGAATCGGCTACTCCGGACGCAGTTGCGGGCGCCATATCCATCAAGGGAGAATGCTTGTTGGCGCAGGTCAAGGTGGGAGCAATCCAGGCACGCCCGAATGGCACAGGCACAACGTGGGTGGAGTGCCCGATCACATCGGCCCAGCGATTGGCTGTAACTGGACGGCTGCTGGTGGGGTGGTCATCGGCGCAAGTGAGGGTACTGGAGCGGACGCCAATGCGGTGCTACCGGTGTATGGGCACTGGACACACGCGCGCACTCTGCCCATCGTCGGTTGACCGGAGTGCCCTGTGTTACAGGTGTAGTCGGCCTGACCACCGAAAGGCGGACTGCGATGCGCCTGCATTCTGCGCGGTGTGTCATCACTCCAAACGCCCCGCAGGCCATATAATGGGAGGGAAAGCATGCTGCCCCCCTCCAATAAGAGGAAAAGAGGCCCCAGCCGGTGAGAAAACCCCGGAGGTCCTAGAAGGGAACGCCGATCACCCGGACGATGAGGGGCAGGGTATGGAAATCTAATGCCAGAACAAAGCCAGAAACTGGACATTCTGCAATGCAACACCAACCACTGCGCCCGCGCTCAGGACCTACTCATGCAGGTGGTAGCAGAGTGGGGCATCAGCGTGGCGATGATTGCAGAACCATACCTTGTCCCTTCCCAGAATAACTGGGTGGGTGCCACCGACGAGCGAGTGGCCATGATGGCACCGGTGGCGGGTGACTGCCCCCCTCCCACAGAGATAGAGCGAGGTGAGGGATTTGTGGCTGCCAAATGGGGCGGAATTGTACTGGTGGCGGCGTATTTTTCTCCCAATCGACCGCTTGATGCCTTTGAGCGCTTCCTCGCGAGGCTAGGAAGAGTGGTACGGACGGCTGACTCGGCGCAGATCATGGTGTTGGGGGACCTCAACGCCAAGAATATGGCGTGGGGGTGCCCCAATACAGATCCTAAAGGGGCAGCCTTGAGCGACTGGGCGGTGACGATGGAACTGGAGGTAGTCAACCAGGGCAACGTCAACACATGCGTGCGCAGGCAGGGAGGATCCATTGTGGATGTTACGTTCGCGACCCCTGCACTTGCTGCACGCATCTCCGACTGGCGCGTCTTGGTTGATGAAGAGACACTATCCGACCATCGATACATCAGGATGACGGTCTCCCCAGCAGAAGATGTGACGCCGCCCAGCCGCGAAGACCGCGGCACAACAGCCAGGAACGGCAGGGGCTTCCTGAAGTGGTCAGTGGCCAACCTGGATCGCGAAATGGCGGACGAAGCGGCTATGGTGGAGGCATGGTGTCCTCCTCTCTCAGCGGACCTGGACGTTGAGGAGAGAGCAGTAGGCTTCCGTGCGTCGCTGACACGGGTGTGTGACGCTGCTATGCCCAGGGCGAGGAAGCGCACACCTGTTAAAAAGCAGGTCTACTGGTGGTCGCAGGAAATTGCGGCCCTCCGCGCCGCTAGTAACCGTGCTCGGCGCGAGTACACCCGCTGTAGACGAAGGCGACACACGGAAGAGGAGGAGGAACAGCTCCACGCGGCCCTCAGAGAGGCGAAGGATGCCTTAAAGGTAGCCATTGCTCGGAGGAAGGACGAGGCGAGAGAGGAATTCTTGGCGACGCTAGACCGGGATCCGTGGGGGAGACCATATAAAATTGTCCGCAACAAAATGAAACGAGCTCCCCCCACGGACTCCTTGGAGCCGGACCTTCTCACGAGGATTGTCGATGGCCTCTTTCCACCAGCGCCTGACTTTGTCCCTCCGCGCATGGCGGCCCCTGCTGCGGAGCCAGAGGGCCCAACTGACGTCCCGCCAGTCACAGAGGACGAGCTGGAGAGGGTGATTTATCCCCTTCGTTCCTGCAGGAAGGCGCCAGGACCGGACGGAGTGCCAGGAAAAATCCTTCCTCTGGCACTTAAACACCTCGGGGACCGCCTCAAAGACCTCTTCGAGGACTGTATGAGGGAGGGGCGGTTCCCGAAATGCTGGAAGGAAGGTAAACTGTGCCTCCTGCGGAAGGAAGGTCGTCCACCGGACTCTCCATCGGGGTATCGCCCCCTGGTGCTGCTGGATGAGACTGGCAAGATGTTTGAGAGGATCCTCGTCTCTCGCATCCATCAGCACCTGGGGAATACCGGCCCGGACATAAGTGCCGGACAGTACGGGTTCCGGGTGGGGCGGTCCACCATGGACGCACTGAGCTCCCTCAAAGCCTTCAGTGATTACGCGGGAAGCAGGGGGGAAGGAGTGGTGGCGGTATCTCTGGATATCGCCAATGCCTTTGGCACACTCCCCTACTCCGTCATCAAGGAGGCACTCTGCTATCACGGGGTGCCTCTCTACTTAAAGAAAGTGCTGGATAGCTACCTGACGGACCGAAAAGTGCTGTACGAGCAAAAGGGAGCTCAGTGCGCTCGTGAAGTGACCTGTGGGGTTCCACAGGGCTCAGTACTTGGGCCCTTACTGTGGAACCTAGGATACGACTGGGTCCTACGAGGAGCGCAGCTCCCCCGCATGATCACCATCTGTTACGCGGACGACACGATGGTGGCCGTGCGGGGAGGGGACCCGGAGGAGACTCTGAGGAGGGCAGCTGTCGCTACTGACCTGACGGTGGGCCGCATTGGCCTCCTGGGGCTAAAGGTCTCCCTGGAGAAGACTGAGGCCATTGTCTTCGGGGGACATAACTGGCGTATGCGGGCTGGGACCACAATCCCCGTTGCAGGTGAGACTGTCCAGGTTAAGGCCCACATTAAATATCTGGGCCTCACCCTGGACAGGAAGTGGGAATTCGGGGAGCATTTTGCGAGACTTGCTCCCCGTATTGCGGGCGCTGCGTCGGCACTAGGTCGGCTTCTACCCAATGTGGGGGGGCCTAAAACTACCTGTCGCCGCCTATTTGCAGGCGTCATCCGTAGTATGGCGCTGTATGGAGCGCCAATATGGGCCGACCAGCTCACCGGGGCAAACAAGTCCCTCCTCCGGAGGCCGCAACGAATGGTGGCCCAGCGAATTATCCGGGGTTACTCGACGGTGTCCTTTGCCGCAGCCTGCCTCCTCGCCTGCACCCCTCCGTGGGAGCTAGACGCTCAGGTTCTGGCGGAGCGATACAAAACGAGGGCGGAGGCCAGGGCGAGAGGAGAGTGCCCTAACCCAGAGGAGGTGGACCGTGTGCGCCGACTGGCTGCAGAGAGGCTGAGGGAGCGCTGGAGAAGCGACCTGGAGGACTCCCCCTATGGAACTCGCACCATAGGGGCACTCCTCCCGTCGCTTGACCAGTGGCTAGAGAGGGAACACGGGGCTCTGACATACAGGCTCACGCAGGTAATGACCGGACATGGCTGCTTCGGTCATTACCTGCATAACATTCAGAGAGAGCTCAGGCCCCAGTGTCACGAATGTGGTTACCCAGACGACACGGCTCAGCACACCTTCGAGTCGTGTAGTCGCTGGGACGCAGAGCGTGGAAGGCTGACCGCGGAGATCGGCAGCCAAGATCTCTCGCTGCACAGTGTAGTCACGGCTATGCTGTGCAGCCAAACCAAATGGCGGGCAGTGGCCTCTTTCTGCGAAAGCATAATGCTGCAGAAAGAGGCAGCGGAGCGGGAGCGCGAGAACAACATCGACGCGAACCCGCTCCGGCGCAGGCGGGTGGGAAGAAGGCGTGCACAGTTTGCTGCACGCCTGAACCCCTAGCAAAGCCAGTGGGTTAGGGGCCCACATTGCACGGCTCTGCACGTCTGGGGGGAGTTCGTTGCGCTTGCGATGCTCCCCTCCATAGGCGCGGGTGCCCCGGCGTAAGCCGAACGGGGCTGCCGGGGGCGTCGTGGTAGAATGCTCTGCGACCCCATGACGCCCCCAAACAGGTTACACGCGGAAAGTGCCGGAGAAGGTTTTAGTGGGTATGCTCCTCCCTCCCTCTCTCACTCTGAGAGAGTGGTAGACGAGGAGTGACTCCCACATAACCCCCACAATGGCCTCCCTAGGCCCGGGGGTACTCATAAAGAGTTTCCCCTCCGTTAAAAAAAAAAAAAAAAAAAAAAAAAAAGGTTAGGTTAGGTTAGGTTAGGTTAGGTTAGGTTAGGTTAGGTTAGGTTAGGTTAGGTTAGGTTAGGTTAGGTTAGGTTAGGTTAGGTTAGGTTAGGTTAGGTTAGGCAAGCGCCCGCGCTGTGGAGACACGCCGCCCTTCGTATTCTGGGGGGGCACACCACTCTGGACTGGAAAGCAAAGACGACTGTGGCAAACGTTTAATGGACACCGATGCGCATGGATTGGCTCTAAGGATACGCGGAGGAGGGGACAGGGAGGACGAGAAGGCAGCTGCTGCGCCACCCTCTCCAACCTTCCCAACGGTGGAGAACGAGGAGGAAATTTTCCGCCCTCACATGTCCCTCGCGCGGTCACCGCTGCGAGGGGTCGGCCAGGATAGTCCATGCATAGACCTGGACTCCGCCGCGATCCAGATCCCGGCGAGGAAGGAGGGCGGTGGCCCAGCGCGCGGCCGCCATGGCCGTTTCGTGCGGCGTAACAAGGCGATAGAGGAGCCTATGAAGGTCGCGCAGGTCCTTCTCACACGGCTGGATGAGAGGATCCTCGCACGTGGGGATTCCGCACCGGATACTGACGACAGTATGCACACGGTGCGGTCCACCTTCTCGTCGCCAGCGACCTCCCCAAGTCGCCAGAAGAAGGACCTGCCGACGCAGAGGGCTGGCCCGGGGGGGAAGGGAAAGGCGCGCTCACGGACGCAGACTCCCTTCAAGCCTGGAGATGTAGCGGGGGGACGCAAATCACCGAGCTCCCCGACGCAACATAGCGACAAGGAGGAGGCACTGGGGCATAGGGACGAAGGCGCAGAGGCGTACCCGACCAACACCGAAAAGGAGCTAGTTCCTTCCGGCACGGCTAGCCCTGCAAAAAGCGGTCGCATGTGGCGGAACCCCCGTAAGAGGCCACGGTTCCACACCAGTCCCCAGTCGGGATCCAGCGGGGATGATGGAGACGAGTCCTGCCCGTCCGCCACAAGCGAAGGCTCGTCTCAGACATCAAAAGGACGAGGACGAGGTCGGCCCCCTTCTACCGGGAAGTATGTTGGCCTGGCCAAAGCGAAAGAGGCCTACAAACGGGCCATGCATGAAGAGATGCGCCTCGAGGCGGAGAGAGACGTGCAGGAGATGCAAATCAGAACCCGGCAAGGGTACTCGAAGTGCACTCCTTCGCCGCCTGCGCTGAATCCCGAGGAGGCCGCTGCCAACACAGAACTTGGGCAGCAGGTCGCAGACAGTGTGGCTGTCATTGAGAAAGTAGCGGCCACCTCTAAAAACCTGAAGGGTGGGTACATCCGGTGCCTTAAAGATGCCGCGTCCGCTATATCGGATGCGTTTGCCGTACTCAGCAAACGCACCGTTTCCGAGGAAACGGCGCGGCTTCAAGCAGACAACAGCCGGCTAAGGTCAGAAATGGCCGGCTTACGAAAAGAGATGGCCGAAATCAAGGCCCAACTGGAGGGGCTGCGGAAGCAGGGAAATCCTACACCCTCCCCAACCCGACGTAACGAGAAGGAGCGGCCCCCCGCGCTGCCCTCTACCAGCGAACGGACAGACGGTCGTGCCAATGCCACCCCTTCTATCCCTTTAACAGAGGAGATCTGTCGAGTGGTCATGGCCCAGGTCGGGACGTATTTGGACGCCCGCATGGCCGCAATCAGCGACAGACTCCTCCCGGAGAAGAGGGCGCGGCCTCCGCTGGCAAACCGAGACAAAACTGGGGGAGCAGAGCCGGAGTCTGGCGTGGCCCCCGCTTCCGCTTCCGCTTCCGTAGGTGGAGCGTCCTACGCGGGCGCTGTGAAGCGGTCAAAAAGACGAAAAGGCAAGGGAGTTTCTTCCGGGAGGGTCCCAGCCCCGGGAGAGTCGGGTCGGGAAGCAACAGCGCCTGCGCCTGCGCCTGCAGCGTTGGAAGAGCCCTGGACGACGGTAAAGGGCAAAAAAACAACAAGGAAGAAGCAGAGGGACGGCCCTACAAGCCAGGCAGCCCCAAAAAAGAAGGCCCGGAGGCTGCGCCTCCCCCGGTCAACGGCGGTAGTGTTTACGCTAGTGGAGCCCAAGGCGGACACTAGCGAAAGAGATAGCTACGCGTCCATCATCGGGGAGGCCAAAAAGCGGGTAGACCTCGATGCGCTGGGGATCTCGGGTGTTCGGGTCCGACGTACCGCGACGAATGCCCGTATATTCGAGATTCCCGGCGGCGAGAGTGGCGAAAAGGCCGACGCCCTTGCCCAAAAACTCAGGGAGGTGATGGATCCCGCCGTGGTCCGGATCTCCAGGCCCACTAGATGTGCGGAGATGCGCATCTCGGGCCTGGATGACTCGGTGACATCTCCGGAGGTGGTCGCGGCGGTTGCACGAGAGGGCGGTTGCGCGGCGGAAGACGTCAAGGCTGGCGAAGCGACGCTTGGCCCCTCGGGACTGGGCACTGTGTGGCTGCGATGCCCTATTGCGGCTGCAAAAAAGGTGGCTCAGGCCGGACGTCTCCGCGTGGGGTGGGTGTCGGCGCAGGTGACGTTGCTCGACGCCCGGCCCATACGATGCTTCCGATGCATGGAAGTGGGGCACGTGCGCGCCGCGTGCAAGTCTGAGGTAGACCGCAGCCTCCTTTGCTATCGGTGCAGCGGGTCGGGCCATATCGCCCGCGATTGCAACGCTGCCGCACATTGCGCGCTGTGCGCGGAGGCGGGCGCCCCCGCGGGCCACAGGGTGGGAAGCGTTTCATGCAACCCACCCAAAAGAAAGAGGACTGCTGCCGACAGGTCCGAAGCCACATCGCAGCCTAGTCACCCACCTGAACCCAGGGTCGAGGAGGATCGGATGGCCACTGACTAGTAATGGCCACCCAATACCTACAGGCGAACATAAACCACTCCGCCAGAGCTCAGGACCTTCTGCTCCAGAGCATGGCGGAGTGGTTGATACAAATCGCAGTCGTGGCCGAGCCGTACTCGGTCCCCTCCAGGGAAAACTGGGTTGGGGATAGAGATGGATTAGTGGCAGTGGTCACCCAGCCGCAAGCGGGATCCGCACCCCACCGAGACGTCACCAAGGGGCGTGGTTTTGTGTCGACGCATCTGGGGGACACAATGGTCGTTGGGACCTATTTTTCGCCAAACAGGAGCCTCACCGAGTTCGAGTCCTTTCTTGACGAGGTGGGTTCCCTGTTTGGCGAAAATCGCCCTGTGCAGCTGCTGGTCGCTGGAGACTTCAACGCTAAGTCCACGGCGTGGGGATCTCCGGCGACTGACGCGCGAGGGCAGGCGCTGGAGGAATGGGCGGTCGAAGTGGGGCTGCTGATCCTCAACAGGGGGTCAACGAACACGTGCGTGCGACAGCGGGGAGGCTCAATTGTGGACATAACATTGGCCAGCCCCGCCCTCGCACGACGTGTTTCAGGCTGGAAAGTGAGGACGGACGTGGAGACGCTCTCGGACCATCGCTACATCCGTTTCGAGGTCTCCACGTTCCCCCTCACCCCAAGGAGCGAGAACCGACCCCCTGCAGGGGAAGGGCCGCGGTGGCGGCTGGGGCAACTGGACAGGGAGATGGCCCAAGAGGCAGTCCTGGTGGAGTCGTGGCAGGTCGGAGCTGGGCCCATAGGCGACATCGATGTCGAGACGGAGCAGCAGGTTGCCGCCACGCACCGGATTTGCGATGCCGCTATGCCCCGCGCGAGGCCAGCCCCGCCTCGTCGTCGCGTGTACTGGTGGCGCGAGGAGATCCGCGTCTCACGGAGCGAGTGCACGGCGGCGCGCCGCCAGTACACCAGGAGCAGGCGGAGAAGGATGCGCGACCCCGTCAGGGAGGAGGCGCTTTACGCTGCCTACCGAGAAAAATGCCACCAGCTCCAGGCGGACATTGCACGGGCGAAGGAGGCCGCGTGGAAGGAGTGGCTGGAGACGCTGGACTTACACCCATGGGGGCGCCCTTACAAAACTGTAAGGGCAAAACTCCGGCCATGGGCCCCCCCGCTGACCAGTAGTCTCGAGCCCCTCCTCCTAGAGCGGGTCCTCTCCGGCCTGTTCCCCGAGAGAGAGGCATGGCGTCCACCGGCGATGGGTGGAAACCCGGCGAGAAGCGAGGACGTAGTGCCTCCTGTGACAGAGGCAGAGCTTGGGGCCGCAATAGCCAGGCTCAAACTGAAAAACGGCGCTCCCGGACCCGATGGCGTGCCTGGGCGCATCGTGGTGCTCGCGCTTGCGGCAGAAGAGCTGGAGGAGAGGGTGAGGACCCTCTTTAGCGCATGTCTCGACCGAGGTCAGTTCCCGCGAAGCTGGAAGACGGGTAAGCTCGTCCTCCTTCAGAAGGACGGGCGCCCGGCAGAGTCGCCGTCGGCCTACCGCCCCATCGTCCTGCTTGACGAGATGGGCAAGCTTTTCGAACGGGTTATCGCTGCCCGTCTCGTCAAGCACCTCGAGGAGGTAGGACCCGACCTGCACGACTGCCAGTACGGCTTCCGGCGGGAAAGGTCGACGATAGACGCAATTGCGCAACTGAGGGTCCTCGCCGAGGAGGCTGTCTCGCAGGGCGGAGTGATGTTGGCCGTGTCGCTTGACATAGCGAATGCCTTCAACACCCTGCCCTTTGAGACAGTCAAGGCAGCGCTGCAGTACCACGGAGTGCCCCGGTACCTGCAGAACATAGTAGGGGACTACTTCCGGGACCGGGCCATCATCTATCCGGTCCAAAACGGATGGGGAAATCGGAGGGTCACATGCGGTGTTCCACAGGGGTCGGTCCTTGGACCACTCCTGTGGAACATCGGATACGACTGGGTGCTCCGCGGTACCAACCTGCGGGGCGTCGGCGTAATCTGCTACGCTGACGACACTCTCGTCACCGCAAACGGGAGCACCCACAGACAAGCCGTGCTCCTTGCCACAGCGGGGGTTGCCCACGTGGTGAGCCGTATTAGGGCCCTGGGGCTCGAAGTGGCCCTAAACAAGTCGGAGGCCCTCTTCTTCCATGGGCCTCGAAACGCGCCGCCTCCCGGCCTGGCGATCGTCATAGGGGGCACCTCCATCGCCATCGAGTCGACGCTGCGATACCTAGGTATTGTCCTCGATGGGCGATGGAGCTTCACGGAGCATTTCTCCCGCAAAGCGCCAAAGCTGGTGGCCGCAGCCGGAGCACTCGGGGGGCTACTCCCGAATATCGGAGGGCCGGGCAGCACATGCCGCCGCCTGTACCAGGGGGTTGTACGCTCTATGGCGATGTACGGGGCTCCCATATGGGCGGAGGCCCTGAACGCTCGGAACGTGGCCCAGTTGCGCAGACCCCAACGGGTAATAGCGACCAGGGCCATCCGAGCGTACAGGACGGTCTCGTTTGAAGCGGCAACCCTGCTGGCAGGTAGCCCGCCGTGGGACCTCGAAGCCGAGGTCCTTGCGGCGGTATACTGGCAAGTAGCAGCAGTGCGAGCGGAGGGCAATCGTCCACTTCCGGAGGAGATCAAGCTCTGGAGGGACGAAGCCAGGGGTGATCTCCTCAGGAAGTGGGATGAAAGGCTGCAGGCCCCAAGCGCAAGCCGGGAGGTGGTGGGCGCCATACGTCCGGTCCTCAGGGACTGGCTGGGCCGCGATTTCGGCGAGACGACTTTCCACCTGACACAGATACTCACCGGTCACGGATGCTTCGGCAAATACCTGTGTCAGGTGGCCCGCCGCGAGGACACCACAGTGTGCAAACACTGCACGGGTGGAGATGAGGACACGGCGCAGCACACCCGCGCCGTGTGCCCCGCATGGCAAGTACCGCGATCACAACTGATCGCGGCCATCGGGGCGGACCTCTCGCTGCCAGTCATGGTCGGGGTAATGACACGCAGCAGG
The DNA here is from genome assembly GCA_947623375.1 of Apotomis capreana. Taxonomy (NCBI): domain Eukaryota; kingdom Metazoa; phylum Arthropoda; class Insecta; order Lepidoptera; family Tortricidae; genus Apotomis; species Apotomis capreana. Next base: position 15,283,223 of record OX392523.1, read on the forward strand.
GACGCGTGGGAGGCGGTGGTTGCATTCTGCAACGCCGTCATGTCCCAAAAGGAGGCGGCGGAGAGGGAGCGAGAGGACGACCCCCTCGCACCACCCACTCGCCGAAGGAGAGTAGGGCGAAGGCGGGCCGCCTATGACCGCCGCCAAATACCGCCCTAACCGGGACCTCGGGCAGCTGATCGGGAGATTGGTTGCCCGACGAGAAAGCGTCCCGAGGTGGAAAGGTGGCCTTGGGTGAGGTCCCCTGTAGGCGAGAGGGAGCGGGCTCAGAAGCCCGCAGAGCCGGGCCCAAAAAGGGCAAGACGCCGCACGTGGGTGCCGCGGTAAGCGCCAAGCGTCCCCGTAGCCCCACACCAGGCGGAGCGAGGTCAGACCGAGGGGTTTTAGTGGGTAGACTGGAGACCAGGAGTCCCACATACCCGTCCTTATTGCAACACCTCAAGGACGGGATGCGTAACGCATTTCCCCTCGTAAAAAAAAAAAAAAAAAAAAAAAAAAAAAAAGGTTAGGTTAACCCCGGCGCTGGGGCACGTGGCGTCGAGGTTCTCCTGTGGTGTCGATCGGGGCACTGCTTTTCGCACGAACCTCTGGGTTCTCCCGCCGCGCGGGCGCTTGAGGAGGTCGAAAGGGCCCTTGACGTGTTGTGGGTATGTGTTGTTGCCTGGTCAGGGAGCCCTCTGCTTCTCTGACACTGCCTATCTGCCTGGAAGGATTGTGCATTGGGTTTCTGAGAAACCCAAACGCAGATCCATTCTCTGGGTGGGTCGGCGGTGTTAGCGTGGTAGGAGGCTCACGCATCGGGTGCCACACATATCCGTGGCGCGCCCGGGGGGCTTTCGGCCTCCAATGGTGGCTGTGGGAGGGAGACTCCAGTTCTTTGTGCGCAACGCAGGTCCCCGATCGACACCCTTGGGAGTGGCTGCGTAGGTAACGCAGCCACTAGCGGCCAACCCTGGGAGACCGCCCGCCCTCCCAGTGGTAGTAGGGTTACCCAGGTACAGGGGGCACTGCCTGGGTGGACCGATCATTTCCCCCATACTCGTGGGAATACAAAATTTCAAGACCTAAAACTTTAGATTTAAGCTTAGATATAAGTGACGACTTGGCGAGGAACATGGCAACCGATAATGTGGCGAACGAGGTGGCAGCCACGATGGCGCAGCAGCCGCAATTGCGCATCGAGCTAACGCGGCTCGAACATGACGTCATGCGCAATAAGGAGTTAGCTCATCTGGAGGTGAAGGACTGCGACCCGATGTCGCACTCCAACACCAGAAACCCTGGCACTAATGTGGAAACATGTGCAGATGGCGGAAGCACGGAAGTCTCTTTGGTAGGCACTGCTAGCCCGGCAGCAACAGCAGATACTCTGCGGCCAGGAGGAAGCAAGAGACCGCGTACGGCTGGCACTGACGATGCGGAGCCCAGGCTCAAAGTAAACACCGCACGCAGGGGCAAGGGCACCGGATCGAGGGGCCACTACAGTGGGATGGCCGCAGCGAGAGCGCAGCTCAAGGCACACCTGGAGGACATGGGGCACGAGAGGGCGTACCGAGAGGATTTTAAACAGAGTTCTCCTCTCGAGAAGAGGGAAACCTTGCGATTGAAGAGGCGGGACAAGAGGGATGCCGCGGTGGATAGTTCCAGAATGAGGATGGAACCAAGCCGCAGCCGTAGCCGCAGCTCCTCTGTCCACACAGAGGATGACCATATACAGGTTGTTCGGAAAGCTGCCAAGATGGTCCTGGAGGAAGCGACCAAATCCAGTAACCTTAACGGTAAGGTCAAGAGCCGTATGTACCGGGCCTGCAAGGACATACTGGCAGCTGCCGAACGCCTCGAGAGCAGAGGCGAGGAAGAGGAGATCCGTGCCCTAAAGGCCGATAATAAGAGGATGAAGGAGGAGCTTGCTCACCTTCGTAGTGAGACCAAAGCACTGCGCACGGCATTCTCAGAGCGCCGATCTGATACAGCGACGGCCCTGACATCAGAGAACGATGCTCTTAAAGAGTTCAAAGAGCAACTGACAAGAGAACTCCTTATCTCTATAGGAGACATGGTCAACACAAGAATTGACGAGGTTAAAAGTCTCCTCCCGCCCGCACCGACCCTCCGACCGCCTCTAGCCGCGGATCGAGCGAAGGCAGACCCTCCCACCAGCCGGTCAAAATCAAAGAGGACTCAAGCTGCCTCCGCAGCTACAACTGAGCCAGCAAAGTCTGGTGCAACGGGGTCCAACCTGATGCCCACTGCCAGACCTGCTCCAGCCCCGAGGACCAACAAGGCGAAAACTAAGCCTAAACCACGGCGGGATCCCCCAACGCCCCATCAAGCTGAGCCCGTCTCCAGTGCTCAGCCGGAAGCACCACCTGCCCAACCGCAATGGACGACAGTGGTTAAAAGGGGAAAGAAGAAGGCCAATACTTCTAAGCCTCTGCCCCCGAAAGCCCAGGCCAAGAAGACCCCGCAGGATCCACGGAAGCTTACTGCGCCTAGGACCGCTGCTATCGTGGTAGCGCTGAAGCCCGGTACAGAGGCCACCTACGCCTCCGTTATGACCAAAGCAACCACGTCGCTCAAACTTGGAGACCTGGGTATTGAGCACGTGCGGATCCGTAAAACGGCAGCTGGAGCTCGTGTCATCGAGGTACCCGGAGAAGAAAATAGTAGGGTTGCTGATGACCTGTGCAGCAAGATAGGCGAACTGGTGGGTGGCGACGCGAGGGTATACCGAGCAGTTAAAATGGCCAAGCTGCTGATATCTGGGCTTGATGAATCGGCTACTCCGGACGCAGTTGCGGGCGCCATATCCATCAAGGGAGAATGCTTGTTGGCGCAGGTCAAGGTGGGAGCAATCCAGGCACGCCCGAATGGCACAGGCACAACGTGGGTGGAGTGCCCGATCACATCGGCCCAGCGATTGGCTGTAACTGGACGGCTGCTGGTGGGGTGGTCATCGGCGCAAGTGAGGGTACTGGAGCGGACGCCAATGCGGTGCTACCGGTGTATGGGCACTGGACACACGCGCGCACTCTGCCCATCGTCGGTTGACCGGAGTGCCCTGTGTTACAGGTGTAGTCGGCCTGACCACCGAAAGGCGGACTGCGATGCGCCTGCATTCTGCGCGGTGTGTCATCACTCCAAACGCCCCGCAGGCCATATAATGGGAGGGAAAGCATGCTGCCCCCCTCCAATAAGAGGAAAAGAGGCCCCAGCCGGTGAGAAAACCCCGGAGGTCCTAGAAGGGAACGCCGATCACCCGGACGATGAGGGGCAGGGTATGGAAATCTAATGCCAGAACAAAGCCAGAAACTGGACATTCTGCAATGCAACACCAACCACTGCGCCCGCGCTCAGGACCTACTCATGCAGGTAGTAGCAGAGTGGGGCATCAGCGTGGCGGTGATTGCAGAACCATACCTTGTCCCTTCCCAGAATAACTGGGTGGGTGCCACCGACGAGCGAGTGGCCATGATGGCACCGGTGGCGGGTGACTGCCCCCCTCCCACAGAGATAGAGCGAGGTGAGGGATTTGTGGCTGCCAAATGGGGCGGAATTGTACTGGTGGCGGCGTATTTTTCCCCCAATCGACCGCTTGATGCCTTTGAGCGCTTCCTCGCGAGGCTAGGAAGAGTGGTACGGACGGCTGACTCGGCGCAGATCATGGTGTTGGGGGACCTCAACGCCAAGAATATGGCGTGGGGGTGCCCCAATACAGATCCTAAAGGGGCAGCCTTGAGCGACTGGGCGGTGACGATGGAACTGGAGGTAGTCAACCAGGGCAACGTCAACACATGCGTGCGCAGGCAGGGAGGATCCATTGTGGATGTTACGTTCGCGACCCCTGCACTTGCTGCACGCATCTCCGACTGGCGCGTCCTGGTTGATGAAGAGACACTATCCGACCATCGATACATCAGGATGACGGTCTCCCCAGCAGAAGATGTGACGCCGCCCAGCCGCGAAGACCGCGGCACAACAGCCAGGAACGGCAGGGGCTTCCTGAAGTGGTCAGTGGCCAACCTGGATCGCGAAATGGCGGACGAAGCGGCTATGGTGGAGGCATGGTGTCCTCCTCTCTCAGCGGACCTGGACGTTGAGGAGAGAGCAGTAGGCTTCCGTGCGTCGCTGACACGGGTGTGTGACGCTGCTATGCCCAGGGCGAGGAAGCGCACACCTGTTAAAAAGCAGGTCTACTGGTGGTCGCAGGAAATTGCGGCCCTCCGCGCCGCTAGTAACCGTGCTCGGCGCGAGTACACCCGCTGTAGACGAAGGCGACACACGGAAGAGGAGGAGGAACAGCTCCACGCGGCCCTCAGAGAGGCGAAGGATGCCTTAAAGGTAGCCATTGCTCGAAGGAAGGACGAGGCGAGAGAGGAATTCTTGGCGACGCTAGACCGGGATCCGTGGGGGAGACCATATAAAATTGTCCGCAACAAAATGAAACGAGCTCCCCCCACGGACTCCTTGGAGCCGGACCTTCTCACGAGGATTGTCGATGGCCTCTTTCCACCAGCGCCTGACTTTGTCCCTCCGCGCATGGCGGCCCCTGCTGCGGAGCCAGAGGGCCCAACTGACGTCCCGCCAGTCACAGAGGACGAGCTGGAGAGGGTGATTTATCCCCTTCGTTCCTGCAGGAAGGCGCCAGGACCGGACGGAGTGCCAGGAAAAATCCTTCCTCTGGCACTTAAACACCTCGGGGACCGCCTCAAAGACCTCTTCGAGGACTGTATGAGGGAGGGGCGGTTCCCGAAATGCTGGAAGGAAGGTAAACTGTGCCTCCTGCGGAAGGAAGGTCGTCCACCGGACTCTCCATCGGGGTATCGCCCCCTGGTGCTGCTGGATGAGACTGGCAAGATGTTTGAGAGGATCCTCGTCTCTCGCATCCATCAGCACCTGGGGAATACCGGCCCGGACATAAGTGCCGGACAGTACGGGTTCCGGGCGGGGCGGTCCACCATGGACGCACTGAGCTCCCTCAAAGCCTTCAGTGATTACGCGGGAAGCAGGGGGGAAGGAGTGGTGGCGGTATCTCTGGATATCGCCAATGCCTTTGGCACACTCCCCTACTCCGTCATCAAGGAGGCACTCTGCTATCACGGGGTGCCTCTCTACTTAAAGAAAGTGCTGGATAGCTACCTGACGGACCGAAAAGTGCTGTACGAGCAAAAGGGAGCTCAGTGCGCTCGTGAAGTGACCTGTGGGGTTCCACAGGGCTCAGTACTTGGGCCCTTACTGTGGAACCTAGGATACGACTGGGTCCTACGAGGAGCGCAGCTCCCCCGCATGATCACCATCTGTTACGCGGACGACACGATGGTGGCCGTGCGGGGAGGGGACCCGGAGGAGACTCTGAGGAGGGCAGCTGTCGCTACTGACCTGACGGTGGGCCGCATTGGCCTCCTGGGGCTAAAGGTCTCCCTGGAGAAGACTGAGGCCATTGTCTTCGGGGGACATAACTGGCGTATGCGGGCTGGGACCACAATCCCCGTTGCAGGTGAGACTGTCCAGGTTAAGGCCCACATTAAATATCTGGGCCTCACCCTGGACAGGAAGTGGGAATTCGGGGAGCATTTTGCGAGACTTGCTCCCCGTATTGCGGGCGCTGCGTCGGCACTAGGTCGGCTTCTACCCAATGTGGGGGGGCCTAAAACTACCTGTCGCCGCCTATTTGCAGGCGTCATCCGTAGTATGGCGCTGTATGGAGCGCCAATATGGGCCGACCAGCTCACCGGGGCAAACAAGTCTCTCCTCCGGAGGCCGCAACGAATGGTGGCCCAGCGAATTATCCGGGGTTACTCGACGGTGTCCTTTGCCGCAGCCTGCCTCCTCGCCTGCACCCCTCCGTGGGAGCTAGACGCTCAGGTTCTGGCGGAGCGATACAAAACGAGGGCGGAGGCCAGGGCGAGAGGAGAGTGCCCTAACCCAGAGGAGGTGGACCGTGTGCGCCGACTGGCTGCAGAGAGGCTGAGGGAGCGCTGGAGAAGCGACCTGGAGGACTCCCCCTATGGAACTCGCACCATAGGGGCACTCCTCCCGTCGCTTGACCAGTGGCTAGAGAGGGAACACGGGGCTCTGACATACAGGCTCACGCAGGTAATGACCGGACATGGCTGCTTCGGTCATTACCTGCATAACATTCAGAGAGAGCTCAGGCCCCAGTGTCACGAATGTGGTTACCCAGACGACACGGCTCAGCACACCTTCGAGTCGTGTAGTCGCTGGGACGCAGAGCGTGGAAGGCTGACCGCGGAGATCGGCAGCCAAGATCTCTCGCTGCACAGTGTAGTCACGGCTATGCTGTGCAGCCAAACCAAATGGCGGGCAGTGGCCTCTTTCTGCGAAAGCATAATGCTGCAGAAAGAGGCAGCGGAGCGGGAGCGCGAGAACAACATCGACGCGAACCCGCTCCGGCGCAGGCGGGTGGGAAGAAGGCGTGCACAGTTTGCTGCACGCCTGAACCCCTAGCAAAGCCAGTGGGTTAGGGGCCCACATTGCACGGCTCTGCACGTCTGGGGGGAGTTCGTTGCGCTTGCGATGCTCCCCTCCATAGGCGCGGGTGCCCCGGCGTAAGCCGAACGGGGCTGCCGGGGGCGTCGTGGTAGAATGCTCTGCGACCCCATGACGCCCCCAAACAGGTTACACGCGGAAAGTGCCGGAGAAGGTTTTAGTGGGTATGCTCCTCCCTCCCTCTCTCACTCTGAGAGAGTGGTAGACGAGGAGTGACTCCCACATAACCCCCACAATGGCCTCCCTAGGCCCGGGGGTACTCATAAAGAGTTTCCCCTCCGTAAAAAAAAAAAAAAAAAAAAAAAGGTTAGGTTAGGTTAGGTTAGGTTAGGTTAGGTTAGGTTAGGTTAGGTTAGGTTAGGTTAGGTTAGGTTAGGTTAGGTCCCCGCGATCCAGATCCCGGCGAGGAAGGAGGGCGGTGGCCCAGCGCGCGGCCGCCATGGCCGTTTCGTGCGGCGTAACAAGGCGATAGAGGAGCCTATGAAGGTCGCGCAGGTCCTTCTCACACGGCTGGATGAGGGGATCCTCGCACGTGGGGATTCCGCACCGGATACTGACGACAGTATGCACACGGTGCGGTCCACCTTCTCGTCGCCAGCGACCTCCCCAAGTCGCCAGAAGAAGGACCTGCCGACGCAGAGGGCTGGCCCGGGGGGGAAGGGAAAGGCGCGCTCACGGACGCAGACTCCCTTCAAGCCTGGAGATGTAGCGGGGGGACGCAAATCACCGAGCTCCCCGACGCAACATAGCGACAAGGAGGAGGCACTGGGGCATAGGGACGAAGGCGCAGAGGCGTACCCGACCAACACCGAAAAGGAGCTAGTTCCTTCCGGCACGGCTAGCCCTGCAAAAAGCGGTCGCATGTGGCGGAACCCCCGTAAGAGGCCACGGTTCCACACCAGTCCCCAGTCGGGATCCAGCGGGGATGATGGAGACGAGTCCTGCCCGTCCGCCACAAGCGAAGGCTCGTCTCAGACATCAAAAGGACGAGGACGAGGTCGGCCCCCTTCTACCGGGAAGTATGTTGGCCTGGCCAAAGCGAAAGAGGCCTACAAACGGGCCATGCATGAAGAGATGCGCCTCGAGGCGGAGAGAGACGTGCAGGAGATGCAAATCAGAACCCGGCAAGGGTACTCGAAGTGCACTCCTTCGCCGCCTGCGCTGAATCCCGAGGAGGCCGCTGCCAACACAGAACTTGGGCAGCAGGTCGCAGACAGTGTGGCTGTCATTGAGAAAGTAGCGGCCACCTCTAAAAACCTGAAGGGTGGGTACATCCGGTGCCTTAAAGATGCCGCGTCCGCTATATCGGATGCGTTTGCCGTACTCAGCAAACGCACCGTTTCCGAGGAAACGGCGCGGCTTCAAGCAGACAACAGCCGGCTAAGGTCAGAAATGGCCGGCTTACGAAAAGAGATGGCCGAAATCAAGGCCCAACTGGAGGGGCTGCGGAAGCAGGGAAATCCTACACCCTCCCCAACCCGACGTAACGAGAAGGAGCGGCCCCCCGCGCTGCCCTCTACCAGCGAACGGACAGACGGTCGTGCCAATGCCACCCCTTCTATCCCTTTAACAGAGGAGATCTGTCGAGTGGTCATGGCCCAGGTCGGGACGTATTTGGACGCCCGCATGGCCGCAATCAGCGACAGACTCCTCCCGGAGAAGAGGGCGCGGCCTCCGCTGGCAAACCGAGACAAAACTGGGGGAGCAGAGCCGGAGTCTGGCGTGGCCCCCGCTTCCGCTTCCGCTTCCGTAGGTGGAGCGTCCTACGCGGGCGCTGTGAAGCGGTCAAAAAGACGAAAAGGCAAGGGAGTTTCTTCCGGGAGGGTCCCAGCCCCGGGAGAGTCGGGTCGGGAAGCAACAGCGCCTGCGCCTGCGCCTGCAGCGTTGGAAGAGCCCTGGACGACGGTAAAGGGCAAAAAAACAACAAGGAAGAAGCAGAGGGACGGCCCTACAAGCCAGGCAGCCCCAAAAAAGAAGGCCCGGAGGCTGCGCCTCCCCCGGTCAACGGCGGTAGTGTTTACGCTAGTGGAGCCCAAGGCGGACACTAGCGAAAGAGATAGCTACGCGTCCATCATCGGGGAGGCCAAAAAGCGGGTAGACCTCGATGCGCTGGGGATCTCGGGTGTTCGGGTCCGACGTACCGCGACGAATGCCCGTATATTCGAGATTCCCGGCGGCGAGAGTGGCGAAAAGGCCGACGCCCTTGCCCAAAAACTCAGGGAGGTGATGGATCCCGCCGTGGTCCGGATCTCCAGGCCCACTAGATGTGCGGAGATGCGCATCTCGGGCCTGGATGACTCGGTGACATCTCCGGAGGTGGTCGCGGCGGTTGCACGAGAGGGCGGTTGCGCGGCGGAAGACGTCAAGGCTGGCGAAGTGACGCTTGGCCCCTCGGGACTGGGCACTGTGTGGCTGCGATGCCCTATTGCGGCTGCAAAAAAGGTGGCTCAGGCCGGACGTCTCCGCGTGGGGTGGGTGTCGGCGCAGGTGACGTTGCTCGACGCCCGGCCCATACGATGCTTCCGATGCATGGAAGTGGGGCACGTGCGCGCCGCGTGCAAGTCTGAGGTAGACCGCAGCCTCCTTTGCTATCGGTGCAGCGGGTCGGGCCATATCGCCCGCGATTGCAACGCTGCCGCACATTGCGCGCTGTGCGCGGAGGCGGGCGCCCCCGCGGGCCACAGGGTGGGAAGCGTTTCATGCAACCCACCCAAAAGAAAGAGGACTGCTGCCGACAGGTCCGAAGCCACATCGCAGCCTAGTCACCCACCTGAACCCAGGGTCGAGGAGGATCGGATGGCCACTGACTAGTAATGGCCACCCAATACCTACAGGCGAACATAAACCACTCCGCCAGAGCTCAGGACCTTCTGCTCCAGAGCATGGCGGAGTGGTTGATACAAATCGCAGTCGTGGCCGAGCCGTACTCAGTCCCCTCCAGGGAAAACTGGGTGGGGGATAGGGACGGACTGGTGGCAGTGGTCACGCAGCCGCAAGCAGGATCCGCGCCCCACCGAGACGTCACCAAGGGGCGTGGTTTTGTGTCGACACACCTGGGGGACACAATGGTCGTTGGGACCTATTTTTCGCCAAACAGGAGCCTCACCGAGTTCGAGTCCTTTCTTGACGAGGTGGGTTCCCTGTTTGGCGAAAATCGCCCTGTGCAGCTGCTGGTCGCTGGAGACTTCAACGCTAAGTCCACGGCGTGGGGATCTCCAGCGACTGACGCGCGAGGGCAGGCGCTGGAGGAATGGGCGGTCGAAGTGGGGCTGCTGATCCTCAACAGGGGGTCAACGAACACGTGCGTGCGACAGCGGGGAGGCTCAATTGTGGACATAACATTGGCCAGCCCCGCCCTCGCACGACGTGTTTCAGGCTGGAAAGTGATGACGGACGTGGAGACGCTCTCGGACCATCGCTACATCCGTTTCGAGGTCTCCACGTTCCCCCTCACCCCAAGGAGCGAGAACCGACCCCCTGCAGGGGAAGGGCCGCGGTGGCGGCTGGGGCAACTGGACAGGGAGATGGCCCAAGAGGCAGTCCTGGTGGAGTCGTGGCAGGTCGGAGCCGGGCCCATAGGCGACATCGATGTCGAGACGGAGCAGCAGGTTGCCGCCACGCACCGGATTTGCGATGCCGCTATGCCCCGCGCGAGGCCAGCCCCGCCTCGTCGTCGCGTGTACTGGTGGCGCGAGGAGATCCGCGTCTCACGGAGCGAGTGCACGGCGGTGCGCCGCCAGTACACCAGGAGCAGGCGGAGAAGGGTGCGCGACCCCGTCAGGGAGGAGGCGCTTTACGCTGCCTACCGAGAAAAATGCCACCAGCTCCAGGCGGACATTGCACGGGCGAAGGAGGCCGCGTGGAAGGAGTGGCTGGAGACGCTGGACTTACACCCATGGGGGCGCCCTTACAAAACTGTAAGGGCAAAACTCCGGCCATGGGCCCCCCCGCTGACCAGTAGTCTCGAGCCCCTCCTCCTAGAGCGGGTCCTCTCCGGCCTGTTCCCCGAGAGAGAGGCATGGCGTCCACCGGCGATGGGTGGAAACCCGGCGAGAAGCGAGGACGTAGTGCCTCCTGTGACAGAGGCAGAGCTTGGGGCCGCAATAGCCAGGCTCAAACTGAAAAACGGCGCTCCCGGACCCGATGGCGTGCCTGGGCGCATCGTGGTGCTCGCGCTTGCGGCAGAAGAGCTGGAGGAGAGGGTGAGGACCCTCTTTAGCGCATGTCTCGACCGAGGTCAGTTCCCGCGAAGCTGGAAGACGGGTAAGCTCGTCCTCCTTCAGAAGGACGGGCGCCCGGCAGAGTCGCCGTCGGCCTACCGCCCCATCGTCCTGCTTGACGAGATGGGCAAGCTTTTCGAACGGGTTATCGCTGCCCGTCTCGTCAAGCACCTCGAGGAGGTAGGACCCGACCTGCACGACTGCCAGTACGGCTTCCGGCGGGAAAGGTCGACGATAGACGCAATTGCGCAACTGAGGGTCCTCGCCGAGGAGGCTGTCTCGCAGGGCGGAGTGATGTTGGCCGTGTCGCTTGACATAGCGAATGCCTTCAACACCCTGCCCTTTGAGACAGTCAAGGCAGCGCTGCAGTACCACGGAGTGCCCCGGTACCTGCAGAACATAGTAGGGGACTACTTCCGGGACCGGGCCATCATCTATCCGGTCCAAAACGGATGGGGAAATCGGAGGGTCACATGCGGTGTTCCACAGGGGTCGGTCCTTGGACCACTCCTGTGGAACATCGGATACGACTGGGTGCTCCGCGGTACCAACCTGCGGGGCGTCGGCGTACTCTGCTACGCCGACGACACTCTCGTCACCGCAACCGGGAGCACCCATAGACAAGCCGTGCTCCTTGGCACAGCGGGGGTTGCCCACGTGGTGAGCCGTATTAGGGCCCTGGGGCTCGAGGTGGCCCTAAACAAGTCGGAGGCCCTCTTCTTCCATGGGCCTCGAAACGCGCCGCCTCCCGGTCTGGCGATTGTCATAGGGGGCACCTCCATCGCCATCGAGTCGACGATGCGATACCTAGGTATTGTCCTCGATGGGCGATGGAGTTTCACAGAGCACTTCGCCCGCAAGGCGCCAAAGCTGGTGGCCGCAGCCGGAGCACTCGGGGGGCTGCTCCCGAATATCGGAGGGCCGGGCAGCACATGCCGCCGCCTGTACCAGGGGGTTGTGCGCTCTATGGCGATGTACGGGGCTCCCATATGGGCGGAGGCCCTGAACGCTCGGAACGTGGCCCAGTTGCGCAGACCCCAACGGGTAATAGCGACCAGGGCCATCCGAGCGTACAGGACGGTCTCGTTCGAAGCGGCAACCCTGCTGGCCGGTAGCCCGCCGTGGGACCTCGAAGCCGAGGTCCTTGCGGCGGTATACTGGCACGTAGCAGCAGTGCGAGCGGAGGGCAATCGTCCACTTCCGGAGGAGATCAAGCTCTGGAGGGACGAGGCCAGGGGTGATCTCCTCAGGAAGTGGGACGAAAGGCTGCAGGCCCCAAGCGCGAGCCGGGAGGTGGTAGGCGCCATACGTCCGGTCCTCAGGGACTGGCTGGGCCGCGATTTCGGCGAGACGACTTTCCACCTGACACAGATACTCACCGGGCACGGATGCTTCGGCAAATACCTGTGTCAGGTGGCCCGCCGCGAGGACACCACAGTGTGCAAACACTGCACGGGTGGAGAGGAGGACACGGCGCAGCACACCCGCGCCGTGTGCCCCGCATGGCAAGTACCGCGATCACAACTGATCGCGGCCATCGGGGCGGACCTCTCACTGCCAGTCATGGTTGGGGTCATGACACGCAGCAGGGACGCGTGGGAAGCGGTGGTTGCATTCTGCAACGCCGTCATGTCCCAAAAGGAGGCGGCGGAGAGGGAGCGAGAGGATGACCCCCTCGCACCACCCACTCGCCGAAGGAGAGTAGGGCGAAGGCGGGCCGCTTATGACCGCCAAATACCGCCCTAACCGGGACCTCGGGCAACTGATCGGGAGATTGGTTGCCCGACGAGAATGCGTCCCGAGGTGGAAAGGTGGCCTTGGGTGAGGTCCCCTGTAGGCGAGAGGGAGTGGGCTCAGAAGCCCGCAGAGCCGGGCCCAAAAAGGGCAAGACGCCGCAAATGGGTGCCGCGGTAAGCGCCAAGCGTCCCCGTAGCCCCACACCAGGCGGAGAGAGGTCAGACCGAGGGGTTTTAGTGGGTAGACTGGAGACCAGGAGTCCCACATACCCGTCCTTTATTACAACACCTCAAGGACGGGATGCGTAACGCATTTCCCCTCGTAAAAAAAAAAAAAAAAAAAAAAAAAAAAAAAGGTTAGGTTAGGTTAGGTTAGGTTAGGTTAGGTTAGGTTAGGTTAGGTTAGGTTAGGTTAGGTTAGGTTAGGTTAGGTTAGGTTAGGTTAGGTTAGGTTAGGTTAGGTTAGGTTAGGTTAGGTTAGGTTAGGTTAGGTTAGGTTAGGTTAGGTTAGGTTAGGTTAGGTTAGGTTAGGTTAGGTTAGGTTAGGTTAGGTTAGGTTAGGTTAGGTTAGGTTAGGTTAGGTTAGGTTAGGTTAGGTTCCCCCCCGACGGTGTCCACCTTGTCGTGGTGGGGGGGCTCAGTAACTGCGGTTGGGCGCCGCAGCGAAGCCAAGAGACACCAGGGGAGGGGCCTACGGGCCAAGACGGGAGAGGAGGAGACCGAGAGGGAGGACTGGCGGGGCATTACTCGGGTGGGCGCCTCGGCGTTTGTGCTTCACACAATTACTGCGGTATTGTGGGGGAGGGACACCCCCGCCAGTGGAGGAGACCGAGGAGGAGGCTGACGGGATCATGACTCGGGTGGGCATTTCGGTGCTTGTGCTGTGACTGCACTCCCGTCGGCACTTGGGGAGGGAACCCACGGGGTAGGGGCTTTTGTCCTCCCGTGGTTCGGCGAGGGTGTCACGGGGTAGGGGCGTTTGTCCTCCCGTGGCAGGTTGAGGGGGTAGGGGCATTTGTCCTCCCGTAGTGGGTGGAGGGGGTAGGGGCTTTTGTCCTCCCCTCGTATGGAGAGGGTGCCATGGGGTAGGGGCGTTTGTCCTCCCGTGGCATAGCGAGGGGGTAGGGGCGTTTGTCCTCCCGTAGCGGGTGGAGGGGGTAGGGGCTTTTGTCCTCCCCTCGTATGGAGAGGGTGCCATGGGGTAGGGGCGTTTGTCCTCCCGTGGCATAGTGAGGGGGTAGGGGCGTTTGTCCTCCCACGGAGGGTCGAGGGGGTAGGGGCTTTTGTCCTCCCTTCGCATGGAGAGGGGGTCATGGGGTAGGGGCTTTTGTCCTCCCGTGGCCAGGAGGCTGGGACCGAAGCACCGTGTGTCGGTGGCGGTCCTGGCTTCCAGAGGGCCCCTCAGCGTGGCTCTGTAGCAACAGTCCACGTCTGAATATGGGGCGGGTGTAGTGGTGGCGTAGCTGGAGGGGACGTGTTCCCTGAAGGCATCCCCACTACACGCAGGACCTGAGAGGGCGATCACGGGGTCGTTCGCCGCTCTCCCGGCGTGGAGGTCCTCGGTGAGGGTACGTCGGATGCGTGAGGTGTCGCCCTGCATGCGTCTGACGCGGTGGGGCTTTTTGGCCTTCCACCAGGGAGGGGACGGCTTCGGCTGTCAGCGGCAGGGGGTGTTCGCGGTGACATGTTCGCGATCCCGTGTCACCCCCACTACGCCGCGAGTGGGCATACCATGGAGTTTTAGTCGGTAGGCTACTGCTTCTCAGTAGAGTCCGACATACCCACGCTCTTCCCCGTAGAGCGGGGATCCGATGAGGATTTCTCCATGTAAAAAAAAAAAAAAAAAAAAAAGGTTAGGTTAGGTTAGGTTAGGTTAGGTTAGGTTAGGTTAGGTTAGGTTAGGTTAGGTTAGGTTAGGTTAGGTTAGGTTAGGTTAGGTTAGGTTAGGTTAGGTTAGGTTAGGTTAGGTTAGGTTAGGTTAGGTTAGGTTAGGTTAGGTTAGGTTAGGTTAGGTTAGGTTAGGTTAGGTTAGGTTAGGTTAGGTTAGGTTAGGTTAGGTTAGGTTAGGTTAGGTTAGGTTAGGTTAGGTTAGGTTAGGTTAGGTTAGGTTAGGTTAGGTTAGGTTAGGTTAGGTTAGGTTAGGTTAGGTTAGGTTAGGTTAGGTTAGGTTAGGTTAGGTTAGGTTAGGTTAGGTTAGGTTAGGTTAGGTTAGGTTAGGTTAGGTTAGGTTAGGTTAGGTTAGGTTAGGTTAGGTTAGGTTAGGTTAGGTTAGGTTAGGTTAGGTTAGGTTAGGTTAGGTTAGGTTAGGTTAGGTTAGGTTAGGTTAGGTTAGGTTAGGTTAGGTTAGGTTAGGTTAGGTTAGGTTAGGTTAGGTTAGGTTAGGTTAGGTTAGGTTAGGTTAGGTTAGGTTAGGTTAGGTTAGGTTAGGTTAGGTTAGGTTAGGTTAGGTTAGGTTAGGTTAGGTTAGGTTAGGTTAGGTTAGGTTAGGTTAGGTTAGGTTAGGTTAGGTTAGGTTAGGTTAGGTTAGGTTAGGTTAGGTTAGGTTAGGTTAGGTTAGGTTAGGTTAGGTTAGGTTAGGTTAGGTTAGGTTAGGTTAGGTTAGGTTAGGTTAGGTTAGGTTAGGTTAGGTTAGGTTAGGTTAGGTTAGGTTAGGTTAGGTTAGGTTAGGTTAGGTTAGGTTAGGTTAGGTTAGGTTAGGTTAGGTTAGGTTAGGTTAGGTTAGGTTAGGTTAGGTTAGGTTAGGTTAGGTTAGGTTAGGTTAGGTTAGGTTAGGTTAGGTTAGGTTAGGTTAGGTTAGGTTAGGTTAGGTTAGGTTAGGTTAGGTTAGGTTAGGTTAGGTTAGGTTAGGTTAGGTTAGGTTAGGTTAGGTTAGGTTAGGTTAGGTTAGGTTAGGTTAGGTTAGGTTAGGTTAGGTTAGGTTAGGTTAGGTTAGGTTAGGTTAGGTTAGGTTAGGTTAGGTTAGGTTAGGTTAGGTTAGGTTAGGTTAGGTTAGGTTAGGTTAGGTTAGGTTAGGTTAGGTTAGGTTAGGTTAGGTTAGGTTAGGTTAGGTTAGGTTAGGTTAGGTTAGGTTAGGTTAGGTTAGGTTAGGTTAGGTTAGGTTAGGTTAGGTTAGGTTAGGTTAGGTTAGGTTAGGTTAGGTTAGGTTAGGTTAGGTTAGGTTAGGTTAGGTTAGGTTAGGTTAGGTTAGGTTAGGTTAGGTTAGGTTAGGTTAGGTTAGGTTAGGTTAGGTTAGGTTAGGTTAGGTTAGGTTAGGTTAGGTTAGGTTAGGTTAGGTTAGGTTAGGTTAGGTTAGGTTAGGTTAGGTTAGGTTAGGTTAGGTTAGGTTAGGTTAGGTTAGGTTAGGTTAGGTTAGGTTAGGTTAGGTTAGGTTAGGTTAGGTTAGGTTAGGTTAGGTTAGGTTAGGTTAGGTTAGGTTAGGTTAGGTTAGGTTAGGTTAGGTTAGGTTAGGTTAGGTTAGGTTAGGTTAGGTTAGGTTAGGTTAGGTTAGGTTAGGTTAGGTTAGGTTAGGTTAGGTTAGGTTAGGTTAGGTTAGGTTAGGTTAGGTTAGGTTAGGTTAGGTTAGGTTAGGTTAGGTTAGGTTAGGTTAGGTTAGGTTAGGTTAGGTTAGGTTAGGTTAGGTTAGGTTAGGTTAGGTTAGGTTAGGTTAGGTTAGGTTAGGTTAGGTTAGGTTAGGTTAGGTTAGGTTAGGTTAGGTTAGGTTAGGTTAGGTTAGGTTAGGTTAGGTTAGGTTAGGTTAGGTTAGGTTAGGTTAGGTTAGGTTAGGTTAGGTTAGGTTAGGTTAGGTTAGGTTAGGTTAGGTTAGGTTAGGTTAGGTTAGGTTAGGTTAGGTTAGGTTAGGTTAGGTTAGGTTAGGTTAGGTTAGGTTAGGTTAGGTTAGGTTAGGTTAGGTTAGGTTAGGTTAGGTTAGGTTAGGTTAGGTTAGGTTAGGTTAGGTTAGGTTAGGTTAGGTTAGGTTAGGTTAGGTTAGGTTAGGTTAGGTTAGGTTAGGTTAGGTTAGGTTAGGTTAGGTTAGGTTAGGTTAGGTTAGGTTAGGTTAGGTTAGGTTAGGTTAGGTTAGGTTAGGTTAGGTTAGGTTAGGTTAGGTTAGGTTAGGTTAGGTTAGGTTAGGTTAGGTTAGGTTAGGTTAGGTTAGGTTAGGTTAGGTTAGGTTAGGTTAGGTTAGGTTAGGTTAGGTTAGGTTAGGTTAGGTTAGGTTAGGTTAGGTTAGGTTAGGTTAGGTTAGGTTAGGTTAGGTTAGGTTAGGTTAGGTTAGGTTAGGTTAGGTTAGGTTAGGTTAGGTTAGGTTAGGTTAGGTTAGGTTAGGTTAGGTTAGGTTAGGTTAGGTTAGGTTAGGTTAGGTTAGGTTAGGTTAGGTTAGGTTAGGTTAGGTTAGGTTAGGTTAGGTTAGGTTAGGTTAGGTTAGGTTAGGTTAGGTTAGGTTAGGTTAGGTTAGGTTAGGTTAGGTTAGGTTAGGTTAGGTTAGGTTAGGTTAGGTTAGGTTAGGTTAGGTTAGGTTAGGTTAGGTTAGGTTAGGTTAGGTTAGGTTAGGTTAGGTTAGGTTAGGTTAGGTTAGGTTAGGTTAGGTTAGGTTAGGTTAGGTTAGGTTAGGTTAGGTTAGGTTAGGTTAGGTTAGGTTAGGTTAGGTTAGGTTAGGTTAGGTTAGGTTAGGTTAGGTTAGGTTAGGTTAGGTTAGGTTAGGTTAGGTTAGGTTAGGTTAGGTTAGGTTAGGTTAGGTTAGGTTAGGTTAGGTTAGGTTAGGTTAGGTTAGGTTAGGTTAGGTTAGGTTAGGTTAGGTTAGGTTAGGTTAGGTTAGGTTAGGTTAGGTTAGGTTAGGTTAGGTTAGGTTAGGTTAGGTTAGGTTAGGTTAGGTTAGGTTAGGTTAGGTTAGGTTAGGTTAGGTTAGGTTAGGTTAGGTTAGGTTAGGTTAGGTTAGGTTAGGTTAGGTTAGGTTAGGTTAGGTTAGGTTAGGTTAGGTTAGGTTAGGTTAGGTTAGGTTAGGTTAGGTTAGGTTAGGTTAGGTTAGGTTAGGTTAGGTTAGGTTAGGTTAGGTTAGGTTAGGTTAGGTTAGGTTAGGTTAGGTTAGGTTAGGTTAGGTTAGGTTAGGTTAGGTTAGGTTAGGTTAGGTTAGGTTAGGTTAGGTTAGGTTAGGTTAGGTTAGGTTAGGTTAGGTTAGGTTAGGTTAGGTTAGGTTAGGTTAGGTTAGGTTAGGTTAGGTTAGGTTAGGTTAGGTTAGGTTAGGTTAGGTTAGGTTAGGTTAGGTTAGGTTAGGTTAGGTTAGGTTAGGTTAGGTTAGGTTAGGTTAGGTTAGGTTAGGTTAGGTTAGGTTAGGTTAGGTTAGGTTAGGTTAGGTTAGGTTAGGTTAGGTTAGGTTAGGTTAGGTTAGGTTAGGTTAGGTTAGGTTAGGTTAGGTTAGGTTAGGTTAGGTTAGGTTAGGTTAGGTTAGGTTAGGTTAGGTTAGGTTAGGTTAGGTTAGGTTAGGTTAGGTTAGGTTAGGTTAGGTTAGGTTAGGTTAGGTTAGGTTAGGTTAGGTTAGGTTAGGTTAGGTTAGGTTAGGTTAGGTTAGGTTAGGTTAGGTTAGGTTAGGTTAGGTTAGGTTAGGTTAGGTTAGGTTAGGTTAGGTTAGGTTAGGTTAGGTTAGGTTAGGTTAGGTTAGGTTAGGTTAGGTTAGGTTAGGTTAGGTTAGGTTAGGTTAGGTTAGGTTAGGTTAGGTTAGGTTAGGTTAGGTTAGGTTAGGTTAGGTTAGGTTAGGTTAGGTTAGGTTAGGTTAGGTTAGGTTAGGTTAGGTTAGGTTAGGTTAGGTTAGGTTAGGTTAGGTTAGGTTAGGTTAGGTTAGGTTAGGTTAGGTTAGGTTAGGTTAGGTTAGGTTAGGTTAGGTTAGGTTAGGTTAGGTTAGGTTAGGTTAGGTTAGGTTAGGTTAGGTTAGGTTAGGTTAGGTTAGGTTAGGTTAGGTTAGGTTAGGTTAGGTTAGGTTAGGTTAGGTTAGGTTAGGTTAGGTTAGGTTAGGTTAGGTTAGGTTAGGTTAGGTTAGGTTAGGTTAGGTTAGGTTAGGTTAGGTTAGGTTAGGTTAGGTTAGGTTAGGTTAGGTTAGGTTAGGTTAGGTTAGGTTAGGTTAGGTTAGGTTAGGTTAGGTTAGGTTAGGTTAGGTTAGGTTAGGTTAGGTTAGGTTAGGTTAGGTTAGGTTAGGTTAGGTTAGGTTAGGTTAGGTTAGGTTAGGTTAGGTTAGGTTAGGTTAGGTTAGGTTAGGTTAGGTTAGGTTAGGTTAGGTTAGGTTAGGTTAGGTTAGGTTAGGTTAGGTTAGGTTAGGTTAGGTTAGGTTAGGTTAGGTTAGGTTAGGTTAGGTTAGGTTAGGTTAGGTTAGGTTAGGTTAGGTTAGGTTAGGTTAGGTTAGGTTAGGTTAGGTTAGGTTAGGTTAGGTTAGGTTAGGTTAGGTTAGGTTAGGTTAGGTTAGGTTAGGTTAGGTTAGGTTAGGTTCCCCCCCGACGGTGTCCACCTTGTCGTGGTGGGGGGGCTCAGTAACTGCGGTTGGGCGCCGCAGCGAAGCCAAGAGACACCTGGGGAGGGGCCTTCGGGCCAAGACGGGAGAGGAGGAGACCGAGGAGGAGACCGGCGGAGCATGACTCGGGTGGGCGCCTCGGCGTTTGTGCTCACCACAATCAATGAGGGATTGTGGTGTAGAATACACCTCCGTCGGTGGAGGAGACCGAGAGGGAGGGCTGGCGGGACATTACTCGGGTGGGCACCTCGGTGCTTGTGCAACTGCACTCCCGTCGGCGTTTGGTGAGGGAACCCACGGGGTAGGGGCTTTTGTCCTCCCGTGGTTCGGCGTGGGTGTCACGGGGTAGGGGCGTTTGTCCTCCCGTGGCAGGTAGAGGGGGGTAGGGGCATTTGTCCTCCCGTAGCGGGTGGAGGGGGTAGGGGCTTTTGTCCTCCCCTCGTATGGAGAGGGTGCCATGGGGTAGGGGCGTTTGTCCTCCCGTGGCATAGTGAGGGGGTAGGGGCGTTTGTCCTCCCTTAGCGGGTGGAGGGGGTAGGGGCTTTTGTCCTCCCCTCGTATGGAGAGGGTGCCATGGGGTAGGGGCGTTTGTCCTCCCGTGGCATAGTGAGGGGGTAGGGGCGTTTGTCCTCCCTTAGCGGGTGGAGGGGGTAGGGGCTTTTGTCCTCCCCTCGTACGGAGAGGGTGCCATGGGGTAGGGGCTTTTGTCCTCCCGTGGCCAGGAGGCTGGGACCGAAGCACCGTGTGTCGGTGGCGGTCCCGGCTTCCAGAGGGCCCCTCAGCGTGTGGCTCTGCAGCAGCAGAGTCCACGTCTGAATGTGGGGCGGGTGTAGTGGTGGCGTAGCTGGAGGGGACGTTTTCCCTGAAGGCATCCCCACTACACGCAGGACCTGAGAGGGCGATCACGGGGTCGTTCGCCGCTCTCCCGGCGTGGAGGTCCTCGGTGAGGGTACGTCGGATGCGTGAGGTGTCGCCCCGCATGCGTCCGACGCGGTGGGGCTTTTTGGCCTTCCACCAGGGAGGGGACGGCTTCGGCTGTCAGCGGCAGGGGGTGTTCGCGGTGACATGTTCGCGATCCCGTGTCACCCCTACCATTGCCGCGAGTGGGCATACCATGGAGTTTTAGTCGGTAGGCTACTGCTTCTCAGTAGAGTCCGACATACCCACGCTCTTCCCCGTAGAGCGGGGATCCAATGAGGATTTCTCCATGTATAAAAAAAAAAAAAAAAAAAAAAAAAGGTTAGGTTAGGTTAGGTTAGGTTAGGTTAGGTTAGGTTAGGTTAGGTTAGGTTAGGTTAGGTTAGGTTAGGTTAGGTTAGGTTAGGTTAGGTTAGGTTAGGTTAGGTTAGGTTAGGTTAGGTTAGGTTAGGTTAGGTTAGGTTAGGTTAGGTTAGGTTAGGTTAGGTTAGGTTAGGTTAGGTTAGGTTAGGTTAGGTTAGGTTAGGTTAGGTTAGGTTAGGTTAGGTTAGGTTAGGTTAGGTTAGGTTAGGTTAGGTTAGGTTAGGTTAGGTTAGGTTAGGTTAGGTTAGGTTAGGTTAGGTTAGGTTAGGTTAGGTTAGGTTAGGTTAGGTTAGGTTAGGTTAGGTTAGGTTAGGTTAGGTTAGGTTAGGTTAGGTTAGGTTAGGTTAGGTTAGGTTAGGTTAGGTTAGGTTAGGTTAGGTTAGGTTAGGTTAGGTTAGGTTAGGTTAGGTTAGGTTAGGTTAGGTTAGGTTAGGTTAGGTTAGGTTAGGTTAGGTTAGGTTAGGTTAGGTTAGGTTAGGTTAGGTTAGGTTAGGTTAGGTTAGGTTAGGTTAGGTTGAGGTTTTTGAAAGGGTGCTTTTGTGAGGATAATAGTGAAATTTGGAACGTAAATAGAAACGAATTTTTGCTATCTTATACTGACTTGCTTTCTTCAATAAACTCGCGACTTGGCTTTCATTTTTGGATTTTTTGATTTTGGCTTCTTGAACTTTTTAACGTTTAAATTTTCGGTTTCTTGTTTAATTTGTATCTTCCTTGTTTTTCGTCTTTTTCTGTTTTTCTTTCTTTAATAAATTTCTTCTCAGCGTTTTCTTCCTTTTGCTTTTTGTTCCATAATTTTTGGACGTTTCGTTAGAAAGTTATTGAACAAAAAGTAATTTTGGGTTTTAAGCGTAGGGAGTTTGGAGATTTATTAAAAAAAAGTTTAAATCTTTTGTAACTTTCTTTTTTGCTTTTAAATTTCTTTCTCTTCTTGTCGTATAAATTTGCCTATTCTCTGTTCTTTCCTTTTCTTTTTGTTCCATATCTCTAGGACCTTCTGTTCTAGAGATATTAGATTTGTATCCAATTGCTATTAATTTTCATCAGGCACACTTACTACCGTTTTTAAGTTTGTAAATTTTTTCAAAATTCAGTGTGCCTGTTCCTTGCGTGTTTTGGGTTGTTTTTTGGTGACGTTCTGTAGAGGGCAGTTAGGCCTATCTAACGACACCTCGTACAGAATTTTAGCTACCATAGGGGGGAAGGCCAAGTGCGAAAAGTGAGCATTTTCGTAACTTTGTAAAAATTGGCACGACTCGCACTTGACCGTTACACTTTTGTAACTTTTGTAACTTCTGGGAACTGGTCTAGGGACGTCCTAGGAAGTTCCGGATATGGGGGATACAGACCCTGACGACTCTGGGGGGGGGGGGAAGAGTAAGGTAGGTCAAAAAACCTCGGGGGCGATGACTTTACGCTACAGGGATGTAGTCGTGGTTTCTTCCAAGAAAGAAGAGACCCGAAAGGCAGGCAAGCCTCAACGGGGGGGCAAGGGGGGGGGAAAGAAAGGAAAGGGGGGGAAATCTGCCTCAGTGGACTCTGACTCTTCTGAAGCAGAGACGTTCGATGGAGAGGACGAGACGGTAGTCCCGCCCATGGAAGTGGCTCAGGACGAGGAGAAAGAGGCGGGTACGGGCCTCAAGAGGACCAGAAGTCGTCGGTCTTCAGAAGACGACGACGAGTTGGCTCGCGGTAAAGGAGCCAGAGTCGGTTCCAACAACAGGGGCGGCCACACAGGGCCGAAGGGCGCGTACGCAGGGCTGAGCTCGGCCAAGGCGAGGCTCAAGGAATTCGAGCTTGCCGACTACGAAAGGGATGCAGACGGGGCCTCGGCATATCTGAAGGATCCCCCATCCCGCACCCTGCGATCGCAGCAGTCGAAGGACAGCTATAGGGAGAGGAGCCCGCTGCTGGGATCCCCCAGTGACTCGGAGGATGACTACGCCGAGGTTATTAAGAGGTGTGCCATGGCAGTTCTAGCGGAGGCCAAAAAGTCAGGCAACCTGAAGGGGGAGGTGCAAGGCCGTATGAACGCGGCCTGCTACGAGATCCTAGAGGTCGCGGATCTGTTGAGGACCCCCAGAGAGGCGGAGGAGATCCGGAAATTGAAAGCGGATAACAAGCGGATGCGCGAAGAGCTGGCCGGCCTTAAAACGGAGGCCAAAGCACTGCGCACAGCCTTCTCGACGCGGAAAACCTCGCCACAAGCACCGCAGGCGGAGGCCACCCAGGATATGAATATGGCGGAGCTCTTTGAAGAGCTGAAAAGGGACCTATTCATATCACTGGGTGACATGGTCAATGTGCGGATCAGCGAGCTCGAGCGCCGCATCCCGGCAGAACCAATCCTCCGTCCCCCACTGGCGGGAGACAAAAAGGCTGCGGCGGCCGCTGCCGCAGCTGCTGCTGCTGCGACGGCTGCTGCTGCGGCCGTCACTGCGGATCCCCCTGCAGCAAGCAGCCGAACCATGAGGAGCTCGAAGGAGCAACGCGTGGCTAAGCCCCAACAGGCTCCGGTGCCGGCACCACGAGTGACCCCGGTCAAATCCCTGCCGCCGCGTTCGGCCGGGAAGAACCCGGGAGCACCGGCGAATGAGGTGGCCCAGCACATGCCCCTGGCCCAGCCCGTCATCCCTGACCCAAATACGTGGTCACAGGTGGTGAGGAAGGGGAAAGGGAGGAAGACCACGGCACCACAGGTGACGGCCACCCCGAAGGCATCTCCCGCTCCGCTCCCGAAGCCGAGGGTATTCGCCGCGCCCCAGTCCGCCGCGGTTGTGGTGACCCTCAAAGAAGGGACGGAGACGGACTACAAGACGGTGATGGGGAAGGCCACCACCATTAAACTTGCGGAGCTGGGTCTACAGACTGTGAAAGTGAGGAGCACAGCGGCCGGGGCTCGCCTCATTGAAGTCCCAGGAGTAAATAGTGGGGCAATGGCCGACAACCTGGCCGAGAAGCTGAGGAGCCTGATCGGGGACGTGGCGGACGTTCATCGACCCATCAAGACGGCAGAGATAAGAATCTCCGGATTTGATGAAGCTGTGGCCCCGGAAACCGTCCAGGCGGCCATTGCCGAGAAGGGGGCGTGCCCAGCAAGTCAAATTCGGATGGGCAGGATTCGGCTGGCACCAAACCAGACCGGGTCCGTTATAGCCGTATGCCCGGTAGCGGCAGCCAACGCTGTGGTGGCCGCTGGGCGGCTGCAGGTAGGGTGGACCTCTGCCCGAGTGGAGGCCCTGGACCCGCTACCTATGAGGTGCTACAGGTGCATGGGAACTGGGCACACCCGTGCACTCTGTCCCTCTCCGGTAGATAGGAGCGGGCTATGCTACCGATGTGGCAAAACCGGCCACACAACGAGAGAGTGTGAGGCGGAGAAAGCGTGGTGTGCCGTGTGCCACCACGCCAAACTGCCGGCTGGCCATGTGATGGGGGGACCCTCGTGCACCCCCCCATTCACAAGGGGGAAAATGGCCACTGCCAGGCCCCAGGCAACTGGAAAACCCCAGACTGCCCCGCCGAAAGACACAATGAGGTCAAATGGGGAGGGACTAAATAAAATGGACCACTAATGCCAGCACAACCTCAACAAAAAATTTGGGAAGTGCTGCAGAGCAACCTGAACCACTCCGCCCGAGCTCAAGATTTACTCTTGCAGCACATGGCGGAGTGGGGCATTAGTGTTGCCATCATTGCGGAACCATATTTTGTTCCTCCCCAGCCCAACTGGGTCGGGGACGCGGACGGGCTGGTGGCGATGGTGGCCCCACCCATGGGAGACCACCCCCCTCTTGCCAAAACCGAGGGCGGCTCCGGCTACGCAGCGGCCAAATGGGGAGACACGGTACTCGTGGCAGTGTACTTCTCCCCTAACAGGCCGCTGGCGGATTTCGAGCGCTACCTCGGTAGGCTCACGGGGGTGGTCGCAAGAGCGGCGCCGTCACCGGTGGTGGTGTTGGGGGACCTTAACGCCAAATGCAGAGCGTGGGGTTCCCCGGCCACAGACCCCAGGGGCCAGGCCCTCTGGGAGTGGACGGTGCGGTCCGGACTGGTGGCAATGAACAGGGGCACCGAGCACACTTGTGTCCGCCGGCAGGGGGGGTCTATAGTGGACATCACTTTCGCCTCCCCTGCGATTGCGGACAGGTTGTCCGACTGGCGGGTCCTGGTGGACACGGAGACCCTCTCCGACCACAGGTACATTCGGATGAGGGTCTCCAAGTCGATGACAGCTCCGGCGCAGGACCCTGCGGTGCCAGTGGGACGTGCTCGGTTCCCCAGGTGGAGCCTCGCCACCTTGGACCGAGACATGGCCGAGGAGACGGCGATGGTCGAGGCTTGGCGAGCACCCCCACCGGACCGGACCGCGGATATTGAGGGGAGGGCTGTGCAATTTCGGGCGTCACTCACCTCGGTGTGTGACGCCGCCATGCGCAGGGTGGGGCGGCCGCCTGCAAAGAACCGAGTCTACTGGTGGACGGGGGAGGTTGCGGCCCTCCGTCTCGCCTGTAACACGGCCAGACGGGCGTACACTCGGTGCAGGCGGCGTAGAAACCACACGGCAGAGGAGGAGGAACTCCTACATGGGGCCCTCCGACAGGCGAAGGAGGCGCTGTCGACGGCCATCGCCAAGGCCAAAGACTCTGCCTACGAGGAGTTCCTAGCGACGCTGGACAGGGATCCTTGGGGGCGACCATACAAAATGGTGCGCAACAAAATGCGCCACGCCCCCGGCTTGGATTCCCTGGAGCCGGAACTCCTCGGCAGAGTGGTGGAGGGCCTTTTCCCGGCAGCGCCGGACTTTGCCCCGCCCTGCATGGTGGGCCCCCAGGAGGAGCAGTTGGAACCCGAAGCAGTCCCGCCGGTGACGGACGGTGAGATGGGATTTGCTATCCACCGTCTGCGGGGCTGCAAGAAGGCACCCGGTCCGGATGGCGTCCCCGGACGCATACTACCGGTGGCGTTGAAACACCTCGGAGACCGCCTGAAAGACCTCTATGACGATTGTCTAGAGGCAGGGCGGTTTCCGAGGATCTGGAAAGAGGGGAGGCTGTGCCTCCTCCGAAAAGACAACCGGCCGGCGGACTCCCCTTCGGGGTGGAGGCCCATTGTGCTGTTGGACGAGTCCGGGAAGATGTTAGAGCGCATTATCGCTTCCCGGATCGTCCAGCACCTGGAGGGCACAGGGCCGAACGTGTCGGACCGCCAGTTCGGATTCCGAACGGGGCGGTCGACGATGGGTGCGTTGGGGGCCCTACGGGCGTTCTGTGGATATGCCACGGAACGGGGGGAGGGAGTGGTGGCGGTGTCGCTCGACATCGCCAACGCGTTTGGCTCCCTCCCATACACGGTGATAATGGAGGCACTCCGCTACCATGGAGTGCCTCCCTATCTGAGGCGGACAATAGAGCACTACCTCTCACACAGGGTAGTGCTCTATGTAGGGCAGGATGGGCAGCGCCGCGAAAGGGAGATGGCGTGCGGAGTCCCTCAAGGCTCCGTGCTTGGACCCCTCTTGTGGAATGTCGGTTTCGACTGGGCCATTAGAGGGGTCCTGCTCCCCCGGATGACTGTCATCTGCTACGCAGATGACACGATGGTGGCTATCCGGGGAGCGGAGCTAGAGGAGGCTCTGCGGAGGGCGGCGGTCGCGGCGGACCTCATGGTCACAAGGATCGGAATGCTGGGGCTGAGGGTGGCGCTGCCCAAGACAGACGCAATCCTCTTCGGCGGAAGGGGCTGGCGCCCGCCGGCGGGGCTGGCAATACCGGTAGGCGGAGAAGCGGTCCGGGTGAAAGCCAGCATAAAGTACCTGGGAATTCACCTGGACCGCAAATGGGATTTCGGGGAGCATTTCCGCCTACTTGCTCCCCGAATAGTGGCGGCGGCGTCGGCCCTGGGCAGGCTTCTGCCCAACGTGGGGGGTCCGAAGGCGGCGTGCCGCAAGCTCTACGCCGGGGTGGCCCGGAGTATGGCGTTGTATGGTGCGCCGATCTGGGCCGATCGGCTCAGCGCCGCCAACAAGGCCCGCCTCCGGGCACCGCAGAGGGTGGTTGCGACCCGTATGATCCGCGGTTACTGCACGGTGTCGTGGGCGGCGGCGTGCGCCTTAGCGAGCACCACGCCCTGGGAACTGGATGCCCAGGTGCTCGCAGAGGCGCACAGGGAGCGGGAGAGGCGCAGGGCGCTCAGCGAGTTCCCCGCTCCCGAGGATCTGCGAGAGGAGCGCCGCCAGGCGCAACGCCGTGCGCGGGATCGATGGAGAGAGGACCTGGAGGGGTCCCCCTATGGGGTCCGCACCATAGGGGCACTCCTCCCGTCATTCTCCGAATGGCTGGAGAGGGCGCACGGCAGCATCGGGTTCCGGCTGGCGCAGGTAATGACCGGACACGGGTGTTTCGGCCATTACCTGCACCGAATAGGGAGGGAAGCCAGCCCGGTGTGCCACGAGTGCGGCGACCCGGACGACACCGCCCAGCACACCCTTGAGGTGTGCAGTCGCTGGGACGGTGAGCGCCGCACTCTGGTGCGCGCTCTCGGAGTGGGGGATCTCTCGCTCCATAGCGTCGTGGCGGCGATGCTGGGGAGCGAGAGATCATGGGAGGCGGTGGCCTCCTTCTGTGAGTCAATTATCGCACAGAAGGAGGCCTCGGAGCGGGAGCGCGAAGAAAGGGCAGATGCGCTCCCGCTCCGGCGTAGACGTTTGGGGCGGAGGCGGGCACAGTACGCTGCCCGCCAAAACCCCTAGTGGAGTTCGTGGGTTAGGGGCCCACGAAACAGACTCCACACGTCTGAGGGAGGGATCGTAGCGTATTCCGATCCCTCCCTCCTTTGGCGCGGGAGCCCTGGCAGCAGCCAGGGCAGCCGGGGGGCGTCGTGGTAGAATGTTCGCGACCCCATGGCGCCCCCACAAACGGCAGTGCGGAGAAACGCCGGTGTGGTTTTAGTGGGTATGCCCCTCCTTATGAGGGGTGAGTCCCACATAACCCCCCACCTTGGCTTCCCTAGCCTCGGGGGGTATGCGTAATGCATTTCCACACCGTCAAAAAAAAAAAAAAAAAAAAAAAAAGGTTAGGTTAGGTTAGGTTAGGTTAGGTTAGGTTAGGTTAGGTTAGGTTAGGTTAGGTTAGGTTAGGTTAGGTTAGGTTAGGTTAGGTTAGGTTAGGTTAGGTTAGGTTAGGTTAGGTTAGGTTAGGTTAGGTTAGGTTAGGTTAGGTTAGGTTAGGTTAGGTTAGGTTAGGTTAGGTTAGGTTAGGTTAGGTTAGGTTAGGTTAGGTTAGGTTAGGTTAGGTTAGGTTAGGTTAGGTTAGGTTAGGTTAGGTTAGGTTAGGTTAGGTTAGGTTAGGTTAGGTTAGGTTAGGTTAGGTTAGGTTAGGTTAGGTTAGGTTAGGTTAGGTTAGGTTAGGTTAGGTTAGGTTAGGTTAGGTTAGGTTAGGTTAGGTTAGGTTAGGTTAGGTTAGGTTAGGTTAGGTTAGGTTAGGTTAGGTTAGGTTAGGTTAGGTTAGGTTAGGTTAGGTTAGGTTAGGTTAGGTTAGGTTAGGTTAGGTTAGGTTAGGTTAGGTTAGGTTAGGTTAGGTTAGGTTAGGTTAGGTTAGGTTAGGTTAGGTTAGGTTAGGTTAGGTTAGGTTAGGTTAGGTTAGGTTAGGTTAGGTTAGGTTAGGTTAGGTTAGGTTAGGTTAGGTTAGGTTAGGTTAGGTTAGGTTAGGTTAGGTTAGGTTAGGTTAGGTTAGGTTAGGTTAGGTTAGGTTAGGTTAGGTTAGGTTAGGTTAGGTTAGGTTAGGTTAGGTTAGGTTAGGTTAGGTTAGGTTAGGTTAGGTTAGGTTAGGTTAGGTTAGGTTAGGTTAGGTTAGGTTAGGTTAGGTTAGGTTAGGTTAGGTTAGGTTAGGTTAGGTTAGGTTAGGTTAGGTTAGGTTAGGTTAGGTTAGGTTAGGTTAGGTTAGGTTAGGTTAGGTTAGGTTAGGTTAGGTTAGGTTAGGTTAGGTTAGGTTAGGTTAGGTTAGGTTAGGTTAGGTTAGGTTAGGTTAGGTTAGGTTAGGTTAGGTTAGGTTAGGTTAGGTTAGGTTAGGTTAGGTTAGGTTAGGTTAGGTTAGGTTAGGTTAGGTTAGGTTAGGTTAGGTTAGGTTAGGTTAGGTTAGGTTAGGTTAGGTTAGGTTAGGTTAGGTTAGGTTAGGTTAGGTTAGGTTAGGTTAGGTTAGGTTAGGTTAGGTTAGGTTAGGTTAGGTTAGGTTAGGTTAGGTTAGGTTAGGTTAGGTTAGGTTAGGTTAGGTTAGGTTAGGTTAGGTTAGGTTAGGTTAGGTTAGGTTAGGTTAGGTTAGGTTAGGTTAGGTTAGGTTAGGTTAGGTTAGGTTAGGTTAGGTTAGGTTAGGTTAGGTTAGGTTAGGTTAGGTTAGGTTAGGTTAGGTTAGGTTAGGTTAGGTTAGGTTAGGTTAGGTTAGGTTAGGTTAGGTTAGGTTAGGTTAGGTTAGGTTAGGTTAGGTTAGGTTAGGTTAGGTTAGGTTAGGTTAGGTTAGGTTAGGTTAGGTTAGGTTAGGTTAGGTTAGGTTAGGTTAGGTTAGGTTAGGTTAGGTTAGGTTAGGTTAGGTTAGGTTAGGTTAGGTTAGGTTAGGTTAGGTTAGGTTAGGTTAGGTTAGGTTCCCCCCCGACGGTGTCCACCTTGTCGTGGTGGGGGGGCTCAGTAACTGCGGTTGGGCGCCGCAGCGAAGCCAAGAGACACCTGGGGAGGGGCCTTCGGGCCAAGACGGGAGAGGAGGAGACCGAGGAGGAGACCGGCGGAGCATGACTCGGGTGGGCGCCTCGGCGTTTGTGCTCACCACAATCAATGAGGGATTGTGGTGTAGAATACACCTCCGTCGGTGGAGGAGACCGAGAGGGAGGGCTGGCGGGACATTACTCGGGTGGGCACCTCGGTGCTTGTGCAACTGCACTCCCGTCGGCGTTTGGTGAGGGAACCCACGGGGTAGGGGCTTTTGTCCTCCCGTGGTTCGGCGTGGGTGTCACGGGGTAGGGGCGTTTGTCCTCCCGTGGCAGGTAGAGGGGGGTAGGGGCATTTGTCCTCCCGTAGCGGGTGGAGGGGGTAGGGGCTTTTGTCCTCCCCTCGTATGGAGAGGGTGCCATGGGGTAGGGGCGTTTGTCCTCCCGTGGCATAGTGAGGGGGTAGGGGCGTTTGTCCTCCCTTAGCGGGTGGAGGGGGTAGGGGCTTTTGTCCTCCCCTCGTATGGAGAGGGTGCCATGGGGTAGGGGCGTTTGTCCTCCCGTGGCATAGTGAGGGGGTAGGGGCGTTTGTCCTCCCTTAGCGGGTGGAGGGGGTAGGGGCTTTTGTCCTCCCCTCGTACGGAGAGGGTGCCATGGGGTAGGGGCTTTTGTCCTCCCGTGGCCAGGAGGCTGGGACCGAAGCACCGTGTGTCGGTGGCGGTCCCGGCTTCCAGAGGGCCCCTCAGCGTGTGGCTCTGCAGCAGCAGAGTCCACGTCTGAATGTGGGGCGGGTGTAGTGGTGGCGTAGCTGGAGGGGACGTTTTCCCTGAAGGCATCCCCACTACACGCAGGACCTGAGAGGGCGATCACGGGGTCGTTCGCCGCTCTCCCGGCGTGGAGGTCCTCGGTGAGGGTACGTCGGATGCGTGAGGTGTCGCCCCGCATGCGTCTGACGCGGTGGGGCTTTTTGGCCTTCCACCAGGGAGGGGACGGCTTCGGCTGTCAGCGGCAGGGGGTGTTCGCGGTGACATGTTCGCGATCCCGTGTCACCCCTACCATTGCCGCGAGTGGGCATACCATGGAGTTTTAGTCGGTAGGCTACTGCTTCTCAGTAGAGTCCGACATACCCACGCTCTTCCCCGTAGAGCGGGGATCCAATGAGGATTTCTCCATGTAAAAAAAAAAAAAAAAAAAAGGTTAGGTTAGGTTAGGTTAGGTTAGGTTAGGTTAGGTTAGGTTAGGTTAGGTTAGGTTAGGTTAGGTTAGGTTAGGTTAGGTTAGGTTAGGTTAGGTTAGGTTAGGTTAGGTTAGGTTAGGTTAGGTTAGGTTAGGTTAGGTTAGGTTAGGTTAGGTTAGGTTAGGTTAGGTTAGGTTAGGTTAGGTTAGGTTAGGTTAGGTTAGGTTAGGTTAGGTTAGGTTAGGTTAGGTTAGGTTAGGTTAGGTTAGGTTAGGTTAGGTTAGGTTAGGTTAGGTTAGGTTAGGTTAGGTTAGGTTAGGTTAGGTTAGGTTAGGTTAGGTTAGGTTAGGTTAGGTTAGGTTAGGTTAGGTTAGGTTAGGTTAGGTTAGGTTAGGTTAGGTTAGGTTAGGTTAGGTTAGGTTAGGTTAGGTTAGGTTAGGTTAGGTTAGGTTAGGTTAGGTTAGGTTAGGTTAGGTTAGGTTAGGTTAGGTTAGGTTAGGTTAGGTTAGGTTAGGTTAGGTTAGGTTAGGTTAGGTTAGGTTAGGTTAGGTTAGGTTAGGTTAGGTTAGGTTAGGTTAGGTTAGGTTAGGTTAGGTTAGGTTAGGTTAGGTTAGGTTAGGTTAGGTTAGGTTAGGTTAGGTTAGGTTAGGTTAGGTTAGGTTAGGTTAGGTTAGGTTAGGTTAGGTTAGGTTAGGTTAGGTTAGGTTAGGTTAGGTTAGGTTAGGTTAGGTTAGGTTAGGTTAGGTTAGGTTAGGTTAGGTTAGGTTAGGTTAGGTTAGGTTAGGTTAGGTTAGGTTAGGTTAGGTTAGGTTAGGTTAGGTTAGGTTAGGTTAGGTTAGGTTAGGTTAGGTTAGGTTAGGTTAGGTTAGGTTAGGTTAGGTTAGGTTAGGTTAGGTTAGGTTAGGTTAGGTTAGGTTAGGTTAGGTTAGGTTAGGTTAGGTTAGGTTAGGTTAGGTTAGGTTAGGTTAGGTTAGGTTAGGTTAGGTTAGGTTAGGTTAGGTTAGGTTAGGTTAGGTTAGGTTAGGTTAGGTTAGGTTAGGTTAGGTTAGGTTAGGTTAGGTTAGGTTAGGTTAGGTTAGGTTAGGTTAGGTTAGGTTAGGTTAGGTTAGGTTAGGTTAGGTTAGGTTAGGTTAGGTTAGGTTAGGTTAGGTTAGGTTAGGTTAGGTTAGGTTAGGTTAGGTTAGGTTAGGTTAGGTTAGGTTAGGTTAGGTTAGGTTAGGTTAGGTTAGGTTAGGTTAGGTTAGGTTAGGTTAGGTTAGGTTAGGTTAGGTTAGGTTAGGTTAGGTTAGGTTAGGTTAGGTTAGGTTAGGTTAGGTTAGGTTAGGTTAGGTTAGGTTAGGTTAGGTTAGGTTAGGTTAGGTTAGGTTAGGTTAGGTTAGGTTAGGTTAGGTTAGGTTAGGTTAGGTTAGGTTAGGTTAGGTTAGGTTAGGTTAGGTTAGGTTAGGTTAGGTTAGGTTAGGTTAGGTTAGGTTAGGTTAGGTTAGGTTAGGTTAGGTTAGGTTAGGTTAGGTTAGGTTAGGTTAGGTTAGGTTAGGTTAGGTTAGGTTAGGTTAGGTTAGGTTAGGTTAGGTTAGGTTAGGTTAGGTTAGGTTCCCCCCCGACGGTGTCCACCTTGTCGTGGTGGGGGGGCTCAGTAACTGCGGTTGGGCGCCGCAGCGAAGCCAAGAGACACCAGGGGAGGGGCCTACGGGCCAAGACGGGAGAGGAGGAGACCGAGAGGGAGGACCGGCGGGGCATTACTCGGGTGGGCGCCTCGGCGTTTGTGCTTCACACAATTACTGCGGTATTGTGGGGGAGGGACACCCCCGTCGGTGGAGGAGACCGAGAGGGAGGACTGGCGGGGCATTACTCGGGTGGGCGCCTCGGCGTTTGTGCTTCACACAATTACTGCGGTATTGTGGGGGAGGGACACCCCCGCCAGTGGAGGAGACCGAGGAGGAGGCTGACGGGATCATGACTCGGGTGGGCATTTCGGTGCTTGTGCTGTGACTGCACTCCCGTCGGCACTTGGGGAGGGAACCCACGGGGTAGGGGCTTTTGTCCTCCCGTGGTTCGGCGAGGGTGTCACGGGGTAGGGGCGTTTGTCCTCCCGTGGCAGGTTGAGGGGGTAGGGGCATTTGTCCTCCCGTAGTGGGTGGAGGGGGTAGGGGCTTTTGTCCTCCCCTCGTATGGAGAGGGTGCCATGGGGTAGGGGCGTTTGTCCTCCCGTGGCATAGCGAGGGGGTAGGGGCGTTTGTCCTCCCGTAGCGGGTGGAGGGGGTAGGGGCTTTTGTCCTCCCCTCGTATGGAGAGGGGGCCATGGGGTAGGGGCGTTTGTCCTCCCGTGGCATAGTGAGGGGGTAGGGGCGTTTGTCCTCCCACGGAGGGTCGAGGGGGTAGGGGCTTTTGTCCTCCCTTCGCATGGAGAGGGGGTCATGGGGTAGGGGCTTTTGTCCTCCCGTGGCCAGGAGGCTGGGACCGAAGCACCGTGTGTCGGTGGCGGTCCTGGCTTCCAGAGGGCCCCTCAGCGTGGCTCTGTAGCAACAGTCCACGTCTGAATATGGGGCGGGTGTAGTGGTGGCGTAGCTGGAGGGGACGTGTTCCCTGAAGGCATCCCCACTACACGCAGGACCTGAGAGGGCGATCACGGGGTCGTTCGCCGCTCTCCCGGCGTGGAGGTCCTCGGTGAGGGTACGTCGGATGCGTGAGGTGTCGCCCCGCATGCGTCTGACGCGGTGGGGCTTTTTGGCCTTCCACCAGGGAGGGGACGGCTTCGGCTGTCAGCGGCAGGGGGTGTTCGCGGTGACATGTTCGCGATCCCGTGTCACCCCTACCATTGCCGCGAGTGGGCATACCATGGAGTTTTAGTCGGTAGGCTACTGCTTCTCAGTAGAGTCCGACATACCCACGCTCTTCCCCGTAGAGCGGGGATCCAATGAGGATTTCTCCATGTAAAAAAAAAAAAAAAAAAAAAAGGTTAGGTTAGGTTAGGTTAGGTTAGGTTAGGTTAGGTTAGGTTAGGTTAGGTTAGGTTAGGTTAGGTTAGGTTAGGTTAGGTTAGGTTAGGTTAGGTTAGGTTAGGTTAGGTTAGGTTAGGTTAGGTTAGGTTAGGTTAGGTTAGGTTAGGTTAGGTTAGGTTAGGTTAGGTTAGGTTAGGTTAGGTTAGGTTAGGTTAGGTTAGGTTAGGTTAGGTTAGGTTAGGTTAGGTTAGGTTAGGTTAGGTTAGGTTAGGTTAGGTTAGGTTAGGTTAGGTTAGGTTAGGTTAGGTTAGGTTAGGTTAGGTTAGGTTAGGTTAGGTTAGGTTAGGTTAGGTTAGGTTAGGTTAGGTTAGGTTAGGTTAGGTTAGGTTAGGTTAGGTTAGGTTAGGTTAGGTTAGGTTAGGTTAGGTTAGGTTAGGTTAGGTTAGGTTAGGTTAGGTTAGGTTAGGTTAGGTTAGGTTAGGTTAGGTTAGGTTAGGTTAGGTTAGGTTAGGTTAGGTTAGGTTAGGTTAGGTTAGGTTAGGTTAGGTTAGGTTAGGTTAGGTTAGGTTAGGTTAGGTTAGGTTAGGTTAGGTTAGGTTAGGTTAGGTTAGGTTAGGTTAGGTTAGGTTAGGTTAGGTTAGGTTAGGTTAGGTTAGGTTAGGTTAGGTTAGGTTAGGTTAGGTTAGGTTAGGTTAGGTTAGGTTAGGTTAGGTTAGGTTAGGTTAGGTTAGGTTAGGTTAGGTTAGGTTAGGTTAGGTTAGGTTAGGTTAGGTTAGGTTAGGTTAGGTTAGGTTAGGTTAGGTTAGGTTAGGTTAGGTTAGGTTAGGTTAGGTTAGGTTAGGTTAGGTTAGGTTAGGTTAGGTTAGGTTAGGTTAGGTTAGGTTAGGTTAGGTTAGGTTAGGTTAGGTTAGGTTAGGTTAGGTTAGGTTAGGTTAGGTTAGGTTAGGTTAGGTTAGGTTAGGTTAGGTTAGGTTAGGTTAGGTTAGGTTAGGTTAGGTTAGGTTAGGTTAGGTTAGGTTAGGTTAGGTTAGGTTAGGTTAGGTTAGGTTAGGTTAGGTTAGGTTAGGTTAGGTTAGGTTAGGTTAGGTTAGGTTAGGTTAGGTTAGGTTAGGTTAGGTTAGGTTAGGTTAGGTTAGGTTAGGTTAGGTTAGGTTAGGTTAGGTTAGGTTAGGTTAGGTTAGGTTAGGTTAGGTTAGGTTAGGTTAGGTTAGGTTAGGTTAGGTTAGGTTAGGTTAGGTTAGGTTAGGTTAGGTTAGGTTAGGTTAGGTTAGGTTAGGTTAGGTTAGGTTAGGTTAGGTTAGGTTAGGTTAGGTTAGGTTAGGTTAGGTTAGGTTAGGTTAGGTTAGGTTAGGTTAGGTTAGGTTAGGTTAGGTTAGGTTAGGTTAGGTTAGGTTAGGTTAGGTTAGGTTAGGTTAGGTTAGGTTAGGTTAGGTTAGGTTAGGTTAGGTTAGGTTAGGTTAGGTTAGGTTAGGTTAGGTTAGGTTAGGTTAGGTTAGGTTAGGTTAGGTTAGGTTAGGTTAGGTTAGGTTAGGTTAGGTTAGGTTAGGTTAGGTTAGGTTAGGTTAGGTTAGGTTAGGTTAGGTTAGGTTAGGTTAGGTTAGGTTAGGTTAGGTTAGGTTAGGTTAGGTTAGGTTAGGTTAGGTTAGGTTAGGTTAGGTTAGGTTAGGTTAGGTTAGGTTAGGTTAGGTTAGGTTAGGTTAGGTTAGGTTAGGTTAGGTTAGGTTAGGTTAGGTTAGGTTAGGTTAGGTTAGGTTAGGTTAGGTTAGGTTAGGTTAGGTTAGGTTAGGTTAGGTTAGGTTAGGTTAGGTTAGGTTAGGTTAGGTTAGGTTAGGTTAGGTTAGGTTAGGTTAGGTTAGGTTAGGTTAGGTTAGGTTAGGTTAGGTTAGGTTAGGTTAGGTTAGGTTAGGTTAGGTTAGGTTAGGTTAGGTTAGGTTAGGTTAGGTTAGGTTAGGTTAGGTTAGGTTAGGTTAGGTTAGGTTAGGTTAGGTTAGGTTAGGTTAGGTTAGGTTAGGTTAGGTTAGGTTAGGTTAGGTTAGGTTAGGTTAGGTTAGGTTAGGTTAGGTTAGGTTAGGTTAGGTTAGGTTAGGTTAGGTTAGGTTAGGTTAGGTTAGGTTAGGTTAGGTTAGGTTAGGTTAGGTTAGGTTAGGTTAGGTTAGGTTAGGTTAGGTTAGGTTAGGTTAGGTTAGGTTAGGTTAGGTTAGGTTAGGTTAGGTTAGGTTAGGTTAGGTTAGGTTAGGTTAGGTTAGGTTAGGTTAGGTTAGGTTAGGTTAGGTTAGGTTAGGTTAGGTTAGGTTAGGTTAGGTTAGGTTAGGTTAGGTTAGGTTAGGTTAGGTTAGGTTAGGTTAGGTTAGGTTAGGTTAGGTTAGGTTAGGTTAGGTTAGGTTAGGTTAGGTTAGGTTAGGTTAGGTTAGGTTAGGTTAGGTTAGGTTAGGTTAGGTTAGGTTAGGTTAGGTTAGGTTAGGTTAGGTTAGGTTAGGTTAGGTTAGGTTAGGTTAGGTTAGGTTAGGTTAGGTTAGGTTAGGTTAGGTTAGGTTAGGTTAGGTTAGGTTAGGTTAGGTTAGGTTAGGTTAGGTTAGGTTAGGTTAGGTTAGGTTAGGTTAGGTTAGGTTAGGTTAGGTTAGGTTAGGTTAGGTTAGGTTAGGTTAGGTTAGGTTAGGTTAGGTTAGGTTAGGTTAGGTTAGGTTAGGTTAGGTTAGGTTAGGTTAGGTTAGGTTAGGTTAGGTTAGGTTAGGTTAGGTTAGGTTAGGTTAGGTTAGGTTAGGTTAGGTTAGGTTAGGTTAGGTTAGGTTAGGTTAGGTTAGGTTAGGTTAGGTTAGGTTAGGTTAGGTTAGGTTAGGTTAGGTTAGGTTAGGTTAGGTTAGGTTAGGTTAGGTTAGGTTAGGTTAGGTTAGGTTAGGTTAGGTTAGGTTAGGTTAGGTTAGGTTAGGTTAGGTTAGGTTAGGTTAGGTTAGGTTAGGTTAGGTTAGGTTAGGTTAGGTTAGGTTAGGTTAGGTTAGGTTAGGTTAGGTTAGGTTAGGTTAGGTTAGGTTAGGTTAGGTTAGGTTAGGTTAGGTTAGGTTAGGTTAGGTTAGGTTAGGTTAGGTTAGGTTAGGTTAGGTTAGGTTAGGTTAGGTTAGGTTAGGTTAGGTTAGGTTAGGTTAGGTTAGGTTAGGTTAGGTTAGGTTAGGTTAGGTTAGGTTAGGTTAGGTTAGGTTAGGTTAGGTTAGGTTAGGTTAGGTTAGGTTAGGTTAGGTTAGGTTAGGTTAGGTTAGGTTAGGTTAGGTTAGGTTAGGTTAGGTTAGGTTAGGTTAGGTTAGGTTAGGTTAGGTTAGGTTAGGTTAGGTTAGGTTAGGTTAGGTTAGGTTAGGTTAGGTTAGGTTAGGTTAGGTTAGGTTAGGTTAGGTTAGGTTAGGTTAGGTTAGGTTAGGTTAGGTTAGGTTAGGTTAGGTTAGGTTAGGTTAGGTTAGGTTAGGTTAGGTTAGGTTAGGTTAGGTTAGGTTAGGTTAGGTTAGGTTAGGTTAGGTTAGGTTAGGTTAGGTTAGGTTAGGTTAGGTTAGGTTAGGTTAGGTTAGGTTAGGTTAGGTTAGGTTAGGTTAGGTTAGGTTAGGTTAGGTTAGGTTAGGTTAGGTTAGGTTAGGTTAGGTTAGGTTAGGTTAGGTTAGGTTAGGTT